>CM062805.1:1380200869-1380800869 GCA_031772625.1 Pinus tabuliformis
CGTTAACATAGAAGGCTCATTCCACCTTTTCTTGGGATGGAGATATTTTTCAACAAATAGGACATTTGAGGAAGTGAAGGTGAATACCTCCCTAGCTAAGAGGGAGTGTTGATTTTCAAGTAGTTGTGGTTAGCATTCCCCAACTAAACAAGTTAGCCCATGAAAGAAAAAGAGAATTAAAATTAAATTATAAATTTTGGAGCTCATGTAGGCCCCAAAATGACATGTCAGCCCCACATGTGAAGGGGTGTGATTTTTGGTAAAAATTCACCCCACCTTGAATCATATAAATACGATTGAGGCTCCTCCACTTTCAATCATCAAACAATAATTCTTTTTTTTTGTTCACATGTCTAAAGCAAAGAGAGGAGGAGCAGGCTGAAGTTTTGAATAGGAGTTTGACCAACATTCATCAAACCTATCTACTGTTTGTTTGACAACAATTCTAGGTAGATTGAAAAATCATTTATGGGAAAAGTTGAACAAATCTTCTAGGGATAGAGTTGGCCAAATTATTGGAAGAGTTGACAAAATCTTCTGGGCATAGTTGACCAAATTCACGGGCAGCTTCAAGAGGCCGAACTTTGGCTTATTACTGGGAAATTTGACCGCAGGTTGGCTGAGATGTTTCTGGGAAGTTTGAACGGGTTTGAATTATGTTGAATTATTGTTTTGGGTTGACCAAATTTGACTTTAAAAATATCAGATTCTACTTTATTGAATTGAACAATTTCTCCTAAGAAAAGGTGTTGGGTTTTTCCTAAGGTTGAGTTTTCCTAGGGTAAATTTGTGTCTCTTTGTGCTTGGTTGTCTCTTTGTGATCCTATTGTCATTATTGCATTGTTATTGAGATTTTATATGTACAATTTATTAATGATATATGTGACATAAGAGGACTTGATTAAAAAATCATTGGAAAAGTAATTATCAGATTAAAAGATCAATTTTCCTGAAGAAAATGAACAACCAAGCTATTATTAATTAAGCATAAGTCAAAAGGTGCACATGTTTTATCCAAAGTCCATAAAGTGAATTTAGAGAGCGTGTTTGTCAAAAGAGGGACATATACATAAAATTGAACTGTGATAGAGTCATTTCATCATCTATTACATCATTTTTATAGGGGAAGGTGACTAGACTCCCTAGAAGAGAAGAAGGGGTGACCCTGTGACATGATTGGCTCTCGATAAAATCCTAGGCATATTTGGAAAAGAGGGGATAGGTTTCTTGGGTGTTAATCCATAAAAGTTTCAAGGAAAAAAGTCCTAAGGGTAGTTAGAAATCCTATAAGCCATGGGACCTTTAGCCATCTCGTGCCAACCAAGTTGAAATTGAAAAATCATTGAAGGGTAGCAACATAGCCCAATGGACGACAAGTGTAGAGAAATGGGTGCACTATCTTATGTGGTGTGGGTGGATGAGGGATGTGACACTGTTGGTGGGAGGTTGTTGGAGTTTGGTACCGAGGCCTATTCATGTTTGGCATTAGTTGGTTGCCATTTTTTACTTTAGGTGAGACTTTTTTCTTGTGGAATCATGACCCCAACTCATGGGTGACCTACTGCTAAGAGATGACGAGTAGCGTTGTTTACGGATGGGTGGAATGTCTATGATCTAGAGCTAGTCTGTGCTTTCTTTAAATTTCAAATGTATATTCTTATGCTTAAATGATTTTTCTATGAATATTCATGTATTTTCATATGTTGCATGTGAATAACAATATAAATGATGTCATTTATGCAATTATATTCTTGTACATGAATGCATTAGACATGCTTGATCAATGTTACAGGAATTGAATTGAAGGGGAAATTTCAGAAAGATAATGTTTTAGAGATAGTCATGTACCTTGCTAGGTGACTAAGGGTATTACAACAATAGACATAGGACAATATAGGTGCTCCCACATATACATGAAGCATGCATTCTATTTAAATTTTTGAAGCACTGATGCATCTATTATTTAAGGGTACCACATACATTATGGGTTTCTATGTCATTAGGTCATGTGTTCTAATATGCTAGTGCATCCTCTAACTATTGCAAAATAAATTAAACAAGAGAAAATTTTTAGGATGGATTATTTCTTAGTTTGTTTAATATTAAGTAGAGTGGAAATACCTAATTTATTAGGTTTAGGAATGTTGAAAAACTTGAGGAATTGATCAAAGTAATTATTTGAAAGCGTATATGGAGGCCTTGGGTAGATGGAAAGCTAATAAAGAGATTCATTAATGAAAGACTAAGGGGAAGATTTTAAGGGTTACATCCCTAAAAGGATTTAAATTTTTGTAGGTAAGGGAAAAAACATCAAGATGGGAATCAAGAATGTAACTTACAACATCACTAAATTTGAGTAATTAATGTATTGTAATAGGAAGTCATGTTAGACCAATGTGTGGACAATGAGGGTTAACACACATATATTTTGTGTAGGAGGCATGTGGCTAAGGTTTAAACCTCATCAAGGATAACGATTTGGATATGGTATATAGTTTCCAAAAGTATCAAGATGTCTTTAGGGGCTTGATAGGTATCATTGCAAGACAATATTTGGTCTACATATTGGTTCTGAAAGTTAGAATTTATAAATCTCACATTATGCTTCTTAGTTGTAATCAATGTTATTAGAAGGATATAGTGTATAATTAGAAATTGGGAATAAAATTTCAATTGGAAGCAATGAGAGGATATTTTAAGGGATATGCCACTAAAATGCGTGAACACTATGTAAGTAAAGGGAAAAGCATTGACATGGTAATTGATATCTTAACCTATAATTCAACTAAGTTTGAATAGTTCAGGTAAGCCCAGGAGGAAGTCATAATTCATCAATGTGTTGAGAAAGAGGTTTATTGCAAATATATTTAGCATAGAGGGCACGTGACCCCAAAGTTTAGACCTAATCAATGGTAAGGCTTTGTATGTAGTGTAGGTTTACCAAAAGAATAAATATGTCCCTAATGGGGGATTTGATAAGTGTCATTATAAGACAATACTTGCTTTGCATATTGTTTTTGAAGTTTGAATTTTGGAAGTTAACATTACAAATTTTAAAGTTATTAGAAGGTTGGGTAGCATGGTCTTGAGGAAAATTATTATTTTCATTTGATTTTTAACTTTGATAGTGTAAATGTTTCATTTGAACATCAAGGAGTAATAATTTTTTCAAGTTGCATTGGACCAAAATCATAATGAGTGGAGGTCACCTTATAAGTTTGGTAAATTCTATGTGAGATTTTAGAATGAGTGTTTAATTTAAAGTATATAATTTGTTATCATAATAAATACTTGGGGACAAGGGACTTCAAAATATAATATGGAAGAACAAATTTTTAATTGTTGATACCCAATTTTATGAAAAAAGGTAAAATAACCACAAGAACTATTACTAGTCATAATTTGATTTACTACTAGAGAATTAAAGAATAATATGATGATATGGTAAATTTTACAAATAGGGTTATTTCTTTTAAGTCCAAGAACACACGTGTTTTGGAAATATTTATCATGTTACACGTGACCCATATCTATATTTTGGTGTTCTGCATGTGAGAGGTAAATTGAACTTTGGACAACATAAACATTACCTTGTGTTGACATATATATTTTTCCTAAGATTAGAACCTTAGGGTTGGGAAAAATATTTTTGTATTAAACGTAAGTTGATTGTGTTGATTGAGAGTATATTTATGTTTTTTTATTTAAGATGGATCAAGTTGTTTGGAGAATTTAATCATGTTGAGGGTTTGATTGGCTTCGCTAAGGGAAATTGTGTTGTTGAATACAATTTTTATGGAATTTATAGTTTTGGAGGATCATAATTGACCATGAGTTGTATAATAATTATGTTTAAGTTCATTGAAGGTATCTCCCAACTAAGTTAGTCATGTGGGTGTACATTATGGTTAAGAGATTCTTTAAATAATAGATTCAATACTTGGTCAATAAAAATAGAAATAGCTTGAGAGTATGTAAGAATAAAGGATACTAACATGAGCGCCTTAATTATTAAGGAGAATTTGAGACACTCTTATCATGAGAGTACCTAATGAATTAGGTTAATATTATACTGAAAGACTCTATCATGGGTGGTGATAGGTTGGATTGAAGTACGTAGAGAGGAGGTAGGTGTAGGGTAGTTTGGGTGGGCAAAGGTTGGATTGAAGTAGGTTGAGAGGAGGAAGGAGTAGGGTAGGAGGCCATGGGTTGAGAGGGGATAGCACTCATAAATATGAGGGTTGATTTAATAAAGAAGGTGGAATCGCCCATTAATATGAATGTCAAGAAACTAGAACTATTATTGATATAAAATTATGGTGCAACTCTCTCCCCAACACTATGATTTAGGTATAGATATCAGTGGGGAAATTTAAATCCTATTCATTTATTCCATATTAATATTTTATTTTAGGAATTCAATAATGATTCCCCAAAAGTTAATCAAGAAATGCTAAATACCAGACTGTTAGAAGGATAAGCAATTCCATTCTATGTCATTATATTTGTTTAGTATTTGAGTAGAGCATTTATAAGTGGGAAGTTAGAGAGCATAATAGAAAGGGATAATATTTTATAGCAAACTTATAAGCCATAGGTCTTAGGTAAGTCCACAAAGAGTTTTTATTTTTTAGTATTTTCATATGTCCATACTAGAGAAAAGAGAGAAGAGTGACCTCACCTTATAGCTAGGTTTACTCTTGTATGGGTTTCTCAAGGTCAATCTTGTGTTTATTTGTGGATGGTGTATGTGTTTATCTATTATCTTCTTTTCACATTTTATCTATTTTATACATTAACAATAAAACTAGTAATTAAATAATCTGAGATCAAAAGGAAATTAACCTTCATAATAAAGATTTTAGTATTTTATCAAATCAATTATGATGATCTATTCTAGTAGAATATCCACAACATTTTATAGATCACCTACAATTTGCGGGGATCTCAAAATAAGATGATACCTTTGGGTAGGCCCTTGTTGAAGCATACAAAATATAAGTGGAAGAATATGCTTTCAAGAAGTCCTGACACAATAAATCCTAAAAGATAACAATATTAAGTAGAAATCATGACTATGTAGTGAATCCTATATAATACATTAGGATAATTATCTAAAATTGTATGTTAGGGTTGTCTTGTTGTTAGATGACCGAGTGGTTGGCACAATGGTATGTAATACCCTCCACCCTGTTTCAAATTCCACGGGGTTCCATCTTTGGCTCGTTGTGATAAGGTTCCAGGAGTAGGAAGTAGATTTCTCCATGTTAAAATTGGAAACTAGGGCCAAATTCTACTCTGGAAAACTCATGGATATTATTATTTCGTTGAATTCCTCTTTTCAAGAGGACCAAAATCGACCTAAAGATCATCAAATTTGGATAAGGAGAAATGTGCTTTTGAATTTATGGCCACTCATATGCAAATTGTCAAGGTCAACCTCACCACCATATAGGCTCATAAAGCCCAAACATCATGTCTCTTGACCCTCACCAATTTGTATATATAGAGGTGTCCTCTAACCTCATTTGTGAGATCCCAAGTGCACCTTATCACAAGAAAAAACATATGATCTTAGCCGCAGGAGAGGAGCTACTTGAGCAAGGGTTAGAAGACTGTTTTGGGTTCCCTTTAGGGCTATTGAGGGACGTAGGCATCCAACAGTAGGGCCGAGTAGGTGAAGGCTTGTTTGAGGGCTACTTGTGCATGGTTGGAGAGGGTCTTCCTCATTTTATTGGGTCACAGGTTTTGTCTTATTGTAGGGTCCAAATTTCATGTTTGAAGCAACCTACAAGGAGTCGCAGGTCTGTCCAAGAAATTGCAGAGAGGTCTAAGCCCTAAAGCTTCATATTGGAGGGAGTTGTGAGGCCTAAAATTGGGTTACAATAGGTGCAAGTTGGATAGGAGGCTAAGGGACGAAGGCTGATCCTTTCAGAGTATTGTTGCTTCAGGATGGGCTGCAAATTTGTCCTAGCCTAGATACAATGAAGAAGGGACCTAATTTGGTCACAAACCAGCCCTAAGGGCATGGAAAATTTTAAGGAAGAAAATTTGTCTTAAGGCATAGAGACCTTTGCGAATCTTACTAGTCCCAAATTGCAAATTATAAAATGTTTCTTGATATCTTTGTAAAAACATGCAAATTTCTAATAGTTTTATATGTGGTCTTTATACAATTTTGGCAGTTTTTACGGTAAAATAATTTTATACTATAAAATTTGGGCGAATAATTTTTAGAAGAAAATGGAAATTTGCGAGTGTTTTTTTTGGTAAAACCATGGAGAATTAGCCCACTTGTGACTATTAGCCCCTAAAATTTTCCATGCCTAAGGGCCAGTGAACGCAACACCTAGTTTTCCTTGAAGTGCTGTAGTTGAAAAAAGATGTTTTGGAGCTGTTAAGTAAGACAATAGTGGACTCTAAGAAACCATAACCTATAGCAGTTTCGCTCCAGCTTCAGAGGGAAATTTATTTTGCTTTATAATTGCAATTTTGGGCTGTCCATTTATCGTCAATTTGACAATTCAATATTGACTTTATTGTACTCTCTCTATGTTGAGCATTTGATATTAATAATAAGAAGAATTGATCAAGCGTTTTTCCCATCTTGGGGTTTTTCCTTGGCTTGAGCCATATCCTTGTGTTCTCCTGTCTTGGCTTGTCTTTTGCATCTATTATTTATGTTCTTTCTTCAGTTACTATTAATGTGATAATGATTAATGTGATTGCAAATGAAAAATAAATGGAATGGTAAATAAGCTAATATGGAACATTTAAGTAAATGTCCTAAGCAAAGAACACGTTAACTCAAAGCTAAGTCATAAATTCATGGTATATTTGGCTTATGAGCCACTGGATTAAATAAAATTTGATTATAGAAAACTATACAAAGTTACAAACTCAAATACATGCAACGAATGTGCATATCAATTAAAGTGAAAAATAATTTCTAAAAATATTGACATATTGAAAAGCTATACAAAGTTACGAATACAAATACATGCAAGAAATGTGTAGGTGAATTAAAAGTGGAAAAGAAATCCCAAAAAGAGTACATATTGACACAAAAGCATTAAACATGTTAATGTGATATGCAATGTATTGAAAAACAATAGAATTTATTCTGCAATTTCATGCAAAGACAAATACAAGAATTTATTGATGACAATTACACAGTTACTATTGAATGAAATATGTAAAATTTTTAACCAAAAAAACATGCTTAAAAGAGATAATTTTTGTAAGGCTCCTCTCACTGATTCAAGAGATGTTTAAGAAGAAAAATGAGTGGATTTTATAATATGAATCCATAAAACCCTTTCATGAGTTCTTAATGGATGAGCAACCGAAACAAATTGGGATATATTTAGTTCTATGTGATTAAAATAAGAAGGTATAAAAACAATTTTTTTAATATTTCGATGTGTTGCTTATTCAAAGGCGGAGAGACGTCTATAATATTAACGAGTTAACATTTCTGATTTGATTTGTTCATTTAAGGAAAGACGTCAATTTTTTTCCTTAAAAAAAAAAATACCATCTGCATTCTAAATAGATTTCAAACTATTTTGATAATTTTCCTTTTTATTTTTAATATTAAAATATTTTATAAAATTCAATACTTCCAATGTAAATTTCATCATCTTTGCAAATCTTGTTTTTAATGTAAATGTTAATTGAATAATCTTAACTTTTTCATTTCTTTCTACTTTTAAGAACTCAAAATTTTTAATATTAATTCATATATAGTTTCAAATACATTACATTATTAATGAAGAGAGAACAATTATAAAAATGATGCAAAATTAATTACGCCGTAAGGCGTATCCCTTTGAAATCAATTCCCCTCTTGTCCACCTGTCATCATTGTGAACCCCACGATTATGTGTTAGACGATTCAGAACGGCACAATTGTCCGATCATGAGACGGTAGTTACAAAATTGTCGTAAATTCGTTGTAGACTGCAAGCCCTTAATCTCTCTTGCGAAGGAGGAAAACGGAGATGGTAATGGGCCCTTGTGGTCACATTAATCTTTGCCCTCAGAGAGATTTGTAGCAGGCTTGTCTTGGTGGTTTTGAGCATTTGGAGTTAAACATTTGTCCCAAAGACAAAATTGATCCATAGTTGTTCAGAGGCAGACAATGAACCTGCCAGTGAACTTGAAAATAACTGATTTTGAGTCTAGCATAGCTACATTGTTTAGTCATAGAGTTCTTAGATTTTGGCAATTGTGTGTTAATAATAATGAAGAGAAAAAATTCCTTAACAACATGTCCAACACCAAAACGTCATTTTAATGTTCTGGGAAAAAAATTATTGCAAATTTTGGTGCTGTTGGTTTTATGTTATGTTGTTTGTGATTTGGCTTCCTCTCAAGTGGGAATTTGCATATACAAAACTTTGATTTTCCTTGATTTATTTGCCATAAATCAAAACACCAAAATATAGTGCACGAAGGAATTTTCAAGTGGGAATTTGCATATACAGAACTTTGATTTTCCCCGAGTTATTTGCCATAAATCAAAACACCAAAATACAGTGCACAAAGGAATTTTGGGCGAGGGTTTGCTTCTCGCTATGAAGGTTTTCAATTTGGAAAATGACCAAAATGTGAAGAGAAATTTTGGGTGAGGATATGTTTGTCTGTATGAAGGTTTTCAATTTGGAAAATGACTAGGACGTGAAGAGTTTAAAAACCAATTATACTATTTTGAAGGGCAGTTTTGGATAAATGTTCAAAGGAGTTTTGGGTGAGGTATGCTTGTCACTATGAAGGTTTTCAATTTGGAAAATGACTAGGCTGCGAATAGTTTTAAAACAATGTATAATATTTTGCAAAATATTTGACATTGAAATCTCGTGAGAATTATATTTTCATTTTCGAGACTCCATTTCCAAGGCTTAGTGTTCAGGTTTATGGGTAATGGAAGCCTAGAGAAGCATTTGTATCTTGATAAAGATGACAACAATGTTGAGAATGTGTGTGAGTTAGGATTGAAAACAGGATTAGGCATTGCTATAGATGTAGCTCATGGCATGGAATATCTTCATCATGGTTTTTTTCCACAGGTAATTCATTATGACATAAAAACCAAGCAATGTGTTGTTGGATGCAAAAAAGTCCAACCTTGTAATAGAGTTTGGTATTGCAAAATTAATTGGTGATGACATAAAATCAAGCAATGTGTTGTTGGATGCAAACAAGTCCAACCTTGTAATAGAGTTTGGGATTGCAAAATTAATTGGTGCAAGCTCCAGTGATTTACTTGGTTCAACACTTGCTTTAAAAGAATCCATGGGCTACATTTCCCTAGGTATGGATATTTTAAAACATTGTATTAATTTGTATTTTCTTCACAATAATTTTATACGGATTTGTTTAGTAAATTTTGATCAAGGTTTCCCTGAATGTATAAGAATATGGATTGATTGAGAGGGCTTCTACTCAAGGAGATGTTTATAGCTATGGCATTCTAAGAGAGTAGCAATGGTAATTAGTTTCTAGTTATAGATCCAAGGCCAAACTTGTTGAGGAAAACATGAACCTCAACCACCCAATAAATTAATTGAGTATCATGAGGGAGGTTTGTTCATAATGAATTATATCTAAACAAACTAATCTTCAACTCTTTTTCAATTTTCATCCTATATTGTAGGAAAAATTAGGAATGGCTACAAGGGCATTGGCCAAGTAATATTATCACAGTGTGGAAAAGACTTCATGTTCTTGTATTAATGAAAATTTCTAGTTTAGTCCCATTACAAGTTAAAAAATAGGGATGATATTAAAAAAATGTTGCTAATAGTTTATTCTAATTAAGCTTTAAGATCCACACCTCAAAAAATTGGTTGATGATGAGGCACCTCCTTCTAGGACAATGATCTCCCAAAGTAATGTGGCCATAAGAGGGATCACAATTATTGGGGGAACAATTAATGGGTGTGTAGAGGTCCATAGTTGGGACATAATTATACTTACCAAGGTGAATGGTAGCATTTATATTTGAATTGAAAGGGTTAGACGATAAAGGGCTTCCAACAGGAAAATTCCAAACCAAAGAATAATTCTAAGGAACCTTTACGAATTGAAGTGTTATATATATATAGAGAGAGAGATATATATGTATAAAGATGATTTTAATTGTTGTAGTGAATATTATTAGTAAATTGGTGTAGTTGGTTTTTATCCTTAAAGATAGACATTCAAGAATAGATTACTTCACTACTAAGACAATAATATATTATCAAAGGGTTTAGTGTTAATGTAGCCCCCTGCAAAAACGAAAATCTCTACAACTAGAACTAGTGGTTTTTGTGGAAGTTTTTTCATAGATTTTTCATAGGTTTTTGGAGAGGCTTATTTTAGTATCTTAGACTAATCTAGTGCAATGATTCCCCATTGATGTAGAAGCACCACCAATAAATGACCATATGGTGGCTTGTTCCATCCTATGGTGCTCATAGATAAAATGGTGAAATGGTGCACTTTTTCAAACTATTACGCCAATGGATGTTGGTGTTGTGGTAGCTTTTACCATAACAATAGTGCCTTTAGGTAGGCATGAACCACAAAATATCCTAAATTGTAACACCTCTACGATGATCCCCATGTGTGTGATAAACATATCATGATTAGGATGGTAAGCTATAAACTCTTTTTGAGGCTAGTGATCCCATCTACATATGTTTTTTAGGCTAGTGTTCCTATGTTTATATGTTTTGAGGAAGAAGAGCTTAGTTTTGTAAACATGAAATCACATGCATATTAATAAAATACACCATTGTTGCAAACCAAGTTAGACAAGAGAGTATGGGGCTAAGACTCCATAAGTGTGAATGGGGGAAATTGATAAGTGATGAAGAAATTAAGCCTAGAAAACCCTAGAAAATACTTAAATATTATAATTTAGAAATCCCTAGGGTTTGTGGAAAAAACCCTAGAGATAGACCTAAAGTGTTGAAAATCAATAAATTTATTGAATGAAGAAACCCTAGCTCATACAATTCATGCAAGGAAGGAAAGGAAAGCTACATGCATTAGTAGCTTATGATGAGGATGAGGATGAGCATTTCTAGCTTGATGAAATTGCAAATGGATTTCAATGATTTTTGTAAGAAGGAAAGGATTGAGAGGGAGTTGACAATTCCCTGCAATCCTTAGATCAAAAGATAAGTACTTCATACCTTTCTCCCTTGATGACTATTACTTTACTTCTCAACCTTTATGTCTTTATATCCCTTTTCTTGGTTATAATATTTTCTTCCATGGCCTAATGAGGTTTGTAGGTACATCGTGAAGGTTGTTAAGGCTCTTGTAGTAGATGGAAGCATCACGAAGAATGATGCAAAGTTTGTGACAAGAGGATTCTCCTAGGATTAAGCATAAACTCAGCTATAGTGATTTCTGTTCAAGCAGGAGAAATTGTACTAGAACCATGCTAGATGATCGAAAGAGCCTTTAGTCAAGAGCCAACCGGGCAACAAGTTTGAAGGATGTCATGATGGAGGAAATTGTGTCGAGACTTGAGGGGAAGTCAATGATGAATTCCAAGAAGATCTACAAGATGAAGCATACCATAGATGGTAGCATAGAGAAGTACAAAGAAGGATTCATGGCAAGAGGTTTCTCTTAGAAAGAGGAAGAGGACTATGAAGGGACACTTGCTCCCAGGGAAAATTTTAAGAACCCCCCTAAATTTACATATATAATAAATGGGCGAATCTCCATGGTATATAGGAAAAATGGAAGGCGATTTTATCAATAATATGATATGTATATATAATTTTTTGGCGAATCTCTCACCAGGCATGGCAAATATTTTACTCAATTATAAAATCTTGTGTTTATTGAATACACAAATGAAATCATTGCACTTCTTTAAAATATCTTTTGAAATCAAAATTACCGAAATTACATATCGATAACCTAGTGGGTGTAGGATAAAATTCACCCGTGCCATTCACAGAAAGCATAAGAAAAAACCTCATACTATATATAAAACCAAGAAAAATTCAAATTCATCACTTCTATGGACCTCGTAACCACCTTGCCAATACACAAGTATGTTCCTGTTTGCAACTAGAAAATTACCCAAATTACAATCTGTTTACTCCAGCATATGCTGGAAAGTTATAGAAGGATGACTAGTGCATCAATCCATTCCTTTTAGCCCTAGATTTGTTTCAGTTTAAAACAGAAGTATACAAATATACTTGTCCAATGTCTATGCTTTAACCATTCACCTTAAGATGTTTTTACAATATAATTTCCTAAGTCTATTTAATATCTTCATTATCATAAAAACCAACCTATATCCATCTTAACTCCACATCTACCACTCTTAGGGGGGTGAAATCTATTTATCCCTCTGAGCACTTGGTAGACCCAGAATTAAGATGGATCTAAGATGATAGAATTTCCCCTTTAAATAGTCTATGCTCACATGAATACCATGGTATTACCATGGGTCAATACCATGGGTTATCATAAACCTGGGGCTTAAAAATTACTATTAGTAATTTATAAAAATTAATAAAATTAATAGTTGATTTTTATTTTATTTTTTATTTTAACCAAGCTAAAATGTTTAACATACATTAAATTACAACATCCATTTTTACTCTTGATCGGATCAAATATTTTTTCACTCCATGCTAGTTTGCATATCACGATATTTGATACCTCTCAGGGGTTAGTAGATCCAGAGTAAAGATGGATCTATGCTGGTTTAATTCCCCCATTTAAATAGGCTACATTCTAGGTGAATACCATGGGTCAATACCATGTGCCATTTTGGTGAATACCATGGGTCAATACCATGTGCCATTTTTATTTTTATTAGGGTTAATTATGTTTTTTTGCATGGTATTAATAACAATCTAGTCCATGGTATTTGTCCCATAGTATTTTGCCCATAGGTTTCACCTAAATATAACACATTTTTTGAGTGTTCGTAAATATAAGGTGACTTATGGAGTAAATATAAAAAAATGTTTTATTTGTTTACCATACCTCACGTTTATTTATATTTTTATTAATTTACCATACCTCTTTTACGAATATGGTATTTGGCCCATAGGATTCACTTAAATAAAACCTCTTTCGTGAGCCTTCATAAATGGAATGAGGGTTATGGACTAAATATAAAAAGAGGTTTTATTTATTTACCATGCGTCTAGTTTATTTATATCTTTATTTATTTACCATACCTTTTGAGTGAGTATAAAAAGACGTTTTATTTATTTACCATACCTCCACTTTACTTATATTTTTATTTGTTTACACCCTTGCATGTATATAAGGTGACTTATGGAGTAAATATAAAAAATGTTTTATTTATTTACCATACCTCTCATTTATTTATATTTTTATTAATTTACCATAACTCTTTTATAAATATGGTATTTGGGCCTTTGGCCCATAGGATTCACTTAAATAAAACCTATTCTTGAAAATGGACGAATGGAAGGTTGTAACTCCTAATTTCAAGGGCTAAATTTACCTTTTTTACCCTCTCCCTTAAAATAAGGTGGGCTATTTGAGGTGATTTGTAAAAATGTACTATGATACAAAATACTCGCCCACTAAAAATTTAAAACCCCTTAATTTCGCCAAAGGGAGAACATTCGCCCCTAAAATTTTCTATGCTTGCTCCTGTCATCAAGTACACTTCTATTTGACCTATTATTTATATTGCTTCTATTATGGGTTGGAAATTGCAGTAGATGGATGTGAAGAACACTTTCCTCAATAGAGTGATTGAGGAAGAAGTGTACATAGGAAAACCTCAAGGATTTGAGGTGCGTGAGAGGGAATCTCATACCTGTATATTGAAGAAAGCTTTGTACGGATCTCGAGGATGGTATTCTTGGATCGATGGATATCTTAGGAGTCTTGGTTGATCTTGTTATTATATGACTTAATTCTGATGGGAGTAGAAGGACCCACATGATAGAGGGGGGAAAAGTTGCAAGAGGATTTTCTTCCATGATAAAGGTAACAATCAAGCCCTACTTCAGTGTCAAAGGGAGTTGACATCTGAGTTCAAGATGAATGATCTAGGTTTGATGCATTACTTCCTTGTTCAAGGAAGCATATTATTGAGATCCTTCAGATATTTGGTATGATGGATTGCAAGTCCATACACAGTCCCATGGTGACCATTCTGGAGAAGATGAGAGGCTACGATTCAGATTTGGTGGATCTCATGATGTATAGAAAATCATGAAAAGTGGAAGGACCATCCATCCATGTGGACGTAATGGGATTGAGATTGTCAGACTAGATGGTCAAGATGGGAGGTCTCTAAGAGTAGTTTGCCTTCTATGAGTGGACCATTCTAGAAAATAGATACGCTTTAGTGACTAGGAAGCAGTTGTTGTGATAGTGAAGAATGTTGATTAGTTTATGGTTGAGCTGAGGCATGTGGCACATGTGTTGAGGTACCTACATGGTACAGTTGGATATGGATTGAGATATGTCAAAAATAATGAAGTACAGTTGCAGAGATATACAAAATTAGATTAGGAAAATAGTGTTGAAGATAGAAAGAGCACATTAAGGTGTTACTTTAGTTTCGGATAACCTAGATGAGTAGGAAGCAAACATTTGTTGCACTCGACATTGCAGAGGATGAGTATACTATAGCTACTTTGGCAAGTTGTGAAGCAGTGTGGCTTCATAAGATACCCATAGGATTGTTTGATCAAGTGCTAGAAATGACTGTGATGACAGGTGAAAGCACGTCGAGATCAATTACCATGACATGATACAGAAGGGAGCAATAAGGCTCCAATACATTTCTACAGACAAGCAGGTTGCTAACATTCTCACAAAACCTCTGTCCTAGGATGAAGTTTGTTTACTTAAGAGACAAGCTTGGAGTGGTTGAGAATGCTTCCCTTAGTTAGAGGGAGTGTTGATGTTGTAGCATCAAGGGAAGGGCTTAGAGTGCTCCCCTGGTCAGAAGGTTCTGACCATATTTCCAAGGGTTACTTGGCTAGTGGGTAGAGTGAGTGTCCCATAGCATTAGGAAAGTGTTTTACCATTCAAGTATCATATGCCGACATAAAGGAATGGTAAATTGGCCTAGGGCTTCACCATTGGTCAAGGATACTGACTTGGTTCGAAGTGACAACCTGGATAGTTGGTGACCCAAGACTAGTCTTGTGCTTACTTTTGTCAAAGGGTACCTAACCATATTGCCAAAGGGTACCTAACCATATTGCCAAAGGGTATCTAGCTAGTGGGTAACTAAACCCATTTGCAAAGGATATTTGACTAGTGGATAACTAGATCCTTTGCATGATGTTGATGTAGGATGTTTTCCACATGGTTTTAGGATAGAACATGAAGTGGATGGATACAATAACATAGAAGGCTCATTCCACCGTTTCTTGGGATGGAGATATTTTTCAACAAATAGGACATTTGAGGAAGTGAAGGTGAATACCTCCTTAGCTAAGAGGGAGTGTTGATTTTCAAGTAGTTGTGGTTAGCATTCCCCAACTACACAAGTTGGCCCACGAAAGAAAAAGAGAATTAAAATTAAATTATAAATTTTGGAGCTCATGTAGGCCCCAAAATGACAGGTCAGCCCCACATGTGAAGGGGTGTGATTTTTGGTCAAAAGTCACCCCACCTTGACTCATATAAATACGATTGGGGCTCCTCCACTTTCACTCATCAAACAATAAATCATTTTTTTTGTTCACATGTCTAAAGGAGAGAGAGGGGAAGAAGGTTGAAGTTTTATCAGAGCAGCTTATGATTCCATAATCATAAGCTGCGATGGTAGCTTATCTCTGAGAAGAGATGTGATGGATACATGCCTCTGAACTGTGTTACAATGAGGCTCGAAGGCCTATTTATTGTTGAGAAACAATGGAAAACCCTTAACATTCCAAAACCTAACCCTAGGAGATGAAACGCCAAACTGTGGTCCCCGTTTGGGGGTAAATTGGTACATCAACTTCCCGGGGTCGTAACTTTGGCATATGATCTCCATTTGACGCGTACAATAGCTCGTTAGAAAGATCTATCCGAGTACTACCACTTTGGGAGGCAACATGGGCCCATGTTGCCCCAGATTCCCAAAAAAACGTCGTTTAGGGCCTCAAAACGGCTCCGGAAGTTTAGGACCCGAAAAACTGCTAAAAATAGTAAACTGTGCTACAATTAAGGAAACTGAAAATGCTGAGAAAGACAATGGTGGGGGTCCAGGTGGACTTGGTAGGTGGCCACCAATATCCACCTGGATCATTCCTCCCCCCTTAGGAAGCAATGGTCCCCATTGCGTTGAGCTCCTCCATGAGATGAGGAAACTTCTGCTGAACTTGTTCCTTGGTGAGCCACTTGCCCTGCTGAAGGAGTTGGCCTACTTTGACAACTCGATACAGTTGGATATTCTGTTGGCGAGTGTTCTTGATCTGTGTGTCCATGATCCGATCAGTTGCAGCTTGTTCCATGCAATCTGGATTTAATTCTGTGGGTTTGAGCTGTTCTGCAATGTCGGATGTGTCTAGCAATGGTGGAAAGTATGGCCGAAGGCGGTCCCCATTGAACACTGGGTGCAGGCCAAGGAATTGGGGAATGCTGAGCTCAAATGCATTGTCTCCCATAGCCTTAGTAATGGTGTAAGGACCATATCGGAGTGGTCTCAATTTCCGATAGGCTCCAGTAAGGCGTTCCTTTTGCAAATGCAACCAGACTTTGTCGCCCACCTGAAACTTGTGTGGCACCCGGTGTTGATCATGTCGCTGCTTGTACTTGGCATTTGATTTCTCAAGAATGTCATGGACCTGCTGGCGAATATGTTGGATGCGCTCAATGAAGCTGGTGGCCTTATCTGTTTCGGACTGGACATGAGCTGAATTCATGTGAGTAGCTGCAAGGGCATGGCCACATCAATGGGGCATAGTGGCTGGAATCCCAAACCCACCTGAAAAGGGCTATGGCCAGTGGAGCTGTGAAGAGCTCGGTTGTAGCTGTGCTGAACATAGGGGAGGCTCTCGTCCCATGTGCGTGGATGCTTTGAGTTATACATGCGCAGAATGTGCACAATCATCCTGTTGACAACCTCTGTCTGGCCATCAGTTTGAGGATGGAAGGCTGTGGACTTCGTGAGTTTGGTGTCCAGCATTGACCAGAGATTGGACCAAAATGTGCTGAGAAACCGACTGTCCCGATCTGAGATGATAGACTGTGGGATCCCAAAGTGCACCCACACTCGTTCAAAGAAGAGTTTAGCAGTGGCTTCTGTTGTGATATTCTTCTTGCAGGCCATCATAATGGCCATCTTCGAGAACCTGTCGACGACCACAAAAACACAGTCATTTCCATGCTTAGTGGAAGGAAGGCCTGACATGTAATCCATGGAGATGGATTCCCAAGGTCGACTAGGGGTAGGCAACGGGGTATAGAGGCCATGCTTCTTAATGGTCGGTTTGGCAATGGCACAGGCAGTACATGATCGGATGTACTTCCCAACATCCTGTCGAAGATTCGGCCAATAGAAATAATTTTGCAGTACTGCCACTGTTTTCTCGACCCCGAAATGCCCAGCAGCCCGACTGTAGTGTGCTTCCCAAATCATCTTGGCACGCTCGCTTGAAGGAACACAAAGGTGACCGAGGTGGCATAATAGGGCATCCTGGAGGTGAAAATCTGCAACATGCCGACCCTCCAAGAGTGTCTGGTATGTGTGGCCGAATTCTGGGTCGCTTTTGTAGAGAAGTGGCCAATCAGAAGTCTCGTGCCCACAAGAGTTGAGCACTGTGGTTAGCGCCATGATCGGTGGTCGACTGAGGCAATCTGCAACATTATTGGTGCTGCCCTTTTTATACTTGATATTCAAGTGAAACTGTTGCAGGTATGTAGACCACTTCTGATGGCGATCATTCTGCAATTTCCCTTGGGTCTGTATGAACTGCAGAGGTCGGTGGTCTGTGTGGATGACAGTTTCCTTCCCCAAAATGTAATGCTTCCATTGTCGGCAGGCCTGTACAATGGAATACATCTCTTTATCATAAGTGGGGTACTTCCGGACTGTGTCTGAAAGTGTTTCACTGTGATATGCCACTGGATGTCCATGTTGAGTAAGGACTGCCCCAATAGCATAGTCAGAGGCATCTGTCTCGACCTCAAATGGTTGTTGTAAATCTGGTAACGCGAGCACTGGTGCCGTGCAGAGGCGATCCTTCAACTCCCTGAATGCCTTCTGTTGAGATTCAGACCAAAAGAATTTTGCTTTCGCCCTGCCCTTGGTGACTTGACTCAAGGGCCAAGAAATATGAGAAAACCCCAACACAAACCTGCGGTAGAAGTTGGCAAGAACTAGAAAGCTGCGGAGCTCTGTTAGAGTGGTTGGAGAGGGCCAATCCCGAATGACTTGGATCTTGGCTGGATCGACATGCACCCCCTGTTCATCAATGATGTATCCCAGATACTGAACCTGGGTCATGCCAAAAGTGCATTTCTCCAAATTGGCACATAGCTTGTGTTGCCGCAGTGTTTGGAGAACCTGTCGGATGTGGTGGAGGTGCTCTTCCCAACTCTGGCTGAAGATCAGAATGTCATCCAAGTATACTACTACAAAGGAGTTGGTGAATGGCCGCAAGATGTCATCCATTAGCCTCATAAAGGTTGCAGGAGCATTCGTCAATCCGAAAGGCATGACCAACCATTCGAAGAGGCCCTCCTTGGATTTGAAGGCAGTCTTCCACACATCAGAGGGTTCGATTGGTACCTGGTGATATCCTGACTTCAGATCGATCTTGCTGAAATATTTTGCCCCCTTTAGTTGGTCTAGGAGGTCATCAATCCGCGGGATCGGGTACCTATTACGGACAGTGATCTTGTTCAGCGCCCGATAGTCAATACAGAGTCTCCACGTCCCATCCTTCTTCTGTACCAACATGATCGGGCTCCCACAGGGCGATGAACTCGGACGGATGTGACCTTTTTGCAGGAGCTCCTGAATCTGCCTCTTGATTTCATTGTTCTCCAGAACGGAGCGCCGATAAATTGGTCCATTGGGTAGCGGCGCACCTGGGGTCAGATCGATGGAGTGCTTGACTTGACAGTGCAGAGGAACCCCTGCCGGGGAGGTGAAGATGTCCTCGTACTCCTCCACAACCTTGTCCATCTGTAGTTGTCGTGCAGAGGGACCCCGTTTGGAGGTCGCGACCACTGTCTTCTTCTTTCCTTGAGGGCGTATCATCAAGAAAACAAATTTCCTGGTTTTGGAAATGATCTTACTGCATTGTTTTGCAGTAATCAAAGAGATGGCGGCAGGTGGTGCTACCTCTGGTATCCTGAACAACTTATTTCCCAATGTAATAATAACAGCACGAGGCCTTGATTCATACACAGCATGTCGCTTCCACAAGTATGGTTGTCCTAGTAATACATCACAAACTTCAAGGGGAGCAATGTCACACAATACCTCATCCTTGAAGGGCTTGATGTTGTATGGAAGGCGACACTGCTGGCTCACGCGAAGATCTCGTCCTTGGTGAAGCCACCCAATGGTGTATGGTTGTGGATGTGCTGTGGTCGGTAAGCCCAACCGCTTCACGACCTCTGCCGAAATGAGGTTCTTTTGACTCCCGCTATCAACAATGAACTGTATCGGGGAGCCCTTTACCCACATCTGGGAGTGGAAGAGACGCTCCTCCTCCTCTGGATCTTCGGGTTCATTTTTCTGGATCTTTGCGGTAGCAACAGTGGCGCTGGGATCCGCATCAATGATCTGCTTCCCTTTTTCATACCCCTTATCGGGTTCTGACTCAGAGTCGGAACATGCATCTGATTCTGAAACCTTTAGCTCAGCCACCAGTGACTGCTTGGCCCGACACTCACTTGTGTTGTGAGTGGAGCTCTTATGGAACTCGCACCATTTTCCAGTGTCCTTTCTCGGCTTCGCGGCGCTGTTCTTTGCTTGCAGCTTCGGCTGGTTGTCTTGGGCTGTCCCGCCTTGGCTTTGTCCTTTGTTCTGTGGTTTAGGGGCACCTTTCCCCTGCTTTGGATTCGCAGATCCAAAGTCTCGCTTCTTTTGTTTAAACTTCTGCTCGACCTTGACGGCATATCGGTATGCTGCGCCGAGCGAGGGGATGTTTAGGAATTGTATTTCTTCCTGGATGTACTTGTGCAGGCAGCCACGGTATTTGAGTATCAAATGTTGCTCCGAATCCTTGATACCCAACTTTGTGCAAAGGGTATGGAAAAGATTGGTGAACTCCGGCACGTCTTGGTCCCTTCCCTGCCGCAGCGTGGTCCACTTTATGTATTCATCCTCATAGCTTCCGACAGGGTAGTACTGCTCCTTGATGGCATCTCGGAACGAATCCTAGGTGGGTGCGGCTGAAAATAGTGAGCCAGTACTTTCATCCTTCTACTCGCAGTAGGTTTCCCACCAGTCCTTGACGTGGGGGGCTGCTTTAAGAAGAGCAAAAACAATCTTTTCCCGACTCGAAAATTCATGAACAGAAAAATAACCCTCTAGCAGATTTAACCATTTATCTACGACATCTGCGTCTATCTGACCCTCGAATATGGGGATTTCAAAATTAACTTGTACCTTAAAGGGTGTGGCGTTTCTAGAGTAGCTGCTGGAAGCCGATGCGTTGCTTCTGGGTAGCCGCTGAAGGATCTGGGCAAAGCTGTCCATCATCGCGTTCCGTTGTCGCTCGAGGGCTTCTTCGAGCAAGATTTTGATGGGATCTCCTGCCCCCTCGTCTTTCTTCTCGTCCGCCACGGGAGGCCGTCGGGATTTGCGAGGCTGGTCTTGCAAAGGTTCAACCAGTTCAAGCCCTAACTCCTTATATCCCGACCTTGTTGGGGACATGCAAAGAAAAACAGAGAAAAAGCAGACCGCTCTGATACCACTGATCCGGATTTAAACAGGAACGCAACAAATTACAGAGATAACCATATACACAAAGATGCAACGGAAATAATACTTCATTTCATTAATGGAAAATACTGAAATATGCTTACAACCAGAAATGGAAATAAACCAGCTAGGGCGATGGTAGCTTATCTCTGAGAAGAGATGTGATGGCTACATGCCTCTGAACTGTGTTACAATGAGGCTCGAAGGCCTATTTATTGTTGAGAAACAATGGAAAACCCTTAACATTCCAAAACCTAACCCTAGGAGATGAAACGCCAAACTGTGGGCCCCGTTTGGGGGTAAATTGGTACATCAACTTCCTGGGGTCGTAACTTTGGCATATGATCTCCGTTTGACGCGTACAATAGCTCGTTAGAAAGATCTATCCGAGTACTACCACTTTGCGAGGCAACATGGGTCCATGGACCCATGTTTCCCCAGATTCCCAAAAAAACGTCGTTTAGGGCCTCAAAACAGCTCCGGAAGTTCAGGACCCGAAAAACTGCTAAAAATAGTAAACTGTGCTACAATTAAGGAAACTGAAAATGCTGAGAAAGACAATGGTGGGGGTCCAGGTGGACTTGGTAGGTGGCCACCAATATCCACCTGGATCAGTTTTGAACAGGTGCTTGACCAACATTCATCAAACCTATCTACTATTTGTTTGACAACAATTCTAGGTAGATTGAATAAATCATTTCTGGGAAAAGTTGAACAAATCTTCTGGGGATAGAGTTGGCCAAATTATTGGAAGAGTTGACCAAATATTTTGGGCATAGTTGACCAAATTCACGGGCAGCTTCAGGAGGCTGAATTTTGGCCTATTACTGGGAAATTTGACCACAGGTTGACTGAGATGTTTTTGGGAAGTTTGAACGGGTTTGACTTATGTTGAATTATTGTTTTGGGTTGACCAAATTTGACTTTAAAAATATCAGATTCTACTTTACTGAATTGAACAATTTCTCCTAAGAAAAGGTTGTTGGGTTTTTCCCAAGGTTGAGTTTTCCTAGGGTAAATTTGTGTCTCTTTGTGCTTGGTTGTCTCTTTGTGATCCTATTGTCATTATTGGATTGTTATTGAGATTTTATATGTATAATTTCTTAATGATATATGTGACATAAGAGGACTTGATTAAAAAATCATTGGAAAGTAATTATCAAATTAAAAGATCAATTTTCCTGAAGAAAATCAACAACTAAGCTATTATTAAATAAGCATAAGTCAAAAGGTGCACATGTTTTATCCAAAGTCCATAAAGTGAATTTAGAGAGTGTGTTTGTCAAAAGAGGGACATCCACATAAAAGTGAACTATGATAGAGTCATTTCATCATCTATTACATCATTTTTACAGGGGAAGGTGACTAGACTCCCTAGAAGGGAAGAAGGGGTGACCCTGTGACATGATTGGCTCTCGATAAAATCCTAGGCAGATTTGGAAAAGAGGGGATAGGTTTCTTGGGTGTTAATCCATAAAAGTTTCAAGGAAAAAAGTCCTAAGGAGTTGATATACCCAGCGTATTGTCGGATTCTGCCGGAGGACTGTCACGTGGCAGAAGTAGACAATAGAGCACAGATTTGAGTTGTGCAGGTCTACCAGAAGTCAGCACGTGGACAGAGGTATACAATACGACTGCGCAGGTTTGTCTAAGTGTTGGGACGCTCAGGCAATAACGCAGAAGTTGTATACGTGCCGGGTTGTGAGTTAATGAAGTCAGACAGCAGAACGGATATATGATAGTGTGCAGATTATAATAGTGTTGGCACGTTCAGGAATAGCGCAGAGAGATAGGTATATCTGGCAACAGTTGTCTCGGTTGGAGGCCGTGAGGAAGGCGATTTATACAGTCGATCATACCTTTGGGAAGTGAGGAAATTACGCAGGGTTTGGCGGAGGTTACTCACTGGTTGAAGTATGGGCATACGGTTGTGAATGCAGAATCACGGTCTCGGCTAGAGGATTGTATACACAGTTTGGTGCTGAGCTTCGTGAACGCTTTGGTGACCAGTGTGGGCACGCGTTCACGTGCAGAGGCACATATATGTGTATGTGGAAGGCTTCTTACGCCTGGTTATAATATTTCTAAGTATGGTCGTGTATTAGCCGGCATACTTGTGTATGTATTATTGAAAAAGAAAGTTTCATAATAATATAGTTGCGGGCAGACTCACTTGGGAGTTGCCCCTCCCATCATATGAATATTGTTAATGCTGTTTAGGTTTACCTTATGCATGAAGTGGATCTGAATGCTTATGTTGATAATAAAGACTAAAGGTTAATATATGAGATATTGGTTAAAGTTTATGTCAGTTTATGATTAGTTATGTTGGAAGGCGTAGTCCATAAGTGTTTACTTAGTTAAAAGTGGGCGCTCGGTGGTGCCGCACCCCGCCAAAAGAAAAAAAAAAAGATTGGGGGCGTGACAAGGTAGGTGTAGGGTAGTTTGGGTGGGCAAAGGTTGGATTGAAGTAGGTTGAGAGGAGGAAGGAGTAGGGTAGGAGGCCATGGGTTGAGAGGGGATAGCACTCATAAATATGAGGGTTGATTTAATAAAGAAGGTGGAATCGCCCCTTAATATAAATGTCAAGAAACTACAACTATTATTGATATATTATGGTGCCAACTCTCTCCCCAACACTATGATTTAGGTATAGATATCAGTGGGGAAATTTAAATCCTATTCATTTATTCCATGTTAATATTTTATTTTAGGAATTCAATAATGATTCCCCAAAAGTTAATCAAGAAATGGTAAATACCAGACTATTAGGAGGATAAGAAGTTCCATTCTATGTCATTATCTTCGTTCAGTATTTGAGTAGAGCATTTATAAGTGGGAAGTTAGAGAGCATAATAGAAAGGGATAATATTTTATAGCAAACTTATAAGCCATAGGTCTTAGGTAAGTCCACAAAGAGTACTTATTTTTTAGTATTTTCATATGTCCATACTAGAGAAAAGAGTGAAGAGTGACCTCATCTTATAGCCAGGTTTAATCTTGTATGGGTTTCTCAAGGTCAATCTTGTGTTTATTTGTGGATGGTGTATGTGTTTTTCTATTATCTTTTTTTCACATTTTATCTATTTTATACATTAAGCATAAAACTAGTAATTAAAGAATATGAGATCTAAAGGAAATTAACCTTCATAATAAAGATTTTAGTATTTTATCAAATCAATTATGATGATCTATTCTAGTAGAATATCCACAACATTTTACAGATCACCTACAATTGCGGGGATCTCAAAATAAGATGATACTTTTGGGTAGGCCCTTGTTGAAGCATACAAAATATAAGTGGAAGAATATGTTTTCCAGAAGTCTTGACACAATAAATCCTAAAAGATAACAATATTAAGTAGAAATCATGACTATGTAGTGAATCCTATATAATACATTAGGATAACTCTCTAAAATTGTATGTTAGGGTTGTCTTGTTGTTGGACGACTGAGTGGTTGGCACAATGGTATGTAATACCCTCCACCCTATTTCAAATTCCACGGGGGTCCATCTTTGGCTCATTGTGATAAGGTTCCAAGAGTAGGAAGTAGATTTCCCCATGTTAAAATTGGAAACTAGTGCCAAATTCTACTATGGAAAACTCATTTGATGGATATGATTATTTCATTGAATTCCACTTTTCAAGAGGACCAAAATCAACCTAAAGATCATCAAATTTGGATAAGGAGAAATGTGCTTTTGAATTTATGGCCACTCATATGCAAATTGTCAAGGTCAACCTCACCACCATATAGGCTCATAAAGCCAAAACATCATGTCTCTTGACCCTCACCAATTTGTATATATAGAGGTGTCCTCTAACCTCATTTGTGAGATCCCAAGTGCACCTTATCACAAGAAAACACATATGATCTTAGCCGTAGGAGAGGAGCTCCTTGAGCAAGGGTTAGAAGATTATTTTGGGTTCCCTTTAGGGCTGTTGAGGGCCGTAGGCATCCAATAGTAGGGCCGAGTAGGTGAAGGCTTGTTTGAGGGCTACTTGTGCATGGTTGGAGAGGGTCTTCCTCATTTTATTGGGTCACAGGTTTTGTCTTATTGTAGGGTCTGAATTTCATGTTTGAAGCAACCTACAAGGAGTTGCAGGTCTGTCCAAGAACTTGCAGAGGGGTCTAAGCCCTAAAGCTTCATATTGGAGGGAGCTATGAGGCCTAAAGTTGGGTTACAATAGGTGCCAGTTGGATAGGAGGCTAAGGGAGGAAGGCTGATCCTTTTGGAGGATTGTTGCTTCAAGATGTGTTGCAAATTTGTCCTAGCCTAGATACAGTGAACAAGGGACCTAATTTGGTCACAAACCAGCCCTAAGGGCATGGAAAATTTTAGAGATGAAAATTTGTCTTAAGGCTTAGAAACCTTGGCGATCTTACTAGTCCCAAAATTGCAAATTATAAAATGTTTCTTGATATCTTTGTAGGAACATGCAAATTTCTAATAGTTTTATATGTGGCCTTTATAGAATTTTGGCAGTTTTTAAGGTAAAATAATTTTATACTATAAAATTTGGGCGAATCATTTTTTGAAAAAAATGGAAATTTGTGAATCTTTTTTTTGGTAAAACCATGGAAAATTAGCCCACTTGCAAATATTAGCCCCTAAAATTTTCCATGCCTAAGGGCCAGTGAAGGCAACACCTAGCTTTCCTTGAAGAGCCGCAATTGAAAAAAGATGTTTTGGAGTTGTTAAGTAAGACAATAGTGGACTCTAAGAAACCCTAACCTATAGAAGTTTCGCTCCAGCTTCAGAGGGAAATTTAGTTTGCTTTATAATTGCAATTTTGGGTTGTCCATTTATCGTCAATTTCACAATTCAATATTGACTTTATTGTACTCTCTCTATGTTGAGCATTTGATATTAATAATAAGAAGAAATGCTCAAGCGTTTTTCCCATCTTGGGGTTTTTCCCTGGCTTGAGCCATATCCTTGTGTTCTCTTGTCTTGGCTTCTCTTCTGCATCTATCATTTATGTTCTTTCTTCAGTTATTGTTCATGTGATAATGATTCATGTGATTGCAAATGGAAAATAAATGGAATGGTAAATGAGCTAATATGGAACATTTAAGTAAATGTCCTAAGCAAAGAACATGTTAACTCAAAAATTAACACCCCACCCTCATGAAGTCTCGACGCTTGCTAAGTCGTAAATTCATGGTATATCTGGCTTACGAGCAATTAGATTAAATAAGCTTTGATTATAGAAAACTATACAAAGTTACAAACTCAAATACATGCAATGAATGTGCATATCAATTAAAGTGAAAAATAATTTCCAAAAATATTGACATATTGAAAAGCTATACAAAGTTACAAATATAAACATGCAAGAAATGTGTAGGTGAATTAAAAGTGATTTTTTTTTTCCAAAAAGAGTACATATCGACACAAAAGCATTAAACATATTAATGCGATATGCAATTTATTAAAAAACAATGAATTTATTGTCCAATTTCTTGCAAAGACAAATACAAGAATTTATTAATGTCAATTACAAAGTTACTATTGAATGAAATATGTAAAAGCTTTAACCAAAAAAACATGCTTAAAAGATATATTTTTTGTAAGGCTACTCTCACTAATTAAGAGATGAAAAATGAATGGATTTTATAATATGAATCCATAAAACCCTTTCATGAGTTCTTAATGGATGAGCAACCGAAACACATTGGGATATATTTAGTTCTGTGATGTGATTAAAATATGAAGGTATAAAAACAAATTTTTTAATATGTCGATGCGTTGCTTATTCAAAGGCGGAGAGACGTCTATGATATTAACCAGTTAACATTTTTGATTTGATTCTTTCATTAAGGAAAGAGGTCAATTTTTTTCCAAAAATAAAAAATAAATACCATCTGCATTTTAAATAGATTTCAAACTATTTTGATAATTTTCCTTTTTACTTTTAATATTAAAATATTTTATAAAATTCAATACTTCCAATGTAAATTTCTTCATCATCATTGCAAATCTTGTTTTTTTAAATGTAAATGTTCATTCAATAATCTTAACTTTTTCATTTCTTTCTATTTGTCTATTAAAATACTTTTAAGAATTCAAAATTTTTAACATTAATTCATCTAGTTTCAAATACATTACATTATTAATAAAGAGAGAACAATTATAAAAATGATGCAAAATTAATTAATATTTATTTTTAAAACTCCACTAATCAATTGCTATCAAATAATTACTATAACATTTATGGATTAATAAAAAAAATAAAAAAACTATTTTTACCTCCATATATAGTTCAAAAACTATCTATATCAAATAACATACAAATTTTATTTAATAATAAGAAAAGGAAATTATACCGATAGTTAGGGTAAAAGAGATTTCGAAAATTCAACTATGCGTTTTGAACAATCATTTCCTAAATCGTTGATTTCAAATGCCATAAATTTATGTTATCTTGAATAATTTTTGAAAAATAAACTAATTTTTTTAATTATAAAAATATAACATAAAATTATTGTAAACAATTCACATAATTAAGATTATGTGTCGGTTGGTTTTTTTGGGTTTTGTTTTGTTTTTTTGGTTTTGTTTTGTTTGTTTTTTTTTTTTAATTATGGGTATTTTTTTATTAATAAAAAATATATTACATTTTTCAGCCTAGTAGTAAGTTATGGTAAATAGTCTTAACTTACTTTATGGAAAACTGTGTTTTAAACATATGTTAATAGAAAAACAAGTTCATAATTCTAATATAATGGAAATATGTAATCTCACTAATGAGTTTATACCAACATCAAACCAGAAAACTAAAACTGATTACATCAAGAAACTAAGTCAAAAGAGTTTAGAGGTGTTGGATCTCGTGCACCTGATCCTTGAGGGGTTGAAGATGCGGTGATGCAAGGGATATGCTTCTCAATACGGGCTAAATGATTATCCATCTTCTCCAAGCAAAATCTCATATTCCTCTCCTCCCTCTTTATATCTATAAGATTGGAAAATATATTGTACTCGTTAGTTTGCTGCTCCATCAAGATTCTGCCCATTAATGACTTCATTTTCTAGTAGAGAAAGAGAGTTTGTATATATTGCTTCCTTCAACCCTTGGTGTGTCCAAGGTCTGAGACTAGTTGCTAAAATTCATCCACAAATTCTGAGTGAAACACGCAATGTTTGTCTCTAGCTGCCATATTCTCCAGATTATGCAATTCAATGTTGAAGATATCAACAAGAAATGTTAAAAATAGCATCTGGAAATTCCAATTTAATTTGTCATTCAAATAAATTGTAATTATTTTCTCATAGCAACTTGTAATAGTTAACTAAGTTAAATTGACTTAGTTAGCTTAGGAATTTCGAGTTGGAAGTCTATTTGAAGTCATGTAAGTGTGATCCCTAAGTTTTAGGGGTCCAGATTGAGTTTATTTGAGTTGTAATTAGATAACTCAGTTTGACTGAGTTATAGACAATTAAACTAGTTCTAACTGTTGGTGGAACTAGTAGAGGTCTAGTAGTGAGTTGGTGCATCCTCAGTGCTACTCCAGCTAACTAAAGATTCACTCATGAGAAAATCTTGCATGTCAGTTCAGAGAAAAACCCAGTTGAGACTAGAGTGCAGGGACAATGTACTATCAATTGTGTGATTTACTGAGTTGTAAATATCATGCATGCAATTAGAGAAGGACCTATGTTTGGATTGTGCGATTTGGAAGCATGAATTCCCTTTAAATACAAGCTATTCATCCTAGGAATTGCGCAAGGAAATAGGGGCTTGGAGAGTTGCAGAATAGGCCAAGAGGTTGGCTTGAGCTAGCTTGTGAGCTAAGAGTTGATTATACTTGTGGAGGGATTGTTCTTGTGAGAACGAGTATTGTATTCTCATCTTGAATTTCTGAATAATGCAATATAGATAGTAGGGATTTTGAGTTGTGGCTTTCCCTGGATACATATTGTCTTATGTGCCATTGATTATCTTCCTCTTGTCGATTACTGTTTTCATCGATCTATTGGCTTCCACTGATTGAAAGTAGAAGTAGATTCTTGTCCCGTGCTTTAGTAAATTGCATGAGCTTGTGAATCTACAAGAAATTCTACATGGTATCAGAGCTAGATATGTAGAAAAACCTATATGGTATCAGAGATATATATATGTATATATATATATATATATATATATATATATATATATAGAGAGAGAGAGAGAGAGAGAGAGAGAGAGAGAGAGAGATATAGAAATTTTCTACATGGTATCGGAGATGAATTTAATATACTAGAGGAGATTTTGAAGTTTTGAGTTTTGGGGTAAAGGTGAAATTCGAATTTCCAATACATACTTCAGATGGCGTTCTACGGTTTGCAGCTCGAGTATGCCTTGGAAGGAAACTCGAATTTTATAGCATAGAGGGACAAAATGGAGGCTGTGCTGGAGGATAATGGCTTGAAGGAATTCGTTGATCAAGACATTCCTAAGCCAATAGCATCGGATGCACAAAATCTGGCTGAATGGAAGAAGTGTGTAGCGAAGGCAAGGCAGATAATCCTTGAGGGAGTTCGAGACCACATTGTCTCCAGTCTCCATGGCAAGGAAAATCTGTATGCTATGTGGAAAGCATTGAAATAATTGTATCAGAACAAGAGTGACCAAAGGAAAATAGCACTGAAGGACAAACTTCGAAAAATCAAAATGGAGAAAGGTGAGACTATTCCAAAATACTTGACCAAGTTCACTCAATGTCATGATAAACTTGGAAGTGTTGGAATTATGGTTGTTGAGGATGATATGGTGACTCCCAAAGAGTTGGTATAGTTATCAGGAATCTGTCAATGGTCGGGAGAAGCTACCAGATTGTGACGGACTATGGTCAGATTTGGTGCAGGAGGAGATCAAGAGTAACACTAGGGATGACCCTTCATCAAATACTTATGATGAAGAGAATTGTACCTTAGCGATTAAGGCAATGAAGAGAACGGTGCCTTAGTGATTAAGGAAAAGAAGAGAACTATGCCTTAGCGATTAAGGAAAAGAATGGGAATGGGAAAGCTCCCATTCCAAATCATATTCTTGTCATGGAGGCAACAAGAAAGACATGATGAAAGTGAAATTCTTTCATTGTCATGATCTGGGCCATTTTACTACAAATTATCCACTCAAGAAGTCCAAGAAGAAGTCCTTAGGAGGAGCGACAGGTGAGGCTTTTTCCTCTCAATTCAAATTGTACTTTTCCCTCATTACATGCATGGTGTCATCAATGATGGGAAGTGAATGGTACTTAGACAATGGAGCTTCATTACACATGATTGGAGACAAGGAGATATTCAGTGACTTGGAGGAGAAAGATCTCCATATGCATATCGATATGGGTGACGATGGGAGGTATCGTGCTACTGAATTGGGCATGGTTACTTTTAAGAAGGAGCATGGAGCTCCACTCACCTTGAAGAATGTTATGTATGTGCTTGAGCTGAAGAAGAATTTGGTATCTGTTGTCATGCTTGAGGATAGAGGCTATGATGTGATCTTCTTGAAAGGAAAGGCATTCCTTCGAAACATAGCCACAGGTCAGGTAAATAAGATAAGGATATGAGTGAAGAATATCTATAAGCTGAGAGGAGAACGAGTGGAGAGATCCACTCAAGTAGTCTCAGAAGTAGCCTCAGACAATTGTGGAGTAGCCACAATTGAAGAAGCAGAGGGGAGACCAAGTGGAGGCATCCACTCATGCGGAGACCTCTAGTAGGGGAAATTTCAAGCCAAGTGGGTTGAGGGAGCACATGCAGCCATACCTCTAGGTCTAAGGTGGGGCAATGTGAAGTGATAGTTCCAAAAGGGCTGAAATTGGGTACGGTCCATTGAGAGGTTTTATTTCATGGATCCTACCTTGCTATGGGAGCCCAAAGTACATAGCAGAGGTAGAAACCAGTGGTGATTGATGTAGTCAGAGATTAGAGTGACAAAGGCTAGAGAAGTGAGATACTGAAGAGCGCAGAGAAGGGTTGACAACAATGCAAAAAGGCAGAGTTAGCAGAAGCATAGAGTTTTCATTCGACAGAGACAAAAATAGTCAAAGACTTTAATGACAGATGCATCATACTGATTCATGTTGGATGTTTTTTGCTTCTAGAGTTGTTGTAGTGGTAACACTAGAGAGAAGTGTTGCATGCAGAGCATTCCAAAGGTTCAGGATCAGGATAGAGTTGAATTCCTTTCTTGTTGAGAGGGAATGTCGAAAATAGCAACAAGAAATGTTAAAAATAACATCTAGAAATTCCAATTTAATCTATCATTGAATTAAATTGTAATTCTTTTCTCATAGCAACTTGTAATACTTAACTAAGTTAAGTTGATGCAGGAGCATGTGACTTGGAGGAAGAAAATCTTCAAACTTATTCCAAAAATCCAAAAAAAATCTACAGGCAAGGGAGTGGGGTCCTTTAGCCAGCAATTTTCATGCTTTCCTAGTTTAAGATAAGAATAGAGTAAGAATAAATCATGCTAAAATAATCGCTTATGGATAAGTTGTAACAAAGCTTTATGCTTTAAATCACTCTATGTAAAAGCATGCTTTTGTAAAGGATAATGGCCGAGAAGGCTTTATCTATTGATTATAAATAAAATGACGAGAGGCTCAGAGAAAAGGTCGGGCCAGAAGCATTATCATCCAAAGAAAGAAACCTCTCTCTGCATCTGATTATATGGTTCTTTGTTGAATGTTAATTATATGCATGTATCAGTTTAATTACTTTCTTCTGAGTTTGAATATGGATGAATTAGCCTTATTTTCCCATGAATATTTAGGCTAGAGCCTTTAAAATCATTTTTCCTTCTTATCGGCAAGCGCAGGCTTCTTAAATCGTTGTATAGAGTTCCATGGCCAAACTCTATTTTACACAGAGAATTCGTGAAAAAAACCTTAGTCTGGACGTAGCTCTGGACCTGAAATTTTATTGATTCTGGTTCATACCCGTATCGGGTCCGAACCTTTATCGCATCGCATAATCGCAAGTGGAGTGGAAAGGGCTGTGGAACTGTTGAAGTTCGAAACCCCAATAAGCTCGGACCCAAAATATTATATAGCAGAGTGGATAAGTTGTTGGGTCCGCAAGTGGATCGCATCGTAAGTTTGAAGTGAGAGAGTCAAGTCCTTGGAATAATGAAGTCGCGACTGTGATCTCTGATAACAACATGTGTTATCGCATTGAACAAGGAGCGTTGAAAGGGGGCCGATAGTGTTATTTCATATAACACAATACTTTGAATATTAAAGCGCCGATAGTGTCATTCTTCGGAATTAACACAAAGATTGTTTATAAGCCGCGACAGTGGTAAAAAGCACAGAGGAGAACCCATGAGGCTATCAGTTAACAATAAATGACTGATACACCAATTGAAGTAGAGGGAGAAATTTGGCTAGATATTGAAGAAATTGTAGACAGATTTGCAAGGTTGTCTATATTGTCTGCACCCAAGCCACCATAAGTTGACTTAGTTAGCTTAGGATTTTCGAGTTGGAAGTCTATCTGAAGTCATGTAAGTGTGATCCCTAAGTTTTAGGGGTCCAGATTGAGTTTATTTGAGTTGTAATTAGATAACTCAGTTTGACTGAGTTATAGACAATTAAACTAGTTCTAACTGTTGGTTGAACTAGTAGAGGTCTAGCAGTGAGTTGGTGAATTGGTGCATCCTTAGTGTTACTCTAGCTAACTGAAGATTCACTCATGAGAAACTCATGCATGTCAGTTCAGAGAAAGACGCAGTTGAGACTAGAGTGTAGGGACAATGTACTATCAGTTGTGTTATTTACTGAGTTGTAAATATCATGCATCTAATCGTAGAAGAACCTATGTTTGGATTGCACAATTTTGGAAGCATGAATTCCCTTTAAATACGGGCTAGTCATCCTAGGAATTGCGCAATAAAATAGGGGATTGGAGAGCTGTAGAATAGGCCAAGAGTTTGCCTTGAGATAGCTTGTGAGTTGAGAGTTGATTATACTTGTGGAGGGATTGTTCTTATGAGAACAAGAATTGTATTCTCATCTAGGATTTCTGAATAATGTAATATAGATAGTAGGGGTTTTGAGTTGTGGCTTTCCCCAGATACATATTGTGTTATGTGTCATTGATTATCTTCCTCTTGTTGATTACTGTTTTCATCAATCTATTAGCTTCCGCTGGTGCAAAGTAGAAGTAGATTCTTGTCTTGTTCTTTAGTAAATTGCATGAGCTTGTGAATCTACAGGAAATTCTACATGGTATCAAAGCTAGATATGTAGAAAAATCTACATGGTATCGGAGCTAGATAAGTAGAAATTTTCTACATTCAGTGCAAACTTCAGCAAGAGTATAATTGTGAAAGGTTTCTATAGTCACTAGAGGAAATTTCGGCCTAAAAATGGCCTCCCAAGTAGAAATAATAAAATAATAGTTAAAATAACAATAAGAGTTATAAATTTTGGAGGGAAAAGAAGAAAACATTTTTTTTAATTGTATTTTTGGTTTATCTCCTTACAGGTTTACTCAAATTTCAAGTGTAAATACTCCTTGGATGCGGAATTAAATTCTAACTCCAACGATTACTCATTATGCATACTTTTGAGAAGACCCACAATAATAAAAATTGAGGATATGTTAAAATAACGTGTTCAACACAATTTTTAGTGGATCTTCAATTCTTATCAATGTGGTTCTTCTCAAAAGTATGCATAATAGGTACTCGTTGGACATGGAATTTAATTATGCATCCAATGAGTGGTTACACTTGAAATTTGAGTAAACCTATAAGGAGATAAGCCAAAAATACAATTAAAAAATGATTTTTCTTCTTTTCCTAGAAAATATTTACATGTACCTCTTTTTTAATTTAAAATATTTTTATTGGTTTACATATTATGACATGGAATTTATATCAAAATTTCATGTGAACTTTTAGGCTGAAATTTCCTCTAATGCTCTCATGGCTTGAGCATGACCCCATTTCACCCTTGTGGGAATGATCTCCTCCCTCGTGCCTACAGTTGTGCATACAATGGCGTTGCATGGTGGCCAATCAGTTAATTTTTTCATCAGTGTCTCCAAAACACCACAAACAGGTAGCTTCGACCTGTCTATAAATGATACACTATTCCACAAATATCAGTGAAGTGCAGGTATAGACCCAAATATGTTTTCCTCACAAACACAGAAGAATGACCACAATACCTCTAGGCTCGATTTTCCAAGGAGCACCCACTAGATCTGTGTGAACCTTCTAATAGAAATGAGCACCACTGGCTACTAAGGGGCCCAAAACATTAGCATTCAACTCCACGAATGTAATTGAGAGTGAAATATCCACTAAGCTCATGTTGCAAGAGCGATAGAGAGGGATTTATCTAAGAATAATAACTCTACCATGCCTTGTTTCCAAACACCACTAAGGCCCAATAGAAAATGAGGTCGGGCCTTTAAAGACCCTTGATCTCCCAACATCCCAGAAGTTTATACCCCCCAAATAGAGAATCCACAATGCTCTCTGATCTAAAGAGCTTCTAAACTCGTAATTACCTAAGGGTTTCCCACGAACAGAGGCCTTCAAAAACAATAGGTAAGATTCACACTCCTCAAGTTGGATCCCTGAGTGTTGACTACAACCAAGACTACCGCTAAAGGCATACTGACCCATGAAAACCTATTCTCTAACAAACAGAATCCCCTTCCAATTACAAATCAAGAACAAAAGTAATAAGTCTATCGAAACAATAGATAAATTTGCATAAAACCGGGAAGTTAACCAACTAAAGCTATTTGAATAGAATCTAAACAATGTAAACTTTGAAACGGGAACTGTAAACTCAAAATGCGAACTCTTGCCAAAAAACCCCTTAAAAACATCAAAAACAGTGCTAAAAACAAAAAGTGTTGATGCTGGAATAACACTTATTTTTTTCTAGGGTAAATTTTGAACATATTTTAAAAATGGCGGTGAAAACCAATTTTTTATGCAAAAATTGTCCCAAAAACGCCCTCAAAACAAAAAGTGTTAACGTTGGGATAACACTTTTTTTTTTCCCTTTTTTTTTTCAAGGGTAATATTTCAACATTTCGAAATAATAGCGTAAAATATTTTATCATGACCCTGAAAAAGATTAAAATTTCAAACAAATAATGAAGACATAAAATAAAATTAAAAATAAAAAAAAATTAAAACAATGAAAAACACAAAACAAAAAAAGTTTAAAAATTAACAAAACCTAAATTAAAGCATATACTAAAAAAAATAAAAAATCAATCATAAAAATGTAAAAAAAACTAAATTAAAAAACTAAAAAACACTTAAAAATTATAAACAAATAAATAGTAAAAAAACATATTTAAAAAAAATAGAAAAAATGGAAAAAAAATAAAATAAAAAATAAAAAAATCTTGTAAACAATAAAAAAAAATTGTCAAAAGAAAAGACATATATATATATATATATATATATATATATATATATATATAGATATAGATAGATAGATAGATAGATAGATAGATGGAAAAGAAAAGAAAATTTAAACAAACTATAAAATTTAGGTAAAAATAGAAAAATTTAAAAAACAATATCAAAAAACTAAAAAAAAAAATGAAAATTAAAAACAAACTAAATTTAATAAAAACATAGAAAATTAACAAAAAAATAATAATAATAATTTAAAAACTACTAAAATTAAGATTAAAATGTTAATTACTTAAAAATATATGTATATTAAAAAGACAAAAAAAAAAAAAAAAAAGTTAAAAAAAAAATTATCTCATAAACCATAAAAGAATTAGGAAAGAAACATTAAGAAAACCTAAAAAAAAAAAAAAAACAAACAAACCAACTAGATTTAAAAAAATAAAAAACATAGAAAATCCATAAAAATAAAAATAAAAAACTAGTAAAATTAACATCAAAAACATTTAAAAAAAAAACTAAAAAAATAAAAATACACTGAGATTAAAACAAAAAAAACCAAAAAATTTAAAAATATGTCTTTTCAAATTAAAAATAAAAAATAAAACCAAAAAATTTAAAAAAATTTAAAATTTTTAAAGAAACATTTATTTATCTATTTAAAAAAAAGAAAAAGAAATTAAATATTTTTAATACATATTGTTTTTTTTTATTTAGAAAAGTATATATTAAAAAATTTTAAATTAATTGATAAACAAATTTGTCCTTTTTTTTTATTATTTAAAAAAAAACAATTATTTTTTTTTTTTTTTTAAACAACGTTGTTTGTTTTTATTTAAAAAAAACAATTATTAATTTTTTTTTAAACAACATTTTTTTTCTAAATCAAAAATTTTAAATATTTTTTATTTAAAAAAAAAAATTATTAAAAAATTTTTTTTTGGGCCCTCCGGGCGGCCCTGGGCGGACGGCCTACGTGCAGGCCTCCGCCTGGTGCCAAGCCACCATGGCCGCCCGCAGTGTGGAGGGACGATTCTTGGAATCGCCTTCGGCCCAAAAAAATCATTTTTTAAATATATATATGTATTTTAAATAAAAAAATTTTTAAAATTTTTCATTAAAAAAAAAAAACGTTGTTTAAAATAAAAATATTTTTTTTAATAATTGTTTTTTTTTTAAATAATAAAATAAAAAAACAAAAAACGTTGTTTAAAAAAAATTAATAATTGTTTCTTTTTTTTAAATAATAAAAAAAAAAAATTGTTTATCAATATCATATTTGTTTTATCAAATTTGTATAAAAATTTTTTATAACTTTTTTTGGTGTTTTAAATGAAAAAGGTAAGTTTAAAAATTTAATTTAATTTTTTTTTTTTTTTTTTTTTTTAAATACAAAATACATGATTCTTGAAAAATTTAATTTTTAATTTTAAATACATGTTTTTTAATTTTCTTTTATTTTTTTTAAACATATATTTCTAAAATTTCTATATTTTTATGGTTTTTTTTTTTTGTAAATTTCAGTGTATTTTTATTTTTTTAGTTTTTTAAAAATGTTTTTAATGTTAATTTTACTAGTTTTTTTATTTTTATTTTTAATAATTTTCTATTTTTTTTTAATCTAGTTTGTTTTCATTTTTTTTTTCTTCTTCTTTTTGTTAATTTTTCTATTTTTAGTTATATATATATATATATATATATATATATATATTGTTTTTAAATTATGTTTTTTTTTTCCAAATTCTTTTATAGTTTATGAGATAATTTTTTTATTAACATTTTTTTTGTCTTATTTTATATATATTTTTATATGACTTTCTTGAAGTAATCAACATTTAAAAAAATAAAAATAAAACAACTTAAAAATTCTTTAAGTAATCATAATTTAAAAAAAAATGGACATAATAAATTTTAAAGTGTGAAAAATAAGTCTAAAAAAAAAGGTATGGTGTATAACGCGTTGTATCAATACGTTTCAAAATCAGCATAAAAATCACTAACATTTAAAAACGAATATTTATATTTGATACATAAGAATATTTAAATTGTCAAAAATATGCTCCAAAAAATAATTATTGTATTCTGCATCACCACTTTTCAAAATCAGGTCATGTTTTTACTACCTCTATGAAACGGGTAATCGTATCGGTTATTTAAAGTGCCAAAAACTATGTTCTAAAAAAAATATGTGTATTCTGCATCGCCCCTTTTCAAAATCGGGTCAATTTTTTGCTATCTCTACGAAATGGGTAACAATATCAGTTCTCGTTTCAAAGTTTACATTGTTTCTATTAAAGCCTACAAAATCCCATAAAATGATATCCAGACACTAAGAAAAAAACTGGAGCTAGGAAAAGGAAATGTTACCCATATAGACACATGCCCATCCCATGACGAAGGCCTCGAGAGGGATTAAAAGTTGCAGAGGGAGACACATTACAAAGAATATAAAAGAAAGGGGTTGAGATCATTTCTTTTATCCCATAAAACCATTGTGGGGGGAACCAATAGCTCTGAGGACATTGAGAAGATAATCCCAACTCATTCTATCATAAGCCTTAGAAAGGTCCAATTTAATTAGCATACCAAAGGATTTTAATTTTTTTAGGGAATGAATAAATTCTTGGGTTGTGACAATACCATCAAGGGTTTTGTAGTATACCTACGGGGGATAATCTGGGGTACTGAGGGAGGTACCCAAGGGAATAATGTGATAAGATCATTGTATTGGATGTATGGTATTGAGAGAACCATGGTATTGTATGTATGAAGCCTATATAAAGGCTAGAGACTCTCCATTGAGAGATGACGAGTGTTGTTTTGTATTAAAAACATTAGCTTATGGAGTGATCTCCTTCCTTAAAGAGTAGTTGTATGGTGTTTCCCTACCTCCAGGGTTTTATCGATTAAGGAATTTTTGGAATTATTTCATTGGTAAATTTTACACTTTTATATATATATGCAAGTCAGATATACCACAAGTGGTATCAAATCTATTTCTTGGGCAAAGCGGTGAGAATTTTTTTTATTTGCAGGATCTTTTTGGGGAAAATAGGGACGGTGAGTTTGCAGATCATATCATGAAATTTTTTCAAAAACAAATTGCATATCTGAGATCCTCTAGAAAAATCACCTAATTTCAAAAAACAAATCGTTGGAATCAGAGCTCGGACATAGGAGATATTGTTGATTTAAATCAATTGTTTTACATAATTTTTTTTACGGAAAATCATGGATGACGAATCTCCAATCATTTTTTGTAGATTTTTGTGAATAAATTTAATAAGCTAATTATATATATGAGCCCTTGTCAAAAAATCGCCCAATTTCAAAAAATAAATCGTCTGAATCGGAGTTTAGATGGTGGAGATCTCGCTGATTTAAAATCAACTCATTTTCCAAATTTTTTGTGATGGCCAGAGAATTTTAGCACAGATCTAAGTTCACACAATCCCAACGCGTGATTCCAGTCACATGGAAATATGCAGAATGGTCATTCCATTTTTGAAAACAAGTTATAATACAAATTCTGAGCTATATTGAATGAGTTGTGCCCATTTTCAATTTTCGCAAAAGTAATTGATTTATTACAAAACTCTCATTCTATTTTAAGGGTTATAACAAGATGTTTTTTATAGAAAAGATGATGGTCCTACTATTGAAGAATTCATAAAAGAGAAAAAAAGTAAAATTTTCTTTTTAGATAACTCTGCTAAGTTTTTCTTTAACCGATGAGGCTCTAATATGGTGGAACTAACTTGGCTTTGATCTGATGTGGGCACTTTTTGTTGAACAATTTGAAAAAGTCCTCTTGGAAAAGTGGTCACATGTTGGAAAGGAGGAAAATAAAAGCCATAAAGGAATATTTTATACTAATATTTCCATATTACAAGTTCATGGAAATATTCAGAAAGAGAACATCTTGTGTTTATCAATCCTAGTTTCAATCATAATTTATCTACATTTGATCTGGTAAATTTAGTTGGGTTGAGTCGATTTAGTTTGTCACCTTCTATCTCATCCTTAGTGTCAGGAACTATGGATGTATCAGTGTCTATATTGCTATTTACAAATTCTTCTTCTGAAATAAAAAAGTTATTTATATGTTTATCATTAGAAAATATTTCCCAATTCTTCAAATTATTTGGAATGTAGGTCTGTGCCTAACTTCAGCAGTGTACTGATGGTTGGGCTAAAAGGGTAATTTGCAGGTTCTAGCAAACATTACTAAACTATGGCCTTGCATGTTATGTTTTCTAGGAATTACTGCAAGCTTTGTTTCTAGGAAAGTGTTAAGTATTTCTACAATAGTATCTCTATAACAACTTAATCTAGGGTCCTTAGTCATATATACAACATCAATCTATTTTACAATTAGTTCAGAGTCTCCCATGACAGAAACTCTTTTAGCTCCTGTTAGCACCTAAATCTGCCTCAGGCTGAAGGAAGGCAAAATTCAGGGTAACCACAAACCACGCTCAGTCTGGTAGCTAGCCCTACTAGAACAGGAGAGGGCTCTCTCCGTGTCACGCTCAGTGAATAGATAAACAAAATGGTTTGAGATGACTTACAGTAAGATATTGATCTTAGGCTAGTAAGTGAATATGGATACAAAAAGCGATTTTTATGAATCACTGTGTTTCTGGGATGATATGGGACCAACGGACCGCAATGAATAGAGAATTTAATACAAAGGTACAGATTACTTCGTGAGGCAAGCTAGGCGGTAAGTGTAGCAATTTAGTTTGAAATAACGTGGAATGGAGAGATTGTTTAGGGGAGTGAAAAGGGCATGGGAACATGAATCCTTTTCAACAGAAGAAGAACACTGAACATGAAATTTTCCCACAGGCAGAGCAATAAAATTGAATTTTACCTTATCTAACTCAGAAAATTTCACTGGAAATGAACATGAATTGAATTATGAAACATAACGAAATACATATGAAAACATAAGAGACAAATTTTCCACACTCACAACCACATGAATCTCATGAAACAGAGCCACTGCCTTTCATTAATTCTATGTCAAAAATATATAGTGAAGAAGCAAAGTTTCTTTCCCACAGTCTCCCAGAAGTTACAAGCCAACCAACCCTTTGCAAATAACTTGCATACAATATATAGAATGTGTAAGGAAGAGATAGAACGCCCAAGGGTTGGGGAGTTACTCAAATCATTGCAAAATGGAGATGGAGAGCCAACCATTAGCTACAGGTGCAGTGCCACAAACATGACATTTGGCTTGGGTGACCGTTTGCCTTCCTTCGCCACTTGGATAAAAGCAAATTTGGAGAAAAAACACTTTAAATGCCGCCTTTGGTGCCAAAAAACCGAAGTGTAGATGAGCGGGCCCACTTGGAGAAGTCGCGAACCGAAATTTCGCGAAACGGAAGCAAATTGGGCAATTTTTCCTCTGTGCGCCGCACTACTTTGGGGCCTGTTTTGGGGCACTTGTAGGTGTCCAAAATGTGCCCAAGTGGGCTTGTTGGAAAGCCTGTCCTGTCTACTTTCTAACCCGACTAGAATGTTTGAATTTGGTACTCATTTGGCCCTCCAAATCTTCATTCTCCCAAGAGTGCTTTCTGTGTGTCAAAAAAGTGGCAGAGAGGCCATTTTTGGGTGTTTTTTGACTTTTTGGAGACTCATCTCTTGCCAAACTTTCTTGTTCGGGCACGAGTACTCATGATTTTTCATGTTGAATCCAAAAATTCAAACCATTCCTCATTTGGAGCTCTAGAATTTTAGCACCCCGCTAGTGGCGCGGCGCACAGGGAGAAAAACCCTGTTTTTTGACCAAAAATTTCCGAAAACACCAAAATTTCCCCAAATTTCTTGAGATTTGGGCTGGAGGTTGTCTAAAAGGTACTATGCTAGGCCACAGAGGCTTTAGCCAATATTTGAAGCCTATATTGCTCTTTTTGCCTCTTTTTCCTTTTTGCTGCTTTACCCAATTTCGCCTTCAAACTCCTTATTTGTGCCCTGTAAACTTTGTTGCGCGCCATGTAGTGATAGGACATGTGCCTCAGCAGTGCGTTGTCCCTATTGGCCTTGTTCAACATTTTGTCCAGGTGCATGTTAACTAACTCGAGAATAGACTCCCGATCATCTTGAATCTGTTGCTCCAATGAAGTGAGCTCAATCCTCCTATGTTGGGCAGCTTGGCGATCCTCACAGATGTTCTGCAGCTCCATGATCACATGTTTTTCTTCCAGCTATTTGTTCCTCTACTATAAATACCTAATGTTCCATTTGGCCATCTCCAACTTGAGTGACAAGGATTGAATCTTTGTTTCTTGCTCCTGGATGGTCCTCCTATGTTTGGCACTCTCTCAATCTGTATTTGTCTCATCATCATGAAGGAGAACGAACTCGGTCTCTCATTCACCTGATGGCTCACCTGAAGGCCCCTCATCATGCACTGGCTCCTTACCTCTGTCTTGTTCCTGTGTCGTCGATGTAGGAAGCGAGGCCCCTTCCACCCCGAGTGGAGATAACACTCGCTTTTCCGCTGCTAACAAACGTCTGGTGCCTTTCTGATATGTGATGAAAACTGGCACTGTAGTGGTCTCATGGCACTCATGCTGATGAGAAGGACCACCTATCTCATGCTCTGCCTTTGGTACTACCTGTGGAGCGTTGAAGAAGTCACGGGAGATAAAGTCCTCCCAAGCAATACCCTGCAATCCAAACTGATGGCCCACCAAAATCCGGATAAGAGCAAAGTGATAAACACTGTTAAGCTGCTGTCGAGGGGTCTTGTGCTGCATGAAATTTTTCATCCTCTCTATGTTCCCTCAAATGAAAAATGGGAGGTTCATCATCTGCACCCTGGTAAAATGCATGAGCAACCTAATGTGATAGGCATAAAGGCGAGAAAACCTCCCCTCACAACTGAAGTATTTCATGATCAATTTCATGAGCGGAGCATACTCATCTCTCAAAAATCTGAATGGGAAAACTCTCATGAGCTGACTCAAACAACTGGCCTTAATGTAAGGCTCATGATGATGCCTCTCCACCTTCTTCTTCTTATGCCACTGTTCTCCAAAATTTGGTATGCCTGTCGCCACTGATATGGTTTCAGGTGTCAATGTGAAAGTGACCCCGGCCAAGATAGACTGTCCTCCATGTAGGTGAAGTGCAAAAATATGGGCCAACTGATGATGAACTCTGACATTTTCCACCTTTTGACAAAATTCAAAACATGCTAGGTGTTGGAAAAATGACATAGCAAGAGGGCATGCCTGCAAGTCAGTGAGGGTGTTTGGCTCATCTCTGACATGTTTGCCACTATGGTGATGTCTCCTAGGGGCCTGTTCTCCTGAAGCTGTATCACTGTGGGTCTCCTCCTCATATTCTGATGAAACCTCAGATGCCATGGTTGCTGTTTGTAAACTGAATTTAGGCTGCCCTTTGATTATAGTGAAGCTGGAAGTTTGCTTTGACAATCTGCCACCAAGGGGACAATTAAAAAGGGAGCATTAGGATGGGGGATAATATAATGGGAATAGGGGTTTATAGGAAAATTTTATTTAGGGATATACAAGGGGTTTTGGGGTATTTTGATAGGGTAGTGTTTGTGTTGTTGGAAAGGTAGGGTTTGGGTTTTTTGAGCAATAGGAGAAAGGGGGAAAGGGAGTGGGATTTTAATATTGTTGGGGTAGTGATTATGGGGAAAATGGCATAGGGGAATGAGTAATAGGGGTAGGGTAGGAAAAACACCTTGGCAGCAATATCATTGTAGCACAAAACCTAGCATCATGGTTTTCTTGATGTCTTCTTTTGTTTGCTTTATAAAAGATTTTTTGCATTTGATTTATAATCATAAATCCATGCTATTCCTTTCAAATTTGATGCAAAAGTGGAGGTAGGTTGCCTACCTTTCAATTGGATGAGCTCCACAAAAAATTTAGGGTGATTTGGTAGTGTTTTTGGCCCTTGTTCTGTGTGTGCCGCGTGCAAAACCCAGTGCATCGCACGCTGGGTATGCGCCGTGCCTGTGGTAATTTTCAACGGTGGGCAGGCTCTGTGTGCGCCGCGTGCTCTAAGATCACCCAAAGTTGCTCCAAATCACTCTAATTCTTCAACTCATAACCTTGCAACGTTTTTTCCAATGTCTTGATTGCACACTGAATTTGTTTTGAGCCTACCTTGCAAATAGATGAGCTTCACCAAAGATTTGAGGTGATTTGGTAAATTTCTGGGCATTTTGCCTTGTGCGCCGCGTGCAAAGCCCAGTGCGCCACTACTCTGAGTGCGCTGCGCCTGTGTAAAGTTTGAACTGTGGGCAGGCTCTATGTGTGCCACGCCCGGTGAGTGCGCCGCGCTCCTTCTTGTGTGCGCCGCGCCCTCTAAGACCACCTCCAACTCACTCAAATGCTCACAATTTCGCACTCACACCTTTACAACATTTCTTCAAGGCTTGTAGTAGCACAATGCCCTTGATTTGGATGAAAACATGTATATATAGCCTTGGAAGAGATGGGTTTAATTTTTGCTTCCTTGAAAACCCATTTTTCTAATGTTGTGTTTTGCACTTTTTTCACTGACTTTAAAACACACTGATTTTCACTTTCCCTTTGAAATTTTGGCTCAAATGATGAAATTTTCGACATTTTTCGCAGGGACCGTATGACAGGACATTTGGCCACGGAAACCATGACTGCATCTGAAAAAATCAACTGGCGACTTTTTCGGAAAATTTTGTCATAAATGACACTGTTTGACTTTTCTTCAAAACAAAGTTTTGAAGAAGAGTCGAAGTCTATCCACATGATGATGAAGCTCTCTGAACCATAGCTGTGTAAGGTCCTCCCTCTGGCCTACATGGCTTTACTAGACATGTTTCAAAGACCAAATTGATGAATTCCTAGACCTAAAAATAGAAAATGACTTTTGTCCTTTAAAGGACCAGACCTTGATTGTCATGGACTTTGGTGATTATTGACACAAAGACTTAAGCCAACAGGAGCCAGACATGAGGGGAAATGACTAGCATGACTTTCTCCGTCAGATCATGGCATGCCCCTAGCGGAATGCAGCTGAGTGAATGGAGCGGGACACCTAAAAGTGAAATGCATAAAGAGTTTTGATCTCTAAAAGAGGACTGACCAGACCGACTCTAACATTGGCTCCAATGGGGGATGGTAGCTCCTTGGACGTGCCAAGAACAACATATCTCAGGAGGAGCTAGACAGTGCCTTTTGTCCATTGGGCTATGGAGTCATCATTTCGACTACAACACAGGACTCTGACTTATTTATGAAACTGAAATGACCAAGAAATTGACTCAAACGTGACATTGAAATGACTCAAAAAACTAACTTGACAGACTGAAAACAAACTGAAATAAAAATGGTATTTACAATGACAGTGGAAGCAGCATTAATAAATTAGCAGTGGTACCACTTGAGCAGCCGACCATTGATCGGCCCTCCTGGACAATCTTCCTCGTTCATTTCCTTCAAAAGAAAGTCATTCTGACCCCTATATGCTGCAATCCTGAAAGGACCTTTCCAAAGATTCTCGAACTTTCCGTGCTTACCTTTCTCTTCATTCCTTGCAACCCATTTCAGCACCACATCATCCAACTGAAATTTATCTGCCTTTTCTTTTCTGTCATAAATCTTCTTGATCTTCTCCTGCAATTTGGAAGTGTTCTTGAAAACTTCTTCTCTTGTCTGTTGCAAATGGATCATTTGATTCATCCTTCTCTGCATGGGATCTTCTTCGTTGCCAGCCTCCTGAAGAAGTCTGACTACCGGAGCAGCGAGAGAGGTAGGAAATACTGTATCGACTCCATAAACCAGCTCAAAAGGTGATGTACCAATGGATTTCTTTTGACTGACCCGATCTGCCCAAAGTGCATTGACCAACCTCTTATGCCAGCTCTTCTTGTTTACTTGCAGCAGCTTCTTGATGATGTTGACAAATGATTTGTTAGAAGACTCCGCCAATCCATTGCCTTGTGGATGATAGGCCGTGGAGTGACCCAAAATGATGTGATATTTATGACAAAATTCTACCATCCTTTTTTATTTGAAAGTTGTTGCATTATCGGTGATTAACTTATTCGGACAACCAAAACGAGACAAAATGTTATTTTCAAGAAATGAAATGATTACCGTATCTGTAGCTTGTCTGGTGGGAATTGCTTCAATCCATTTTGTGAAATAATTTGTCGATATGAGGATCCATCTATGCTGACCGGAAGAAGCGGGATGAATTTCACCAATGAAATCCAACCCCCACTGTTGGAAAGGAGCGCTCACCTCAATAGGCTTAAGTGGAAAAGGCTGTAACTTCTGTTTTCCTTCGAAAAGCTAACATTTATGACAATGCTTGACCATCTTATATACATCAGCAAACAATGTCGGCCAATAGTACCCTGCTCTTATAATTTTATTCGCTGTTGACTTCCAAAAAAGGTGACCACCACATTCTCCTTGGTGGCAGTCCTCCATGGCCTTCTTTGCCTCCTCTTCCACTAAACAATTTAACAAAACGCCACCGGGATATTTCCAATACAACGTAGAATTTAAAATGCAAAACTTGGCAGCCTTCAATTTGAGTGTTCTCGCTTTGTTTCTAGGCATGACGGGTGGTGGTGACAAATTTTTAAGCACATATATGATCTCTGAATACCACGGAGAAAGAGAAAACATTTCAGATACCTGCATTGATGATGATTCTTCATTCACATCGGACATAGCAGCGATCAGGTTTATGTCCAAGGCATGCAAGTTTGATTTGGCCATTAGCTTTGACAATCCCTATCCTTTGACCAACTTTGTGGGCTTTATTTCCACATCATATTCCAGCAAGGCTGCAATCCATTTGCCTCTTCTTCCTTCAGGATCGGTCTGCACTAAAACATCTTTTACAGCAGCGTTAGGTACATAGGCCAGAATATGAGAATGTAGAATATATACCCGGAATCCTTCAATGCCTTCACCAATGCCAGGGCTTGTTTCTCAATGATGTTGTACTTTAACGCTGTATCTCTTGTAGCTCTGCTAAAGAATGCGATGGGTCTTTCATGATCATCTATTTTCTACAATAATACTGCTGCCATAGTGTGCTCCAAAACAAATGAAAACAATATGAAATCTTGAGTGTAGTCTGGGTTGACTAGAACTAGAGCTGAAGAAAGGGCTAGTTTGACCAAGTTGAAAGATTTTACAGCCTCCTCTGTCCATTTCACTTGGTTTTCCTTCTTGAGCATGTTGGTCATCTCTCTTAAGTGTTCAGCAAGATTAGGCACAAAGCGACGCAGAAAATTCATCTTACCATTGAATGATTGTATCTCCTTTTTATTCCGGGGCAGATCGATTTGCTGAATTGCTTGCACACGTGCTGAGTCAATATGAATGCCATCCTTTGAAATGATGTGCCCAAGTAATTTGCCTTCCTCCATGGTGAACAAGCTCTTCTTAGGATTCAACAATAAGCCATATTTTCTGCACTTTTGAAAGACAGTTTTTAGATGATGCATGTGCTCTTCATCAGATTTGGAAAACACCATCAAATCATCCAGGTACACCACCAAAAACACATCCTTCTCATTTGCAAAAGCCAAGTCCATTGCACGCTGAAATGTGGCACCTGCATTCTTTAAACCGAAAGGCATTTTGGCGTAATGAAAGGTTCCCCATGGATTGGTGAGTACTGTTTTGTCCCGGTCATCTTCATGGATAGAAATTTGGTTATATCCAGAATAGACATCAAGTAGTGACATACGAGATGCCCCCACTACTCGCTGAAGTATATGGTCCATTTTGGGCAGTGGATAGTTGTCCTTCAATGAAACTTTATTGAGATTTCTGAAATCAATGCATACGCGGATCTCACCTGTCTTCTTTCGCACAGGCACCAAGTTAGATTTTTAATCTGAAAATCTAATGGGCACAATGATCCCCGATTTGTACAACCTGTTTACCTCCTTTTCAATAGATGGCAGCAACTTTGGATTTATCCTTCTCAACTTTTGTCTGAATGGTTTTTGATTGGGCTTGATGGGTATCGTGTGTTGAATTATGTTGGTATCAGAGGTCTTTAAATCAGAGTAGTCCCAAGCAAACACATCTGCAAATGAAGCCATCGAAATGATGTATTTGTCCTTGATTTTTGGCAGCAACGCTTTGGATAATTTTACCAACTTAGGATTGGCAGCTGTTCCCATGTTGACCTCTTCTACACCCTTCTCTGTTGGCTGCAATGTTGGCTTGCGGGCTACATCATCTTGATCAAAGAGTTCTTCTAAAGGTATCAAGCCTTTAGGAATAATGTTATTCTTAAGCTACAACATGTCCATTTGATTGATTTGCACTTCATTTGTACCATTACCTTTACCATCATCATTCTCTTCATCCATTGAGGTCTCTTTGAACTTGCCTTTGTTTTGCAGAAAATCATTAATCTCCTTGTCATTTTGAAACACTTTCCAATATCTCTGATTGTCTGGGATGGTTGGACGATGCTTGACATGGATTTCGAATTTATTACTGGAGTTCATTGGGATCTTCAAACTACTTGCTGCCTTGGCAAGAGCGTCAGCAATACTATTTTGTATACGGGGCACACATGTCAAGGTGTATTCTGAAAATAATTTTAAGATGTCTAAAACTGCATTATGGTAGGCCCGCATCCTAGGATGCTTTTCTTGATACTTTCCTCTGACATGCTTTATTACCAATTCGAAGTCGCCATATACTGAAATCCTCTTAGCATTCAGCTTTCTTAAAATCTTCAGGCCAGCAATCAGAGCTTCATACTCAGCTTCATTGTTTGAACACTCAAAAGAGAGCTTATAAGAGCAAACCCTCACGCTGTTAGGAACTTTGTTTGGGGCGGAGAAAGGACTGCGTACCCAAATTCTAATTCCAGCGCCATCATTTCCTACTGCTCCATCAAAATCCATGGTCCACAAACCTTCTTCCTCCTCCTGTAAGTGCTGGAAATCTGTTTGTTGTGCCTTTTCTACTTGCTGTCCATTACTTTCATGTGATTGCCCAACATTGTTCTGCTGTTATTTTCCTTCTTTCTTTAAAATCTCTCTGAAATTTTCTGTTATTTCCGGAATGTTATCTGCTTCAACTATTTGACTATCTATATCATTTAAACTATCTGAATACAAAACAAAGGACTCTAAATCTGTATGTACATAGTTAATTGGATGATTTATTGGTTTCTCCTTGCTTGTAATCATGTATCTCATTTTTTGTTCCTGATACAATTTCCTCATTTGTCCAAACACTGGAATCGTTGCATAGGAGAAATCTAGTTGTAGTGTCCCTTTCAATTTTTCTACCCAAGACTTGGAAAGAAGCATGTCGAACCTGGGAGGAATATTTGCTACAACAATATCCATCAAAACATTCTTCATTGGGATCTGGTCTAGACTTACAACCAAATCTTTGATGAGCCCGATACATCTCACTCTGCTGGAATCAAATGAATAGAGATCGTGGTATTTCCTGGTGATATCCAACCCCAGCTTATCCATGATCGCCTTTGGCATAAGATTGTGAGAAGCTTCGGAATCGAACATGGTGTTATGTAACACAAAATCATGCAGTCTTAAAATGATATAAAAAGGTGGCACATCGCTCTCTGAAGACTCACCATTCAATGCTGGTCCAAAAATCATTGCAGGCTAATCGTCTTCAACATTCACCATGTCGGACATTGGGTCTAAATTCAACATTCTGGATGCTTGTCCTCTATAACTGCTGTTCTTCATTATTTCAGTCAAGGGGATGGATATTTTCAATTTAGAAATCTCATTCTCTAAACTAAAAGCAAAAAAATTTTCTACCTCTTTGACTAGGATTTCTTTCCTTTCCTTTTCTTTCGATGTAACTTGCTGATGTGATTGTTCTGCTGATGGCGATTTGCTGCTCTCTGAATCAACCACCTCCTTTCCTTTCCTTTGTATAACTGCTGAATCATTCCTCGATGTCTCACCGTCCTTCTTTTTCTGAATTGGTTTGACCGACACATCTCTATTTCTTAGTGAATATCGTTGTTGTTGGGCGGACAGAGCATTCATATATCCTCTTTGGTACTCATCTGATTCCTCCTCCAAAACTGTGTCATTGGCGAGAATGAAATCTGCATCTTTGTGTGCAACTAAACTTTTGCATACTCTTCCTCTTCTGTGATATAAGTAGACAGATCATTTGAAGTAAAGAGATGGTTCTCTTCACCTATTATATTCCCTTCCTCATCTGATTCTGGTCCATGTACAAAATTTTGCTGCAAAGGTGGCTGCACTGGCTGCTGCGCTGTCTGCTCATGGGCTCATAAATCTCTCTGTATTATTCTATATTGTGGCTGCTGCTACTGGCCAAGGAAGTTAGGATTTCTAACTTGTGGCTCAGGTTTATCAATTTTCACCCTTTCAAGCATCTGCTCTACCTTTCGGAGTAGTTGATCCATTGAGGAAGATTCTTCTTTTACGGTGACTTTCTTTTCTTCTTTCGCTCTAGATCTCTTGGACAACAGATTTGCTTCTATGCTGACTGCTATCTTCTGCATGTCTTCCATTGTGGCCGGTTCTCTCTCTCTTAATTGGTAGGCCATGTCAGAATCAAAACCATCCGGAAATTTCATCATAGCTAGTCCCACAAGTGGCTTTAGATGATCTAGAATTTCGTTATGAACTGAATTGAATCTAACACAACAGTCTTGGACCGATTCACCTGGGTTTCATTTGATTTGCTCATATTTAGCTAGAATTTGAAGAGGATTCTTTTTCACTTCCCAACGGTGTAAAAATTGTCTTTGTAGGTCGGCCAAGGTAGCGATACTTGTAGCCGGCAAACCTCTGAACCATTTGTCACACGGAATCAGTCAAGGGTGCGGACACAGCTGACCTTCCAAGAAGTCTAAGACATTCTAATGACAAACAAAACAAACTGGAGCTATCCTTCTCTAAACATACATTATGATATGAGAAATCAAGTGTTTCGTTCTTACCTCTGTCCAAACGCTGTTGTAGAAGTCCAAGCTTTGTTGATCTAGATGAGCTCCTCCGTTTCTCCAAAACCTGCAATCACCAACAGTCAAACAATTAAATAGCACCTGATTATAACATAAAGCAAAGCATATTCAACACATAGACCAAGGAGTACATGAAATAACCCATTAACAACAAGCTATTGAGAAGAATGGACCAATTTTCATTAAAGGTAATCAAAAGGAACCATTACAACCTGAGCCTTGGTGTTGTGCAAGCTCCTTCCAGGGTCCACAAGAGTCTTCCTCTACTTTGACAAAGCTCAACCACTTCCAAATAGAACAAGTAAGGGTGACAATCTCTCCTCACAAGCTTCTAAATGGGAGTCCTAATTCCTGCAGCATTTACCCTTAGAAATCTATAGCTTTCAACCTTCTTCCTTCTGGCTCAATGCCTCTTTTTATAGTGCTCAAGAGGAAGTTAATCAGGTCCACCATCAATGGGATAGTCCCCTCTTTGGATGGGATCACTCCCTTATTGATGGGATAAGTTCCTCTTTGATAGGAGTGCATGAACCATCTGGAGGCACTCAATACTCATCCAAGAACCTTCTAGAAAGCTCTAGAAGTGACCACAAGTAAGTTTTTGAAGATAAAACTCGCGCATTTTAACCTTTTCAGAGGGACGCACCTGCCCCTTTAGATACAGAGCGTCCTTGGACGCAGACCTCATGAACAAAAGGTGCGTACCTACAGGCAAGGCTTGAGAGAACCTGCGTACACAGAGATAAACATATTTTATAAGGACTTTCTCTCTTTCTTGGATTTTGACATGAATAGTAGAGGCATAAGACTTGCTCAAAAGGGTAGTATGACTGTTGATAGAGCCATACTAACTGTAAATAGCCATGGTGACATTTTTTAGTGTAACAGATTGCCCCCTAAAGTGCAAAGCCTGGAATAGATTAGGGTTTTGTATTATCTAGGAAGGGTGAAGCGCTTTATCATTTCGAGGATTATCTCGTGGAGAAACTGGTTGGAACCTGCAATTTTCAACACAAAATACATGGATAAGATTATATCATCACTGAGGTAGGCATTCCCATACTCAGATAAAAACTTTAACTAACAGACTAACTACTCTGATACAGAAATGATCTTGTAGTACATCATAATCATAGAATTTTGTAGACACAGTATGGGCGCAACCATCTGTTTATGATTAGTCTACTTAGATAATGAATACAAAACTCCTCGCAGCCTGGACGGTAAAGATTTGATCCAGGGTCTTCATTCCTACTTCTCGAATTGGTACGATTCTAGCCATGCGAATAAATGAGTCGATGTCGAACATGGTAGAAACCCCTTGATTACCAGTCGATGATGTGAACTGTTAACAAGCGTGAGAGAGACCACCAGTAATGTCAATGGTTCTCAAAGTACCCAGTACAATCCATGAGATGTGAATGAATGAGTTGATGTCGAACATTTCACGGAATCCTTCGATCGAAAGTCAATGATGTAAACTGACGTCAAAGGCGAGAAACCTGCCATTGATGCATGCAGACTTCAAGGCACTGACGATTTCTAAGTCATCTCTCTAGATAATGTGCTCATGTCGATCGAAAGAGACTCGTTGCAGGCAAGCCCACAACACGAAATCATTGTTCAAGTTGAAGAAATATTGCTTTAAGGACTGACTCAGGGATGGTCAAATGGATGACAAGTATTTTGCAGATGAAAGTTTTGTTTGCAGACCTCTTGAACACATAACGACACGACAGATGATTTGGTGCTAAATAACTCAAAGTTAATCCCCGGAACCCAGTTAAAGACTTTCAAAAGTGGTTTGATTGACTGTGAGGTAAAAGATTTCCCAACCCAGGTGAATGAAAAGTGTCATGTCCAAGAGTGGTAATAAAGTTTCTTTTGAGACAACAGGTAACAAATAGGCTCATTCTTCTCTCTTTTCCCCCACCATTTCTGGCAAATACCTCTTTATTTTTAACAAGCTTGAGGAGGATAACATATGCTTGATTATAAGCTCATCCTTCGGATGAGTCCAACCCAGTTTTGATTCGAACCCTAGGAAGGAGTGGTTCGTTCCTGTTTGTAATTGAACAGGTCCTTTACTGTGAAATGTTTGACGAGCCCAGTATAGGAGAAACTCGGCGTTTTTCAATTTTAGAGAGTCTGAAAAACTTAAGGAAACTCCAAGTTGAACTTTTTCGTAAATTTGTGTCCCTCAAGCCCGAAAAAGTATAAAATAATACCTGGGGGAACCGCTTGATCTTGCGACCAAGGAGTACTTTCATAATTAGTGTCACTGACCTGAAAAGTAAAAAGCGATCAAGGACACGTCGTTTTATTTCCGTATCGAGTTTGAAACGACAAAAACACGGCAATCTTTTCCTGATTTTACGGTCAGAAAAGAGCTATAAGGGGACCGTCTTTTAATTCCGTTTTAACGAGTGTAAAAGAAACACTCGGCAATCTTTTCATGTTTTAGGAGTCAGAAAAGAGCTTAAAAGATGACTCTGATATTTTGTTTGTGAAAAATGACAATTTTCCCTCTAAGTCCCTATGTCCTGCACAAAAGCGACACATTACTCATACCTGTTTAAGATAGGCAAAAATTCATCGAAAAACATCTTTCCATGGTGAAAAATGAACAAATTCATCCAAAAAACCTATAAAAAGACTTTTTACCATGTCATTTTTACCGTTTGACTGTTGAGGTTGAAAAAGGAGCTTTTGACAAGAAACTTCCCGTGGTCGCTGCGGAAAATCCGACCGTTAGAATCGAACGCCGTCTCTTCCAGGTATTTCACAACATCCTCCTTGTCAATTTCATCCGTTTAGAATTTTGTTTTAAGTTTCATTTTTGATTTTTAGGGGGTTTTGGGTTTTGGAAACCGCCCTGCGGGGGACGCGGCTTTCCTAAAGGCTGGCCTGCGTCCCCCGACTTTTTCCTACACAGGGAAAAGGTCGAGGGACGCAGGTTACCTTCAGGTCACCTGCGTCCCGGCGCACTGTGCACCAAACGCGGGGTGCGTCCTCCGCAAAACGCGGGTTTTGAAACCCCAAACTCCCAAACCAACCATTGAAATTTCTCAAAACTAATTTTGATGCCTATTTATTCATGTGTAGGGCATTTATCATGCTGGATTGGAGAGAAAGAGAGCATGAGGAGGTTGATGAAGCTGCAATCAATCATCAACCCTCCCTCGATGCCCTAAGAGGATGTGGTTTATACAAATACTGGTCCATTCCCAGTATGAGAGCTCAGGTAAGGTTCTTGGAGTGGCTGGTCGAGAGATGGAACGTTCAAGAACAATGCTTTTATATCGGCGGGCAACAACTCGAGATAGAGCCTGCTGACATTTACTTTCTTACTGGCTTGCCGAAAAGAGGTGAGCAACTCAATCTGGCTGGGACTAGGCCGGGTGGCCAATCCCTTGATAGTCTCTGAGCAGATTGGTGCGTACCTGATTGAGAGCACAAGAAAGGCATAGAGATCAAATATGTCTCTCAACGTGAACTCATGGTCTTGGCTTTCACTGTGACCAGAATTTGTGGCTCAGCCACTTTACATATTGCTACTGGGTCTCAATTTCAGATGGCAATTGATTGTCTCCAAGGCACCATTTTCAACTGGTGTGATGCACTGTTGGCTAACTTGAAAGCCCAACTGACCAAGGAAAAGACCAGCAGACTAAAGACCTTTGGATATGGGCCTATAGTCGTGAGCTTTGCCTTAGAGAGGATACCAATGCTGATCCCTCAGCATCTCACCGTTGATATTTCGGGTCCTCAGGAGCCAAAGCTGGTACGATGGGTTTCTGTGATGGCCCGGCATCCGGACGAGGGTGCGGCAGTTGTTCGATTCACTGACAGTTATTTTCACTGGTTAGAGGACCAGGTGTTTGCGATCCAGGATTTTCCGTATGCCGGAATAGATTTTCGAGGTGATCCGGACATGGTTCTTCCACAAGGAGAACAATGGGATGACAGAGGTACTTTATTTTTCACGAGTTTTCAAATTATGTATTTTTTTTTTGTTTTTTATATATATCGTCTCAAACTGACAGTAAAGTTTTCAAAATGCAGATGTTGGTCCACAGCGTCCAGCCAACCTCCGGCTTTTCGAGAGGCGACATCCAGTTGCACCGCTACCGACCCCACAGGACGCGGCGGCTGCGGAGGTACTGACTGAGTTGGAGCATGATCTTCAGCGTATGACGGCGGATATACCGGAGACATCTATGGATGATATTCCTATCAGACTGCAGCGCTACGTAGTCGCGGTCCCTGGACCGTTGAGGAGATTTTTGCGCAAGGTAGCTCGTGTAGTGGTGTCGTACAGGGAGCACCACCAGTGATTGGCTAGTCACTTGTGGACATATGTGACATTTTGACTTTTTGTACTTATCATTTTGCCGATCATAAGGTGATTTTCAACCTATGATCGAAGACGATGTATATTTTTTGACACACTTCTACCTATATATATATCACTATTACCGGCTTATCTTGTTTAACATGTATGATGAAATGTTTTTTAAATTTACTTGCATGATTATCGTAAATGTCTGTCCAACACTCGAGAAGCAATTGCATCTGCTAATGTATTTAAGGACCTTGGAATATGCTGATATTCAATGTAATCAAATTCACGTTCCAAGAGACGCACTCTCAAAAACAACCTTAATAACACAGGATTTCTAATGGCATAAACTCTATTAAGCTGTAATGCAACAAGTTCAGAATCTAACCTCACTATCAAACGTCGAATTCCAAATGAAATAGATTCGGATAATAATTCAACCACTGCACTGTATTCTGCAATGTTATTCGTTGTTTGACCGAGGCTTACCCCATGCATAGAAACTAACTCGTCAGAGGGTGAATAGATAACCCAAGCTGCGGAAGAGATATTCTGTGTACTACGACAAGCACCATCAGCAAATCCAATGTATGTTTGGAGGGGCGTCGACATCTACAATATCAAGAGCAAAACCAAGATAAGCCATAATAACGACGAAAAACACACTCACTAAGCTAAGCACACTGACTAACTAACAAACATACTAGCTAGAAAGAAAACCTAACCTAACTAAAAATTCTCCATACCCACCATTTAAGCATAATACCTCTTTAGGTAAAGTCCATTTCTGGGTTTATCCAAAGAGTCCCCATCAAAATATACTAGCTCATAAGCCCCTTTTGCTAGCTTTCGCTTTACAATATAGGGTCCATGCCACATAGGAACGAATTTTCCAGCACCTAGCTTATCGTTAGCTTGATCATATAAGAGCACTAGGTCTCTCTCCGAAAAACTTCGAGGGGTCACATTTCTATCATACTGAGATTTCATTCGTTTCGCGTGAGTCTCGATTGCCAATGCAGCGTCACGTCGAGTCTCATCTAATTTAGCTAAGTACAATAAACGTTTCTCCTCTTCGGAAGTAGCTGGAAGTAATTCGACAGCCATTTGAAGTGATGGGATTTCACATTCAATGGGTAACACTGCTTCTAAGCCATAAACTAGCTGGAAAGGAGTGAACCCTGTTGAGGTTTTCACTGAGGTTCGGTATGCCCATAGCGCCGAAAATAACATGTTGTGCCAATTCGACCGATGAATACCAATGGTTCGTCGGATCATGATAACCAGAACTTTGTTGATAGACTCAACTAAACCGTTGGCTTGCGGTTAATAAGGAGTAGAGCTGTCATGGCACAAACCAAGCTGGCTTGTAAGTTCAGTCATCGTGGTGTTTCGAAAATGGCTTCCATGGTCAGTAATAATTGCTTGTGGGACACCAAACCTAGTTATTATATGATTGAATATGAAAATTGCAGCTGTTTTGCCGCTTGCGTCGAATGTAGGCATCGCCTCGGCCCATTTAGTGAAATAATCAACCGCGAGGATGATATACGCATGCCCCCCGGACGAGTGAGGGTTACAAGTAATAAAGTCGATACCCCATTTGGCGAATGGACCAACGGCAATTATAGGGTGGAGAGGAGCAGGTGGTGCGCGCATCTTTCGATCAAACACTTGGCAGTTGTGGCACTTCTGGACGACAATGATACAATCTTTAAACATAGATGGCCAGAAGTAACCAGCGCGCAACACCTTTTGAGCTGTGGCATACCCAGACATATGACCGCCACATGCTCCAGAGTGACAATCATTCAAAACTCTCTCAGCCTCTTCGTGAGTTAGACAACGTCGAAAAACTAAGTCTGCCCCCCAGCGATAAAGTGTATCTCCAATAATTTTGTATTGCTCGGATTGAAACCTAATTTTTCGTCGTTCCTCTTTGGAAGCTTCAGGCCAAAAGGTTTGGGTTTGGAGATAGATGATTATATCCTCGAACCATGGATCTAAAGTACTGATAAGAAACAAAGATTCGTCCGCAATGGACTCTTCTGCCACAGTCTCTGTGTCAGTACGCGGGAAATCACACATCAATTCCGCAAAAACTAAAGATTTCTTAGACTTGGACTTCTCGAACTCCAAGTCGAACTCTTGCAGGATAACGATCCATTTAGAGTACTTGCCCCCTAGCAATTGTTTTGTCAAAATGTAAATCATAGGGTTGCAATCCGAAATAACTGTAGTTTTACGGAGAAGAATGTAGTGACGAAAACGCTGGACAGCTTGAACGGCTGCCAGGGCCAATTTCTCCACATGTGAATATTTTAAATCAGTGGGATTTAAGGTTCGACTGAGATAATATATCACATGTTCAGCTCCGAATTCATCTTCTTGAACTAACACCATCCCAATGGTGGAATGTGAAGCTGCGAGGTATAAGAAGTAGTCCTGGTTGTAGTTGGGAGGATGCAATAACGGTGCATGGGTTAACGCGTGTTTAAGTGCATCAAAACATTGTTGGGCAATCTCATCCCAAAAGAATTGAATGTTCTGTTTCAACAACCGTGTAAAACCTTTAGTGACCTCGGCGTAGTTTGGGATGAATCAACGTAAAAAGTTCGCTTTCCCTTGCAAACTTTGGAGTTGGCGCAAACTCGAAGGAGGAGGCAATTTGATGATCGCTTCGTCTTTCGAGGGATCGACGCGAATGCCGGCTTTTGAAACAACAAATCCCAACAATCGACCTGTTTCTATACAGAAAACACACTTGTGGGGATTCAAACGAATTCGATAATGCCTACACCTCATAAAGATTGCTCGTAAGTGGTCAAGGTGATCAGCTCGTCGTAAAGAATGAGCAGGCAAATCATCGAGATACGGTTGCACAATGTGCTTGATGTCGTGAAATGCGTAAGACATCGCCCGTTGAAAAGTGGCCCCGGCATTCTTAAGCCCAAAAGGTAATTTGCAATAAGAAAATGTTCCCCATGGACAAATGAATGCCGTTTTTAGTTGGTCGGCAGGTATAATATTGATTTGATTATAGCCCGAAAAACCATCCATGAAGGAAAACATTTCACTTCCGGCACAATCATCAATAATTTGATCGATATAAGGCGTAGGATAGTTGTCTTTTGGACAAGCTCGATTGATATCCCTATAGTCGATACAGATTCTTATTGTTCCTTGTTTTTTATTGACGGGAACAATATTCGATACCCAATCCGTTAATGGGATCGGATAAATGAAACATGCTTTCAACAGCTTTCGACTTCTGCTTTAATCGCAGCCGCTTTTCGAGGGTGAATTTGACGCAACCGTTGCCAAATGGGTTTAGCATCCGGGTAGGTTTTGATTTCATGAACAAAAATGGTAGGATCGATTCCCGGCATTTCCTCGTAAGACCATGCAAACACATCGCGAAATTCTTGGAATAGGGCCTTGTAAGTTTGGATTTCTTCTTCTGTACATGAGGCACCTATATGAATGTTCTCCTCAATTCCGGGCTTCACTGAAATATCAATGGGAATAGTACGAGAAATATTCCCTAAATTCAACTCTGAATCAGAATGTTTCGTTGGATCCTGAGCGTCTTTGACATATTCAGTGGTAAAGATAGATGAAAAATCATTTTCAAATGCATCATCCTTAGGTAAAAACGAAGATCTGTGATGGAGATCTTCCCAGGGTAGATCGTCTACACTTAGGATTTCGCGAAGTTGTTCGTCAGATGACACGACTTCGGGAAACGCTATCCGTTCTAAGGTTGGGGTGAAAAGTGATTCTTCACTGACCACATTCATTTGGTCGACTTCGGTTGAATGAAAGTCGGTAAAAGACATAAGAGCTTCATAAGCAATTTCATACGGACTCAAGGGCATAGCATCACCGAATGAGTCTAACTCAGAGTCAGATGGAACATACCAAGGATCATCATAAATAATGTTTTCTGACGTGATCATATGAATCGTTGCAAACGAAGGTTCTACGCTGAGTGGAGGGAGAGGAAAAGTTCCCAGTAAACCGGAATCCTTAACTAAACCTACACCAACGTCCCTATAAGGGATTGTCGTCTTACCGACATGCTGGATACTCTCTGAAGAGGCTGGGTCGGATGAAAAGTATGTCAACTGATCAATAGTCACGATCTTACCGTTGTGTGGAAACTTAATTACTCTGAAGACCGATGAAATGACTACTGTCATAGCATATGACCAACTTCGACCCAAAAGAAGGTTGTAGTCTAGAGGGGCATCAACCACTTCCACATCCAGACTAACGGTTTTACCTTCTACCCCTATAGGCAATTCTTGTAAAATACCAAACGAACGGAACCCACGGCCATCAAAGGTCTTAAGGATGGTGGGGGATTGGTTCAACGAAGGAGAACCAAGGGATCTCCAACATTGAATAGACATAATACACGTAGAAGCTCCCTCATCAATCACAGTTCGATGAATAAGCCTGTTTTTGACTATCACTGGAATTTGGAAAGCCATTTGATGGGGGAGTCGTGGTGTACTATTTTCTAGATCGAAGATCATTAGATTCGGATCCTGAACGTCAACAGCTCCTATAGCCGACAAAAGCAATTTTCGTTGTGCTGGACATGATTGCAGCACTTCTAACGCCGACATTGCTGAGGGTGAAACAGCTAAGTCCTCAACAATGTTGTAATTCTGGGCCGCTCTCGCATGTGGATTGAAAGCAGACCTTTGAAGTACACCCTTGGCGGGCGGTTTAATTACTAAGTCTGGGTTAGGTTTCTCGATCTGTAGTGGATCGGAACTAGGAGCTGAGGTTGATGGGTTAGAGTGAGAAGATTCTGCTTCCTTGCCATAAACAGGATTCTTACTACCATAATCTTGCGATCGAGTCGCAATCCTCACATGAGACATCATCAAAATGGGTTCTTCACTGGCATTCGAAGAAGAACCTATCATCTTATTCTCCTGCTCTGGAAATGGATTTTTTAACACAGCAGGAGTGGGAGAACCTTTGACTATTTTCACTACCTCGGCCCGATGAGGGCAATCTCTTGTAAAATGATCCTCTTCACAAATAAGACAAGGATATCGAGGTTTGCGCTTTTCGTCATTGGTTTCCGACTTTTCAGTTTTCTCCTTTGGAGCCTTGTCTGCTTTAGCCTTCTTCTTTCCTTTCTTCTTTCCACCATTTTTTGATTTGGCCGTAGATGACTCTACAACGTGAATATCGGCGGTAAGTTCAGGAGAAGACTCTCCTGTCGGGGAATCGGGCAAAGTGATAATAGGAGTAGTTGAAGCCTTGGAAGACTTCTTCTTGCTCTTTGTAGTCACGATACCAATCATACCATCAGCGGCATGAGATCCCGAAGGAGCAGCAGCGATTTGGTTTGACTTTGGGAGATCCGGAATCTTCTCGTGTAATGTACCTGACTGCGTGTAAACTAAGTCAAGGTATTGCACCTGAGCAATGACTTGCTCCTCAGTAACTACTCCGGCCTTAGCTACATCTTCAGTAATTCTTGGTAATAATGATTTAACAAACCATTCAGCTAAGATTTGGTCCAGGATAAAAACTTTCACTAACCTTCTTCGACGTCTCCACTCATGGATGTGATCTGAAATATACGTGGAGGTTGATTGTTTTAGTGAAGTTAATAACTCTGTACCGTTATCGTATCTGACTGGTAACTGAAAATGAGTTAAGAACGAGGTAGCTAACTGGCTAAAACTGTAAAAAGAGGCCCGTGGCAACTCAATGTACCACTTGGCCGCGAGACCAATGAGTGTACGCTGGAAAAGACGTAAACGGATCGAATCATCTGAGATGGAATTTGAAGCACACTAGAGGTGGTAAGTCATCATGTGATTGGACGGATCCTCTCCAGATTTACCTTCGAACTTGGGTATATCGCTGGGCAACTTATTTGGCATTGGCGGCCAGAACAGAAGATATTGAATTGGATCGTTCGTTAGGCGCGTCAAGTCTGGTAAATCCAAAGTTGCGATAAACGGTAACTGCCGGTTAGGATCTCTAAAACTCTGGGTCACAATACCGGCCCTAGGAGGAGGATATCCAGGATAACTAGGAACAGGAGTCGCATTTGGGATATTGTATCCTCCTGGAAAACCAGAATTAACCGGACCGTACTGGGGTTGCTGAGGTTGTTGATAAGTGTACCCAGGATACGGTTGATACTGGTAAACCGGTTGTTGGAATTGAGGATAGGATTGATAATTGTAAGGTGCAGTCCCATATGATTGCCCTTGAGGTGGTTGATAACTTTGACCTGAGTATTGACCCTGAGGTTGATAACCTTGAGGTAAATACGGGTACTGGGGTTGACCTTGACCTTGAGGTTGGTATCCTTGAGGTTGATACCCTTGGGGTTGATACCCTTGGGGTTGCCATCCTTGAGGTTGCCATCCTTGAGGTTGATATTGATACTGAGGTTGACTTTGGGGTACATATTGAGGCTGGGGTTGACCTTGAGGTATGTATTGCCCCATAGGAGCGTACTGACCTTGAGGTTGCCCCCCAGACACGAATGAAGTACCTTGAGGTTGCCCCCCAGGCATTAACGAAGGCTGCCCCCCAGGCAGTAATTGGCCACCTTGAGGTTGGGTAACGGGAACTGAACCTGACATCATGTAAATGTCTCCTACACTCAATGGTAAATTACCACTGTTTCCAACTAATAACCCATGATCAATGGGTTGAGGAGATGCTCCCGCAAAGGTACCAGAAAGAGATTGATACCCAGTAGGAACAGAAGGACCGCCATGTAAAAAAGATTCAGGACTTTGTGTAAACACAGATGACTGACCAGACATATTTACAGGAGTATGAATTCCTCCAGGTGGAAAAGGAGTACGAGGTGTAGAAAAACCTAGCCCAAAGTTGTCTAAATAATTGGTTAACGAAAGGTACCAAGTAGTACTTCTAGGAGGACTGTAAAAGATGGATTCACGCTCCCTTAGATCAAGGGTAATTTGATCTTCAGGATCAGAGACGCCTATTTCTTCCTCTGGAACAAGCTCTTCTATAGAAATCAAACCAACAGGAAGATTTTCGGTAATAATTCTTTCTATTCTCGGTGAATCAGGAACACTAGGAGTTGGAGTAACATGTTCGGATATTTCTGGTTCTTCGCCTGTATCGCTAGCAGACGAAAAACTACCAACAAGTTCAGAAACTGTAACAGCTTCGGGATTATAACTTGTCTCTAAACTTTGGTAATCTGGATGGACTACCAAGGAAGATTCTCCTTCTTCAGGTAAACCTACTCTACTGCCACTAGGAGGAGTTACAAGGACCTTTAAACCTTCTAAATTACTGGGGTCGTCTCGAGGAGGTTCACCCCTAAGTCTACGGGATCTTCTCAACAATTCGGCCACAGAAACAACTTCAGGAGACTGGCCCCGAATTCTACGGGACTGTCTCGGTAATTCTGCCACAGCTAAAAACTTTTAACTACTACACATGAAAACAAAATAAAATTTCAAATCAAACCACCTAAAGCCTCTAAAGAACCAAACAAATTTGAATCACACGCCTAAAGAATCTAGGGCGTCAAACCAAACACAAATAGTATCTTCCGGACCAAAAGCGCTAGTTGGTGATTAGGTCCAACCTCGCAGGATTCAGTACAGAAATGGCGGGTGGAACAGTTACGCCAACAACCTGCTTAATGAATAGACTGGACCAAGTTCCTCCACTTTAACCGTCTCGAGTGAAGTGAACCCCCCAGAAAATCCAAGTGAGTATAGCCGACGTCTGCTCCAGGTACAGTGGGACCTTCCCTCCACCGTCACCTTGGGTAGAATCCTAGAGATTATGGTCACTAAGGTTACCAACGGCCACAAGTACACCTGGGGGAACAGTCTAAACTCCGACAGCACGCAAGGGCAGAGTAGCAAGCTCAATCCCCTTACCGGCTCCTTGACAGTAATCCAAGGTTTACCGATAAGTGACCCTTGGCTCCTCGACAATGGTTAATCCGAGGTTTACCGTTTGTAATACGTACTGCCTGGCGTCGTTCCCAACGAGGGGGGAATGATCCCCTCACTGGTTCGGACACGAGCTCGTGCTTCTCCTTTAAGAGGAGCTTTCCCAGAGTGTAAATGTAACAATTGGATTTGATTCTATCACAAGATCGACTACTTGTTTGTTTTACTGCCTTGGAGAGTTAAGTACTCACCTACTCCAAGACACTAGCCTAAGCTAAGTTGGTGCTTCAGAGCCCTAGAAAATAAAAGTTACTAGTTCAATTTTACTTTAAGCGTTACTTTTAAGGTTGTTCTTTAAAGTCACAAGGTGATGGAAGTGAAACCAATGTATAGAATAAACCGTGTATAAGACCAACCACTATAAAGATGCACCTAAGATGATCTATACTACTTTTGCTTTTTCAATGAAAATTTTTAACTAAGAGAGTCGAGAGAATGCAATTTTTAGAGAAAACAACTTCCTTAGAAAAGACAATCAAAGAAACAATTCTCTTTTTCCTTTCAAGCACACAAACATAACCACTCTTTACTTGCACGAAAAACTCGTTTTCTTTCAAAAACTTTTAAAGCTACTTGAAACAAAACTTTTCAAAGGAGATATTTTTGTATTTTCTTTTTCAATAAAGCATGTAAACCTACCTTTAACAAAAAACAATCTCAAAAGCTACAGAACTATGAAAACTTGACTCATAAGCAAATCAAAAGAGAGATTACTCTAAGCAAACCTAACAAGGCAAAAGCTCACAAAGACGATTCTAGGATGTTTTACTTGATCAAAATCAAATCAAGGACTAGCTAATGCAGAATCAAAAGACTAGCCAAAACAAAACTCAAATCTTTTTGTTCTTTTCGTAAAATGGAATTCAAGACTTAAATAACAAGCACTTCGAAAATGGCCCAAAATACAACTTGATGGTAAGTTTCTTCTACAGTTAGACTTTTAGAACAGATCTGACTTCTTAGAAAGTTGACAAAACCAGAGATATCTAAGGCTTGACAATTCCTACCGCTAAAGTCACTACAAGACCTACTCAAAATCAAACCCTAGGGCTTACACTTCGACGAAATCCACTAAAACACTTAATGCTAATGAAACCAGTTCAGGTGAAGATTCTGGACAAGGGACTGATGAATCTGGGCAGAAAAAACTAAGAAAAAACAAAATCTAAGAGCAAAAAGGGCAAAAAGTGGAATTTTCTTAAATTTTGGCAGGGGACGCAGGCAACCCGTTAGCACAGGTGCGGGCCCGCTCTGTGCACACAGCAAAAGTGCGTCCAGGGACGCACTGTGCAGCACTCAGAGGGTGCGTCCTACTGAAAAACTCAAGAAAACTTAAAATAAAACTAATCCTAAGCTAACCCACCCAGAGACAAGATCACAGAGCCAAAACCAGAAAAATAAATCAATTTTCTCAAAGAAAAGTTCAAACAAAAGAAAAGACTCTTCTCATCAATGGAAACTATCCCCAGCGGAGTCGCCAATTTGTCACACGGAATCAGTCAAGGGTGCGGACACAGCTGACCTTCCTAGAAGTCTAAGACATTCTAATGACAAACAAAACAAACTGGAGCTATCCTTCTCTAAACATACATTATGATATGAGAAATCAAGTGTTTCGTTCTTACCTCTGTCCAAACGCTGTTGTAGAAGTCCAAGCTTTGTTGATCTAGATGAGCTCCTCCGTTTCTCCAAAACCTGCAATCACCAACAGTCAAACAATTAAATAGCACCTGATTATAACATAAAACAAAGCATATTCAACACATAGACCAAGGAGTACATGAAATAACCCATTAACAACAAGCTATTGAGAAGAATGGACCAATTTGCATTAAAGGTAATCAAAAGGAACCATTACAACCTGAGCCTTGGTGTTGTGCAAGCTCCTTCCAGGGTCCACAAGAGTCTTCCTCTACTTTGACAAAGCTCACCCACTTCCAAATAGAACAAGTAAGGGTGACAATCTCTCCTCACAAGCTTCTAAATGGGAGTCCTAATTCCTGCAGCATTTACCCTTAGAAATCTATAGCTTTCAACCTTCTTCCTTCTGGCTCAATGCCTCTTTTTATAGTGCTCAAGAGGAAGTTAATCAGGTCCACCATCAATGGGATAGTCCCCTCTTTGGATGGGATCACTCCCTTATTGATGGGATAAGTTCCTCTTTGATAGGAGTGCATGAACCATCTGGAGGCACTCAATACTCATCCAAGAACCTTCTAGAAAGCTCTAGAAGTGACCACAAGTAAGTTTTTGAAGATAAAACTCGCGCATTTTAACCTTTTTAGAGGGACGCACCTGCCCCTTTAGATACAAAGAGTCCTTGGACGCAGACCTCATGAACAAAAGGTGCGTACCCGCAGGCAAGGCTTGAGAGAACCTGCGTACCCAGAGATAAACATATTTTATAAGGACTTTCTCTCTTTCTTGGATTTTGACATGAATAGTAGAGGCATAAGACTTGCTCAAAAGGGTAGTATGACTGTTGATAGAGCCATACTAACTGTAAATAGCCATGGTGACATTTTTTAGTGTAACACCATTTCCTCACTTCACCAGCAAATGTCTGCACAAAGAGTCTCATTGCCACATTCTCCTCATCAATCTCATGAAGTTCATAAGAATCTGCCATTCTGTCCACATGTTGCTGAGAAGTAATGCTGTTAGGAGTGCCATCAAAAAACGAGATTTTACTTTGATAATCCGCTGGCATATCATCTAGAACTTGGGGCAAAACAAGGGGTGCAAAATGGGCAGCCATCACTCTCGGTGGATTTGGCCTTGGAAGTGTTGGAGGAGTGTGCACAGTTTGTAAGGGGCTAGCAATTGGAGTTTGAGGCTGTGTTGCAATATAATTATCAATTGATCGATTAGCTCTTTCTGTTTCTAGATCTACAAGAAATTGAGGATTGGGGACCGTATAATCAACAGCCCTTTCAGATTTAGACTCAAAAAATGATATCTCAAACCGTTCGTCAAACTCAAGCTCTTTAAGATACTCAAAAATGTCGGGACATGAATGGGATTTGAACACGGGAGTTATGGTGCTTTCTTGACGAAGGAGTCTCAGAATCAAATTGGGGTTTTCGTAGATATGAGGAGGATCTGGGTCTGGATTGGCTCTGGTATATCTTCTTGCAGCTAGCGTGCTATTGAGAAAAATCATAGGACACAGCCAACTTGCCCAGCGTATCCAATCCTAAACTTATCATCCGAAAGCTTAGAATTATTATGAAACAAGGGAATTTGATTTCAGTTTTCTTCCCCAGCAGAGTCGCCACTATGTTAGCACCTAAATCTGCCTTAGGCTAAAGGAAGGCAAAATTCAGGGTAACCACAAACCACGCTCAGTCTAGTAGCTAGCCCTACCAGAATAGGAGAGGGCTCTCTCCGTGTCACGCTCAGTGAATAGATAAACAAAATGGTCTGAGATGACTTACAATAAAATATTGATATTAGGCTAGTAAGTGAATATGGATACAAAAAGCAATTTTTATGAATGACTGTGTTTCTGGGATGATATGGGACCAATGGACCGCAATGAACAGAGAATTTAATACAAAGGTACAGATTACTTCGTGAGGCAAGCTAGGTGGTAAGTGTATCAATTTAGTTTGAAATAACGCGGAATGGAGAGATTGTTTAGGGGAGTGAAAAGGGCATGGGAACATGAATCCTTTTCAACAGAAGAAGAACACTGAACATGAAATTTTCCCACAGGTAGAGAAATAAAATTGAATTCTGCCTTATCTAACTTAGAAAATTTCACTGGAAATGAACATGAATTGAATTATGAAACATAACGAAATACATAAGAGACACATTTGCCACACTCACAACCACATGAATCTCATGAAACAGAGTCACTGCCTTTCATTAATTCTCTGTCAAAAATATACAGTGAAGAAACAAAGTTTCTTTCCCACAGTCTCCCAGAAGTTACAAGCCAACCAACCCTTTGCAAATAACTTGCATACAATATATAGAATGTGTAAGGAAGAGATAGAATGCCAAAGGGTTGGGGAGTTACTCGAATCATTGCAAAATGGAGATGGAGAGCCAACCATCAGCTACAGGTGCAGCACCACAAACATGACATTTGGCTTGGGTGACCGTTTGCCTTCCTTCACCACTTGGATAGAAGCCAATCTGGAGAAAAAAACACTTTAAATGCCGCCTTTGGTGCCAAAAAACCAAAGTGTAGATGAACGGGCCCACTTGGAGAAGTCGCGAACTGAAATTTCGCGAAACAGAAGCAAATTGGGCAATTTTTCCTCTGTGCGTCGTGCTACTTTGCGGCCTGTTTTGGGGCACTTGTAGGTGTCCAAAATGTGTCCAAGTGGGCTTGTTGCAAATTCTGTCCTGTCTACTTTCTAACCCCACTACAATTTTTGAATTTTGTGCTCATTTGCCCCTCCAAATCTTCATTCTCCCAAGACTACTTTCTGTGTGTCAAAAAAGTGGCAGAGAGGCCATTTTTGGGTGTTTTTTGACCTTTTGGAGACTCATCTCTTGCCAAAATTTCTTGTTCAGGCACCAGTAGTCGTGATTTTCCATGCTGAATTCAAAAATTCAAACCATTCCTCATTTGGAGCTCTAGAATTTTAGTGTCGCGCCACTGGGAGAAAAACCCTGTTTTTTGACCAAAAATTTCCGAAAACACCAAAATTTCCCCAAATTTCTTGAAATTTGGGCTGGAGGTTGTCTAAGAGGTACTATGTTGGGCCACAAAGGCTTTAGCCAAGATTTGAAGCCTATCTTGCTCTTTTTTCCTCTTTTGCCTTTTTGCCGCTTTGCTCAATTTTGCCTTCAAACTCCTTATTTGTGCCCTGTAAACTTTGTTGCACACCATGTAGTGATAGGCCATGTGCCTCAGCAGTGCGTTGTCTCTGTCGGCCTTGTTCAACATTTTTTCCAGGTGCATGTTAACTAACTCGAGAGTAGACTCCCGATCATCATGAATCTGTTGCTCCAATGAAGTGAGCTCAATCCTCCCATGTTGGGCAGGCTGGCGATCCTCACGGATGTTCTGCAATTCCATGATCACATGTTGGTCTTCCAGCTGTTTGTTCCTCTACTCCAAATACCCGATGTTCCATTTGGCCATCTCCAACTTGAGTGACAAGGATTGAATCTTTGTTTCTTACTCCTAGATGGTCCTCCTATGTTTGGTACTCTCCGAATCTGTATCTGTCTCATCATCATGAAGGAGAACGAACTCGGTCTCTCGTTCACCTGATGGCTCACCTGAAGGCCCCTCATCATGCACTGGCTCCTTACCTTTGTCCTATTCCTGTGTCGTCGATGTAGGAAGCGAGGCCCCTTCCACCTCAGGTGGAGATAACACTCGCTTTGCCGCTGCAAACAAACGTCTGGTGCCTTTCTGATATGTGATGAAAACTGGCACCATAGTGGTCTCATGGCGCTCATGCTGATGAGAAGGACCACCTATCTCATGATCTACCTTTGGTACTACCTGTGGAGTGCTGAAGAATTCACGAGAGATAAAGTCCTCCCAAGCAATACCCTGCAATCCCAACTGATGGTCCACCAAAATCCGGATAAGAGCAAAGTGATAAACACTGTTAAGCTACTGTCGAGGGGTCTTGTGCTGCATGAAATTTTTCATCCTCTCTATGTTCCCGTAAATGAAAAATGGGAGGTTCATCATCTGCACCCTGGTAAAGTGCATGAGCAACCTAATGTGATAGGCATAAAGGCAAGAAAACCTCCCCTCACAACTGAAGTATTTCATGATCAATTTCATGAGCGGAGTATACTCATCTCTCAAAAATCTGAATGGGAAAACTCTCGTGAGCTGACTCAAACAACTGGCCTTAATGTAAGGTTCATAATGATGCCTCTCCACCTTCTTCTTCTTATGCCACTATTCTCCAACATTTGGTATGCCTGTCGCCACTGATATGGTTTCGGGTGTCAGTGTGAAAGTGACCCCAGCCAAGATAGACTGTCCTCCATGTAGGTAAAGTGCAAAAAGACAGGCCAACTCATGATGAACTCTGACATTTGCCACCTTTTGACAAAATTCAAAACATGCTAGGTGCTGGAAACATGACATAGCAAGAGGGCATGCCTGCAACTCAGTGAGGGTGTTTGGCTCATATCTGACATGTTTGTCACTACAGTGATGTCTCCTAGGGGTCTGTTCTCCTAAAGCTATATCACTGTGGGTCTCCTCCTCATATTCTGATGAAACCTCGGATGCCATGACTGTTGTTTGTAAACTGAATTTAGGCTGCCCTTTGATTATAGTGAAGCTGGAAGTTTGCTTTGACAATCTGCCACCAAGGGGACAATTAAAAAGGGAGCATTAGGATGGGGGATAATATAATGGGAATAGGGGTTTTATAGGAAAATTTTATTTAGGGATATACAAAGGGGTTTTGGGGTATTTTGATAGGGTAGTGTTTGTGTTGTTGGCTAGGTAGGGTTTGGGTTTTTTGAGAAATAGGAGAAAGGGGGAAGGGAGTGGGATTTTAATAGTGTTGGGGTAGTGATTATGGGGAAAATGGAATAGGGGAATGAGTAATAGGGGTAGGGTAGGAAAAACACCTTGGCAGCAATATCACTGTAGCACAAAACCTAGCATCATGGTTTTCTTGATGTATTCTTTTGTTTGCTTTATAAAAGAAATTTTGCATTTGATTTATAATCATAAAACCATGCTATTCCTTTCAAATTTGATGCAAAAGTGGAGGTAGGTTGCCTACCTTTCAATTGGATGAGCTCCACAAAAAATTTAGGGTGATTTGGTAGTGTTTTCGGCCCTTGGTCTGTGTGCACCGTGTGCAAAACCCAGTGTGCTGCGTGCTGGGTATGCGCCATGCCTGTGGTAATTTTCAACGGTGGGCAGGCTCTGTGTGTGCCGCACGCGGTGAATGTGCCGCGCTCTTGCTTGTGTGCGCCGTGCGCTCTGAGATCACCCAAAGTTGCTCCAAATCACTCTAATTCTTCAACTCATGACCTTGCAATGTTTTTTCCAATGTCTTGATTGCACAATGAATTTGTTTCGAGCCTACCTTGCAAATAGATGAGCTTCACCAAATATTTGAGGTGATTTGGTAAATTTCTGGGCGTTTTTCCTTGTGCGTCGTGCGCAAAGCCCAGTGTGTTGTGCCTGTGTAAAGTTTGAACTGTGGGCGGGCTCTGTGTGCGCCGCGCCTGGTGAGTGCGCCGCACTCCTTCCTTTGTGTGTCGCGCCCGGTGAGTGCGCCACGCTCCTTCCTGTGTGTGCCGCGCCCGGTGAGTGTGCCGCGCCCTCTAAGACCACCTCCAACTCACTCAAATGCTCACAATTCCGCACTCACACCTTTGCAATGTTTCTCCAAGGCTTGTAATAGCACAATGCCCTTGATTTGGATGAAAACATGTATATATAGCCTTGGAAGAGATGGGTTTAATTTTTTGCTTCCTTGAAAACCCATTTTTCTAATGTTGTGTTTTGCTCTTTTTTCACTGACTTTAAAACACACTGATTTTCACTTTCCCTTTGAAATTTTGGCTCAAATGATGAAATTTTTGACATTTTTCGCAGGGACTATATGACAGGACATTTGGCCACGGAAACCATGACTGCATCTGAAAAAATCATCTGGCGAATTTTTTGGAAAATTTTGTCATAAATGACATTGTTTGAATTTTCTTCAAAACAGAGTTTTGAAGAAGAGTCGAAGTCTATCCACATGACGATGAAGCTCTCTGAACCATAGCTGTAAGGACCTCCGGTTACGGGTTCGACGGGCGCCGGGCGGGCGATCGTGCACGGGCACGGGCGGGCACGCGGGCGGACGCACGGGCACGCTGAACAATAGTTTGCGATGACACATGCGACATAAAATGTGACGATAATGTAAACACATAATACGACTAAGTGTTAGGCGTGGAGCACATACATATACGACAAGTTAAAACTATGTAATATGGAGTTTTACATGCGTGGAATAATAAAACATAAAATATAATGAAGCCGACATGTAAAAGGAGTGTGGCGCATACGACAAAAGATTATGGGGGTGGTCGGCCATGGGTTAACACCCCATGTAACATCACATACGAAAGCATATATATAAGACAAGCGTGGGAGCTCATAAGACATCGAATCATTCCCTCTTGAAATCAACGCAAAGGGGTAAAAGACTACGCAAGGGTAAAGGGGAATACACATGTCTTATGTGTAGTTCTCTCCTTGTGTGGAGATGGAATTTTGACCCGGGTTGAGATGTGAAGGTTTGGTTATGTAGGCAATTGTGTGCAGGATTTGGCAAGGTGAATTAGGAGGCTCAGGTGAGTGTTTCACTTTGTGCAAAGGTGCACATAATTTGTAGGAAGGTTATTCTATGCCTTGATGTAAAAATATTCTAAGTGTTGGCTTGAAGTTTGTCAAGCATCACTTGCATTTGTACAATTGAAGTAAAGCTGTTATAATATATTGCTGGGCAGACTTTCTGGGAGTTGCCCCTCCCTTTGTACTTGTTATTGTTCTCGGTTTATTGTACATGGTTAATGATTGAGAATGATCTTCTTTAAAGTATAAAGGATAACTCTTTACTTGGTTGCAAGAGAACATAAGTTAAAGTAAGTTTAGGCGTAGTACATAAACGTTAGTATTATTAAAAAGAAAGCGTTCAGTGGTGCCGCACCTCGCTACAAGCGGTTGAAAGATCACCGCAGGTGTAGGGGCGTGACAGTTGGTATCAGAGCAAAGGTTGCTCGAGACAGAGATAAGGGTTGGTTCAGGTTGCAGGATACTCAGTGGAGTTCTTGTATGGTCGAGACTAGATCACAAAGGAAGAAGAAGCTGGTCGAGATGGCATCCGGGTCTCAAGCCGGGTCTAGTCATGGTGGCAAAGAAACTCCTATGGAGTTCATTGAAAGGGTGTTGGTAAAGTTTGAAGATATGGAGATTTCTTTTGAAGAGAAACTCGATGGACTTCAAATGCGGTATGATGAGCTCAAGACACAGAATGAGTACACTGAATATAGGTGTGCACAACTCGAACAAAGGGTCAGAGAAGTCGAGGAATCAAGGGATCAAGGTCTTGCAGAAATTGAGAACTTGAAGAAGACTCTTGAAGATACAAAGAATGAGCTTACAATTGTGAAGAAGGCCGTGGGGCATAACTCAGGTGGAGGAGTGCCTCATGTGAAGGTCAAGGAACCGGAATCTTATGATGGAACAAGGAAGGAAACAATTCTTGGAAACTTCTTGTGGGACGTGGAGCAGTACTTGGAGCGGTTGAACCTCGTTGATGGTGAGACACAAGTCAAGGTAGCTACTCAGTTCTTGAAAAAGGATGCTAAGATGTGGTGGCGAAGGAGAGTGGACCAGATTGCCAATGGCAGTGCTGATGACATCACTTCGTGGAAAGACTTGAAGAAGGCTTTGCAGACCCACTTCAGTCCTCAAGATGACACATGGGAAGCAAGGACCAAACTCAAGTACATAAAGCAAACAGGAAGCCTACAAGCATACCAGCAAGAGTATTCAAGTGCAGCTCTAGAACTTCATGACATGGCAGAAAAGGACAAGGTGTTCAACTTCATTATGGGATTGAAGCCTTGGGCACGCAATGAAGTAAGGAGGCAGAAGATTAACACACTTGAAGAAGCTTTTGCTGTAGTTGATAGGATGGTGGATCACTTTGAGGAAACTTCTGATGACAAGAAGAAGAAGTCCGAAAAGCCAAAAGAGAAGAAGAAAGATGATACTCCAAAATCAGATGATGGTGCAAAGATGAAGAAACCTTTGAAGTGTTGGTTATGTGAAGGACCACACACGGTGAAGAATTGTCCCTCTAAACTAAAGGTGGCTACAGTTGCACAATCTGATGACGAGGATAATGATGCTTCTGTGGGGATGATGCAGATACTTGGTGCTTCTGCTACTACAAAAGCAGTCTCTAAGGACGATCCAGAAAGAAACAAGTTAGAGTATGTTCGAATGAAGATTGGAGATACTAATGTGCTCACTATGGTAGATAGTGGGGCTTCTCACAACTTCATGGGAGAAGATACTGCAAGAAGAATTGGGCTGAAATTTGTACCGGAAAAGGCACAAATGAAGACAGTGAATTCTCCTCCTATGAACATCCTTGGTATAGCTGAGAAGGTGGACACTACACTTGGTGAATGGACCGGGAAGGTGAACTTCACTATAGTGCGGATTGATGACTATGAGGCTATATTGGGGATGGAGTTTATGAAGCAGTTTGATGCTATGATTGTACCACATTTGAAGAAGCTCTACATTTATGATGGAAGGGAAGATGTACCTATTGGTGTGCCTACCATTGGTGCAACAAGGCCTCATTGTAAAGTGGGAGAAATGCAAATGGAGGATAAGGAAAAGGAGAACAAGCGGTTGTCCACTGTTGAGGCAAAGCTTGTGAATGTTCATTGGTCATTAGATCACTCTCAGATAGCATCTTCGACTTAACAAGAAGGCTAGAGTTGGTGGAGGAGGATGATGATGATGATGAGGTATATGTGAGGCCGGATGTCCAGAAGGAAGACCGGGTTGCTTATCTACAAAGGATGGAGATTGAGGATCCAGATAGATGGATTGAATTGATTAGTGAGGAGAAGCCTTCAGGCTCTGCTCCCTCTACATCTTCTTAGATGAATAAGAAGATGGGCTCATTGTTAGCTGCTCATGGCAGTGAGCCCTCAAGCACATGGAGCAGGTATGATTGATGGTGGCACATTGCAGATGATGAAGAGGACTTCATGGACCTGAATGGGACACATCGAGAGTTGGTTTGATGAGATGATCTCTTCACTTTGGAGGGGACACACACATGGACAACATGTTGCAGATGAGATGGATGGAGTTTCCATGGACCTGAGCATGGATTATAGACATCATGGATGATGGTATGTTGTCGAGGACGACAACGATTTCAGGTGGAGGAGAATGTAAGGACCTCCGGTTGCGGGTGCGACGGGCGCCGGGCGGGCGATCGTGCACGGGCACGGGCGGGCGCGCGGGCGGACGCACGGGCACGCTGAACGACAGTTTGCGACGACACATGTGACATAAAATGTGACGATAATGTAAACACATAATACGACTAAGTGTTAGGCGTGGAGCACATACATATACGACAAGTTAAAACTATGTAATATGGAGTTTTACATGCGTGGAATAATAAAACATAAAATATAATGAAGCCGACATGTAAAAGGAGTGTGGAGCATACGACAAAAGATTATGGGGGTGGTCGGCCATGGGTTAACACCCCATGTAACATCACATACGAAAGCATATATATAAGACAAGCGTGGGAGCTCATAAGACATCGAATCATTCGCTCTTGAAATCAGCGCAAAGGGGTAAAAGACTACGCAAGGGTAAAGGGGAATACACATGTCTTATGTGTAGTTCTCTCCTTGTGTGGAGATGGAATTTTGACCCGGGTTGAGATGTGAAGGTTCGGTTATGCAGGCAATTGTGTGCAGGATTTGGCAAGGTGAATTAGGAGGCTCGGGTGAGTGTTTCACTTTGTGCAAAGGTGCACATAATTTGTAAGAAGGTTGTTCTATGCCTTGATGTAAAAATATTCTAAGTGTTGGCTTGAAGTTTGTCAAGCATCACTTTCATTTGTACAATTGAAGTAAATCTGTTATAATATATTGCTGGGCAGACTTTCTGGGAGTTGCCCCTCCCTCCGTACTTGTTATTGTTCTCGGTTTATTGTACATGGTTAATGATTGAGAATGATCTTCTTTAAAGTATAAAGGATAACTCTTTACTTGGTTGCAAGAGAACATAAGTTAAAGTAAGTTTAGGCGTAGTCCATAAACGTTAGTATTGTTAAAAAGAAAGCATTCGGTGGTGCCGCACCTCACGAAAAGTCGTTGAAAGATCACCGCAGGTGTAGGGGCGTGACAATAGCTGTGTAGGGGCCTCCCTTTGGCCTGCATGGCTTTACTGGACATGTTTCAAAGACAAAATTGATGAATTCCTAGACCTAAAAATAGAAAATGACTTTTGTCCTTTAAAGGACCAAACCTTGACTGTCATGGACTTTGGTGATTATTGACACAAAGACATAAGCCAGCAGGAGCCAGACATGAGGGGAAATGACCAGGATGACTTTCTCCGTCAGATCATGGCATGCCCCTAGCGGAATGCAGCTGAGTGAATGGAGCGGGACACCTAAAAATGAAATGCATAAAGAGTTTTGATCTCTGACGGAGGACTGACTAGACCGACTCTAACAACTTCTAGATTCCTAACTAACTTAAGACCTAAAATTAATGCTTCATACTTGGCCATATTATTGGTACACTTAAAATTCAGTCTATATGCATGGCCTTCTAAGTAATTATTTTCCAAATTATATATCCACACTCCTACTCTTGCTCCTAACCTATTGACTGATCCATCAAATTCCAAATGCCATAATATCTCATGATCATAATTTTCACTATCTGGTGCAACAAAGTTTTCATCAGTTACAACAATTTGACCATTTTGTTCAGTGAACAATTCTGTAGTTTGGTTAGTTTCATTTTGTGTAGAAACTGCAATTTCTTTTGGTTCTGCTTTAACACTTTCTGAATTTTTTTTGTGTTTGATCAACATTATATAGGATAAAAGAATCTATATCTGAGTGTATGGAGTAGATGGGAAAGTTTTGAGGCCGATCCTGGCTACTTACCATATATTTCATTAAGGTTTCACAGTATCGTTTATTAGGTTGTACAAAAACAAAGATTGTTGCATATGACATATCTAGTTGTAAGGATCCTTGAAGTTTGGTTCCCCATGATCTGGATAATAGCATGCCATACGTTGGTAGGATGTTAGCAACCATAATATCCATAAGGATGCTTTTGGCAGGATATTAGACTAAAGTAACACACAAGTCTTTAATCAATCCTAGACACTGTACTTGACTGGAGTCAAATGAGAATATGTCTTTGTAAGGCCTTGTAATGTCTAGGTTTAATTTGTCCATTACCGATTTGGGCATTAAATTGTGAGAGGACCCATAATCTAACATTGCATTGTGTAGAATTTTGTCATGGATACTAAGGCTGATGTAAAAAGGTGGTACCCCTCCCTCTAACGGTTTTCCGTTAACATCTGGACCAAATATGAGTTCTGGTTGGTCATTAAACAAGTTGACTGAGTCCTCATTTTCAGCAATGTTTAAGGTGTGGTTTATCTGTGATTTATAAGTTTCATTCTTGATTAGTTCTGTTAAAGGAATTGAAATATTTAGCTTTTCTATCTCTGATCCCAAATTGAATGAAAAAGAGACTTTTTCTGTTTGTGGGTTTTGAAATTTTGAAGTAGGGATTTGAGTAGACTTGTCTTCTTTTCCTTTATTGGGGACTTCCTTATGTGGATTTTCAAATATAATGTTTTGAGCTTTGTCCACTGGTTCCTTAGGTGGAATCAAAGTGGATGGTTGATCAACAGAAGGTTGATCATAGGTGATATCTACAATTGTGGGGCCAGAAGGGTTTGGGTTCTAGCTAGGGAGAATTTGGAGAATCTTTGAAACAAGGGCTTCTTTTATTTTCTTGGGTTGATTTTGTATTGTTTTCTTGGTTTGGTCAGGGATATCAGCATTCTTTTTGCTTCTTAGACTATATTGTTTATGAACTTCAAAAATGGAAGAATCATATCCCTGTTTGTAATCAGATGATTCCCCATATTGTATTTGTAGTTGCTGCAGCATGTGTAGTTCCTGTTCATATTGGGTTAGAAAAACAATGTCGTCATCACTTATTCCCACTAGGTTAATTTATGTATCTTGTTGTGGATCTTCTGGCTGGGATGTCTCTGCATAATTTTCTTGAAAAGGAGGCCTAATGTTCTGATTCGGTCCATTTTTCCGAACATTTTGGTTTTGGTTTTTTCTAAAATTTGGGTTTTTAACTGGAGGCGCTTTTTGGTTATCTCATTTGGGTTTCCTTTTTATGTTCTCTATTCTATCGATTAGTTTTTCCATACTTTTGGATAAACTATCTATTTTAATGTTAGAGGGTGAAGCTTCATATTTAGCAGTTCCTCTCCTTTCATTTCTAACTCTAGCTCTTTTAGCTAACAGATTAGCCTCTACACTAACTGGTACACTTTGCATTTCTTCTAGTGTTGGGGGGTTTCTTTCCTTGAGTTGGTATGCCATATCCATGTCAAAACCATCAAGGAACCTTATTAACACTAAGTCAGGTGGAGTTCTAACGTTAACTGGGATTTCCTTATATATATTATTGAATCTAGTGCAGTAATCTTGAACAGTTTCATTAGGCCCTCTTCTAATATTCTCATACTCTGAAAAGATTTGTAGGGGATTCTTTTTCTTTTCCCATCTGTTCAAAGATTGCAGGTGAAATGTGATGAGCCCCAAAAATGGATAATTATATGGGCTCATTCAACCTCCTAATTCAACTTAATCCACCATTCTCATTAGTTTATTGCATGTTTTTTATTATATTTATGCTAATAAAGTGAATTGGGTTAGTCATTATGCCAACAACTCTAATGGGTGCTTTGTGCAGATTTTTAGTCAATTTTGATACAAAATCAAAGGTTTTAATGAGCACTTGGCAGCCAAATTCATGGGAGAACAAGGGAGAGGATTTGTAGGAAGGTGTCCCCTTCATTTATGGGCCTTTACCTTGAATTCTCTACCATCAGCTAGGAGTTCAAGGGCCACCAAATTGATCATCACAAGGGCAACCGAGCAAGTGCTAGTAAAAGTGCTGTTAACTACAAGTTTTGGCAGCCGAGTTCCTAAAATTTAGGAGGGCTGTTGGGGTCCTCAATTTGTATAAATAAGAGGGCTTAGGGCCGCATTTCAGTTAGTCACATTGTAAGCAGAAGTTAGCTATTTTGTAGTTCGATTTTAGTCATTTCTTAGGCAGTAAGTTAGCTCTGCATTTCAACACATTTTCAAGTTTCCCTTGTGGACAATTTTTGATGTAACTCTTCTTTTCTTGCTCAATAAAGATGAATATAGCTTTTCACCAGCTCTAAATATCTCTTAGGAGGCTGTAGCTCTTGGGGTTGGGCCCATCTCAAGTGCCCAGTACCTCCTTTGTTTATCTTTATGTGTTTTTGTTGCATTCTTAGAATAAAATCTGCTATTTAGATTTAAATCTTGCTTTGTTATTTAGATTGCTTTTGATGATTAAAAAAGGCTTTTTATGTTCAGATTTAGTTGATAGGTTAATAACAGGGAAGATCTTCAAAAAAAGGGCCATCAAACACCTCTGATTTCACCTCTCCCTCAGTGGGATCAGGAGCTGGGATCAAGGTGACCTTGCTGCCACCAAAAACACTATCTTTGCTTCGCCATGCAACCATTAGTGTTCGATTCTTATTTGCAGAAGTTGGTTACTTGTTCAGATTCTTGATTGCTTCATTGCATAATTTATTTCACATGGTTTCATTGCAAATAGACTTCTGTTCCATTTCTTTGCTGTTACATAGGTCAGATTAGGTCAAAGTAATTAGCTTCTTGATTTTCCAAGTCTTCATTTGTCTAATTCGAAAAACGACTTGCAGAGCACCTGCACCACTCCTCTATCTGCCCATACTCCATCAAACCCATCTGCTCCATCCCTCAACTCAGCTTCTTGCCTTACGTTTTCCATTTGCTCACATAACCCTAGTTTTTGTGCATCATTGCTTCAGTCCTCCTTGAACAAATCCAGCCATCTACATCTGTCCTCAACTCCATCTGCCAGGTCCTAAACCCCTTAACATCATTATCCAACCTCCATTCCCACTTTCCCACCATTTTTCCTCCATCAACCCTCCAAAATCCACTTTTCGGAACATCCTGTAGAAAATTATAGAACATCCTGTAGAAATCCCAGAACATCCTGTAGAACCCCTGCAGACTTCCTGTAGAAGCTCGCGAATGAGGTTTCTTGGTAGCCAAACTCTGTGAAACTCTCTGGAAGGGTGTTAGGGACCCCTTAGGCTCTCTCTGAACCTTCCCGACCTCCTCCAAGCATTTCCTCTCGCCAATCCACCTCTGCACAGTAAAAAACAGTTAAATCGCATGCATGATCATTCTAACAACTTATTCAAAAATACAAAAAGATGTTTTCTTCAGATAGTGATAACTTAGACACATGCATTTTACCTTCCTAGAAGTCAATGGCATCTCTTTCAATAGCTTGCATCCTCTTTTTCGCATCAGTAGGGCTAGCTGGTAAAATTAGGGTTTGCATTTCCTTTCAGCTTTTCAGTTTCTTTCTGCAAGTATATTAGCTTCCTTTGAGTTATCTTTCATCCATCAGTTAAAAAGCTTCTTCTCAGAGCTCATAGAAGTTGGCCTAAGCCCCTAGTGGACTTGTGCTAGCTGACCAAGTGATAGCTGCGGCAAGAGCTAGTACTTGTGCATACAGCACCGTCGCTTCCAAGTTTGTTACGAACTACCAGGTTGATAAGATTAAAGAAGGGAGTTCCAGGAGTTGCAGCTTTATTGCTGCAGTACTGGGGCCCACCACTCTTTTTGGTGCCGTTGCCGGGGAAGCGCCAGAGTATTGGTGATTGCTGTTTTTCTTCTATTTTTCACTACAACCTTCTGCTAACTAGTTTATTTCATTTCCATTATGCAATTTCGTTTCTGTAAAAGTAGATTAGCATTTCCCGCTTTCATAGATTAGCATTTCAATTCTGCAATTTCATTTTTGCAACCGTAGATTAGCATTTCAATTCTGCAAGCGTAGCCTAGCATTTCATTCCTGCAATTTCATTTGAGCAAAATAGATTAGTCCTTTCCTGCTTTCATTTCAATTCCGCATTTTCCTTTCAGCAAGATAATTAGTTGCAGTTCAATCTATTTTAGTTTTTGCAGGTACAAGCAGAAAAAAGAAACAAAATTCAACCAAAAAGATTTCATTTCATGCCTGGTAGGAGTAGAGATAAGTCAGAAAAATGTTTGCAGAACACCCCCCCACTGCTTCACACCGCCAACCATCTCTCTTCTTCGATGGCTGTGATTAAGAAGAACCCCTAGGTGGAAAACATGACATATTTGAACAACCTCTAGGGGAGAAGAAGAAGAAAACATTCCTCTGGAGCAAATGGCTGCAAACATAAATGTTGGGAGCAGTACCTTGTCCAAAAATGAATTTGCAAATCAGATGGAAGATTTCAAGAGTGATATGAGGTAGTTTCTTGCCATGCAATTGGATACCTTGCAGATCCAAAGGAAGCAAGAGGAAGCCAAGAGGGCTTTGGTCATCTTTTGTCCTAGGTGCACTAGAAAGCATCCTAGGAACGAATGTCCATTGCACTCCATAGAAGTGTGTTTTGTATGTGAAGAAGACCTTCCAACGAATCAGTGCCCTTCCTTGCCTGGACTTAAAGCTGCATATCAGAGAGCCAAGGGAGCCACTGAATCACTCTATTATATGAACCAAAGGAGGCCACATGGACCCATACCTTACCAGCAGGGAATGCAAAGGACATCCCAGACCTATTACGACCCCTATCAAGCCACTTCCATGCCTTCTTGGGGTCCCCCTGCTCATCCTTCCTGGTCCACACCCCCTCCTTGGTCGTATCCTCCTCAATACCATGCTTCTCCAGTTGCTCATTCATTTCACGCTTATGCTCAGCCACAGCCTCAGTGGAATGCACCTCATCAAGGGTCGAGGCCCCATTACAACTCTCCTCCCACTCCTTTTCCTCCACCACCTGCTCGACTACAACCATCGCCTCCTCCTCCACCAAGGCAGCCCCAAATGCCTGCCCAACCACAACGATATCTACCTCCATCTCAAATATACACCCCCACTCAGCTACCCATACCACCATTTCCAAACCTGTCCATTGGAGTAGCTCAACACAATTGCAATGCTGAGACACAACATGTCCAAATGACTCCTCTTGAGCTCAATGATCTTCACCATAGCTCAGGAAGAGTGTTGCAAAGCAGAGATTATATTGACAACATTGAAGGACCAAAGGAAAAAGAAGATTCAAAAGAGGAGATCAAAGCACCATGGGCTGCACTTGATGAAGAAAAAACATCAGAAGCAGAAATCAAGAAAGCTCCCTCATGGTTACCATCAAACCCTCCATGTAGTCAAGAGAAAAATCAGCACAAAGAGGAAGATGTGAAGGTCATGATAGAAGAAGATATGGAGAATGATCCAGATCGGCAAAAGAACCAAGGATATCAAAGCTATATTGAGACATGGTTCCAGACGGTCACTAAGCTACAACAGTACTCTCTTCTTCAGCTATGTTTGATCCCTTCAAAGTCAAATCATTTGGTCTCTGAAATCCGGATAGCTATCAAAGCATGCATCTCAAGCCGCCACATCATTTTGCCTCTAATCTCGATGTGCACATGGCTCCATTGGAAGTATTCTTATACTTGAAAAGAATTTCGTTTTTCAAGTAGGGTAGGGTAGAAAAAAAAAGAAAAAAAGAGAAAAAAAAAAAAGATTAAAAAATGAAAATAAGAGGAAAATAGAAATCTAAGGTGAAAAACTCCTCGGAGGTGCCTTAGATTGGCTCATTGATTGAAAACCTCCATGAGGTGGTCAATGGGTTGGGAAAAAAGAGAAAAGAGAATAATATCTCTGGGTGAAAACCTCCCTTGGAGGCACCCAGGGCAGGCAATTAGGGTGAAAACCTCCATGAGACACCCTAGTTGTTTTTCAAAAAAAAAAAAAAAAGAGAGAAAAAGAAAAAGAAAAATAAACCTAATTTCCATTGGATAATTGCAGGTTGCAAGAAGGACATTGTAGGTCAGGAGGATCGCTCAAAACAAAGGCAGAGGAAGTTATGTGCCTTCTACATGAAGTTCTGTGTCTTCTACAGGAAGCCTACAAACAAGCCAAAATTGATCTCTGAAGAGGACCTGAAGGCCGGGAATCTGTCCATGAGGCCTGCAAGCATCCATGTTTCCATCCCTCACCCTTCTCCATCATTTTTTCCATATCATTGTGCTTCTTTCCTCAAAACTGTGTGTTCTACAGGAAGTTCCTGTAGAAATTACAGGATTTCTACAGGAAGCTAGAAATGGATTTCAAAAAGGTGGTTTGGCGAACATGATAGCTTCCGCAAGGGTTCAGAAGTCCTCCTGCAATCTTAAAACTCCTCCTCCATCATCTCCATGCCTGCATCACAGCCCAAGCTCATTTTTTTACCATGCAAAAACTTGCAGAATGCTTTGAAGAAAAAAATACATAGAACAGAATTTGTTTTTTCCCTAGCTTGAAAACTGTGCATCCATTTGCAAAACCATTTCACAGGGAGTTGTACAGGGATGATGGAAACATGCCTGAGCAGTTTCAGCCAATTCCGGTGCACGGTTTCCAAGAAATCCGCCTCCATCACCGTCACCCATTTTTGCATTTTCTCCATATCCGTGCATCCATTTCAAAACCTGTTTCATGGGGAGATGCATATGGGTGATAGTAACCTACCCAAGCAGTTTCAGCTGATTCCAATGCACGGTTTCCGAGAAATTAATATCTGAAATCTTCAACCATTTTCCATTTTTCTCGAAATCTGTGCATCCATTGATCGCAATTTCGTTATGGGAGGTGCATAATGATGATAGGAACATTCTCAACAAGTTTCAGATCGATCCGGTCTATCGTTCGGGAGCAATGGCGAAAACAAGTTTTGGTCCTGTGAAAATTCAGCAGCAGCAGCTTGAGGGTGCAGATCTGAACATGAAGCCAGCTCCTACAATGTAGATCTGGCCAGAGGATACTTGCACAACAATAAAATAGCCATGAATCAGCAGCCAAGCCATCATGCAACCACAGAAACCAATGCATGCAGCAAATGAAAGGCCACAGCACCTCACAGCAACCATTCGACTTCTAGGTACGTGACTAAAACTCATTCCTCTATTGCATGAATCTAATCTAAGCACTGCATGAACGAATGAAATGGTGGGATTCAGCCAGAAAGCTAGCCAGATTCGATTACACTCATCCAGGGATCACCAGCGCACGTGTATAGTCATTCACGCGAGATTTAAAAAAATAAATAGACAATGGTAGAGATTTTAACTCCAGTGAAACTGATTAACGAGAAGAGGACATGCAGCTCATCACAGCACTGTAGTCTGCATGTGGCCACGTACACCTGGCCACTTCACTCCCTCACCACAAATCAGGTAGCAATTAAAGAGCGCTCGGCTGAAACTCACAAACTGTTGTTAACTTGCACTTGCAACATTTTCAACTAAAGTATGCATCCTCCGCTTCCACAAAATGATTAACCCGTCGTCCTCCATTGAGCTTTGTGGCCTGGTTCACAATTCTCCAGCGTATCGGGCTCACTCAGAGGCACAGGGGCACTCTACAGGAAGCGCAGTTCCGTTCTATAGGAAGTCTTCTACAGGAAACGCAGAAAATAGCTTTGCAGAAGGAAAACCCGAGAGTTTTGTCAAAATTCGAGCTTGAAATGAGGTAGGCTCGGGGAAATCTATCTGCATATGACTTATTTGAATGATTAAACACACAACAATGGATTGAAAAAAGAGTGAAGTTTAAAAGTCTACATGCATATTTTCTCTGAGTTCTACACAGTTCTCTGTTTTCTTCTTTGCACTCAAAGTCTGTGTCCTTTTTTCTCAAATTCTACTGTAAAGAAAATACATGCAACCATAGAAACCAGCCCGTGTGAAAAAAAGAAACGAATTTGCATATCTTCCTACCCTCTGAAAAGAACCTGTGTTATTTATCCACTGTTCTGTCAAAAAAAAAAAATTTCTTTTCTAAAGTAGAGATTCAAATTCAGGATAAAAGCAGTTTAAAATAAAGGGAAATATTTCAATTTGATGTTGTAAGGAGACGTACATGGGAAATTCCTTATTTGGCTTCAGAAAAAGATGAAAATTCAGCTATCCCTCTGTTTTTAGTTCTACCTACTTTCTCACCTGAGCATTTTGTTGGAAAAAACACTCGACACCACATGGAGGACAAGCAAAAGGAATTAAGAGGAAAGTTGGCCACGATGAAACACAGTGAAAGCATTTAAAAAAAAAAGAATCCCAACTACAGGAGGAAATGCACTGCTGAAAAATTAGTCACAGCAACAGGAAACTCAAGGGGCAGACATAACATGGATTTCTGAAGAGCAGAAACTATGGGAAGGTCCCCTAGTAGGTCAGGAAACAGCAGAGGAGAAAGCCAAGGGTAAGGAAACCCAGGACAGACCACCACAGAAAAAGCGAGGGATGAGGGAAAGGCCAAGCTGCTGAGGCCAAAACTGTAGGTGGAATAAAGGCGCAAACGCCAAGGGAGAAGCAGTCACAAATCAGGGCAGAAAGGACTGAAAAAGTCCAACCAAGTGAAGGCACATCCAAGGAAACCACATCGAAATTGAAGGAGAAGGCACCCCCAGCCAAGCAGGCCAAAACAGTGAAAACTGTTTCTATAGGAAGCCCAAAAACAGCTTCTACAGGAAGACAGAAAACAGTCAGCACAGGACTTTCTACAGGAAGTCTGAAGACAGAGCAACAGAGGGAAAAATCACCAGAAATTTTAGCTAGGGAGGCAGCAGCTATGCTGGCCACCCTAAGCACATCTCCCAAGCAGAAGGGGAAGCGAAAGAGGAAGCCTCCCCTGTATTTTAAGGCAAGAAGGAGTGTGAGGATTAAGATTGGCAGACCCCAGCCACCGTCAAAAGAACCAATCAAAATTGTAGACACCCCTACCACACAAAAGGAGAGGCCCCCCTTCAAGGCATCCATCACTTATGAACGAAGAAGCCTGAAGACATCCACCTGGAGAGAAAGCATGAAAATGTTGGACATAAAGGCCTCTCTACAGGATGCTGAGACAGTTCTATAGGAAGCTGAGAATTCTCTAGGAAAAGGAGCATAGGTAGAGGGAAGAAGCAGAGAGAAAGGCATGGTTTCATGACTGAGAAGAGGACATCACTTCAGAAGCTTGGCATGACAGGGAGGCCACCAGGGCCATCAATGATGAGGAGATAGATTAGTTGCTTAGAGGATGAGCAACACTTTCAGTAGGGGGTGATAATGAACCCCAAAAATGGATAATTATATGGGCTCGTTCAACCTCCTAATTCGACTTAATCCACCATTGTCATTAGTTTATTGCATGTTTTTTATTATATTTATGCTAATAGATTGAATTGGGTTAGTCATTATGCCAACAAGTCTAATGGGTGCTTTGTGCAGATTTTTAGTCAATTTTGAGACAAAATCAAAGATTTTAATGAGAACTTGGCAGCCAAATTCGTGGGAGAACAAGGGAGAGGATTTGTAGGAAGGTGTCCCCTTCATTTATGGGCCTTTACCTCGAATTCTCCACCATCAGCTCGGAGTTCAAGGGCCACCAAATCGATCATCACAAGGGCAGCCGAGCAAGTGCTAGTAAAAGTGCTGTTAACTACAAGTTTTGGCAGCCGAGTTCCTAAAATTTAGGAGGGCTGTTGGGTTCCTCAATTTGTATAAATAAGAGGGCTTAGGGCCTCATTTCAGTTAGTCACTTTGTAGGCAAAAGTTAGCTAGTTTGTAGTTCGATTTTAGTCATTCTTTTAGTCATTTCTTAGGCAATAAATTAGCTCTGCATTTCAGCACATTTTCAAGTTTCCCTTGTGGACAGTTTTTGATGTAACTCTTCTTTTCTTGCTCAATAAAGATGAATCTAGCTTTTCACCAGCTCTAAATTTCTCTTAGTAGGTTGTAGCTCTTGGGGTTGGGCCCATCTCAAGTGCCCAGTACCTCCTTTGTTTATCTTTATGTGTTTTTGCTGCATTCTTAGAATAAAATCTGCTATTTTGATTTAAATCTTGCTTTGTTATTTAGATTTATTTTGATGATTAAAAAAGGATTTTTATGTTCAGATTTAGCTGATAGGTTAATAACAAGTAAGATCTTCAAAAAAAGGGCCATCAAACACCTCTGATTTCACCTCTCCCTCAGTGGGATCAGGAGTTGGGATCAAGGTGACCTTGCTGCCACTAAAAACACTATTTTTGCTTCGCCATGAAACCATTAGTGTTTGATTCTTATTTGCAGAAGTTGGTTACTTGTTCAGATTCTTGATTGCTTCGTTGCATAAGTTATTTCACATGGTTTCATTGCAAATAGACTTCTGTTCCATTTCTTTGCTATTACATAGGTTAGATTAGGTCAAAGTAATTAGCTTCTTGATTTTCCAAGTCTTCATTTGTCTAATTCGAAAAACGACTTGCAGAGCACCTGCACCACTTCTCTATCTGCTCATACTCCATCAAACTCATCTGATCCATCCCTCAACTCAGCTTCTTGCCTTACGTTTTCCATTTGCTCACATAACCCTAGTTTTTGTGCATCATTGCTTCAGTCCTCCTTGAACAAATCCAGCCATCTACATCTGTCCTCAACTCCATCCGCCAGGTCCTAAACCCCTTAACATCATTATCCAACCTCCATTTCCACTTTCCCACCATTTTTCCTCCATCAACCCTCCAAAATCCACTTTTCGGAACATCCTGTAGAAAATTACAGAACATCCTGTAGAAATTCCAGAACATCCTGTAGAAATTCCAGAACATCCTGTAGAACCCCTGCAGACTTCCTGTAGAAGCTCATGAATGAGGTTTCTTGCTAGCCAAACTCTATGAAACTCTCCGGAAGGGTGTTAGGGACCCCTTAGGCCCTCTCTGAACCTTCCCGACCTCCTCCAAGCATTTCCTCTCGCCAATCCACCTCTGCACAGTCAAAAACAGTTAAATCGCATGCATGACAATTCTAACAACTTATTCAAAAATACAAAAAGATGTTTTCTTCAGATAGTGATAACTTAGACATATGCATTTTACCTTCCTAGAAGTCAATGACACCTCTTTCAGTAGCTTGCATCCTCTTTTTCGCATCAGTAGGGCTAGCTGGTAAAATTAGGGTTTGCATTTCCTTTCAGCTTTTCAGTTTCTTTCTGCAAGTAGATTAGCTTCCTTTGAGTTAGCTTTCATCCATCACTTAAAAAGCTTCTTCTCAGAGCTCATAGAAGTTGGCTTAAGCCCCTAGTGGATTTGTGCCAGCTGACCAAGTGACAGCTGCGGCAAGAGCTAGTACTTGTGCATACAACACCATCGCTTCCAAGTTTGTTATGAACTACCAGGTTGATAAAATTAAAAAAGAGAGTTCTAGGAGTTGCAGCATTATTGCTGTAATAATGGGGCCCACCAAAATGCCTCTAAACTATCAATACTATTAGCAGGAAATGCTCTAAACCATTTCCTAACATCACCAGTTAAAGTCTGGGCAAAGAGTCTCATGTGAACATTATCTGTGTCAATCTCGTGCAACTCAAAGTAATCTATTGTCTTGTTGACATGTTGTTGTGCAGTGTAATGTCTCGTGCCATCAAATTGAACAATTTTACTTTGGTAGTCTACTGGCATAGCACCAAGTTGGGCAGGTAAAACAAGAGGAGCATATCTATTTGCCATGGTTGTAAGCTGAGAGGGGTTAAGATGTGGGGTTGAGGTACTCGGGGATGATGCAATAGTGGATGAAGAACCAGGACTAGTAGGTGATGAATGAGTAATGATAGGTTGGTGAGGGATTGTAGGTATAAATGGTGGTGGAGAATGAACTTCGAAAGGTATTATTGTTGAAGTTGAAGGGAACAATGGTGAACTCAAAGTATTAGACTATTGTTTAGAAAGCTCAGGGGTTATCGCAGTGTTAATGGAGGATTGTGGAGATCTCAAAATGTATTCATCAATGGATTGGTTGGCCTGTTGAACTTCAAGGTAGAGTCTCGTACTGCCAGGGAGGGCCACGCGATCCAGGTATTGAGTGAGCAAAAGATCAACATCGAACAACGCAACCTACAACGTGATGAGCTAGTATCACAGAATCAGCAGATCGCTCAAACAGTTGATGAAGCCTACTGGCGCATTCCAGAGTTATCCATCGCCGCAGACCTACCAACAGAGATGCGGATCCACTGTCTAGCAAGTGGAGTTCGAAGCGCGCACGAGGAAACAACATGAGTGCAGCTGGAGTTGAACCTTCAAATTTCCGAGCTGTGGCTGAAGGCACAGCCTTGCACTCCTCCAGAAGTTTGAGAGCAGTGCATTAGCATGATTCAAACAGGATTGGAAGAAATTGGATGGGCAGTGCAGGACTGTATTGGTATGTTGGACCAAGCTTTTGACGTCCTCACATCCTTGCAGGAGGACCCCAACATATAGCACCTGGAAACAGAGGCGCGTGAACTGCAGGAGCAGTATGACAGTGTAAGGGGAACTGCGCAGACAATCGTCCTCACCCAACGACTGGCAAAGATGTAGTAAGCAAGGGCACTGAAGGAACAAGTGGATGCTGCAAGATAGAAAGAGGCACTTCTCAAAGCGTGCGTCTAGCCTTGGATTGATGAGGCCTTCACCATTACGGCTGAGATTGAGGGAAAGCTCGCACAGATGCAGGAGATATATGTGCTAAGGCAGGTAGCGGATCCTCACAAAGAATCATCAAAGGAATGCATACAACAGGTCCAACAAACCGCAGAACAGTGCGTCGTGGACCTCTGGGCAGTACGAGACCAGTGAATCATTTAGCCTTGCACAACATTCTAATCAACCATGTAATATTCAAAATGAAGTTGATGCTCATCTACATGAATATGATGAATCAAATAGTGTAGAGCTCGTTGAAAGAGAAAACCCATCAAAGGAACAAAAAATAATTTTCAAATCTAAATGAAATACAATATTTCCATGGGCTTATGTTGTAAAATATTGTAATGGTAATAAAAGCATAAAATTTTCTTGATGTTTTGAATTTAAAAGTGAGACTCCATTTGCAAAAGAGGGAACTACCACTCTTCAAGTTAGTGGTCTAAGTGGCCATGCAAAATCAAAAGCTCATAATTATTTATTACAACTTTTGGATGGAAAAAGAAAACAAAACAATATTCCAATCACTAAACATGTAGAAATAATGGTATATGCTGAGAAGGAAAGAATTATATCAGTTATTGAAAACATGTATTTTGTTGTTATATATGATTTATATTTAGATATGTATAAGTCAATATGTGACTTGAATAAGTATAAATGTACTCCACACGTGATTCTAATAGATGAATATTTTGCATAAACAAATAGCACACAAAGAAAAGAGTTTATTCAAGTTGCTAAAGAGGTGTATTGGAACAAACTAAAAGAGGAGATTTTACATAGCCCATTCTACGCACTTTTAGTTGATGAATGCACTGATCAAATTATGGAACACCAATGGATTGTATATATTACATATTTGACGAATTGAGGAAGAGGTCAATGTTTAACAATGTTTATATGTTTGCTTCAAATAAAGGATGGAATAGATTAATGTATGTACGATCTAGTGAGAACTCTTTTAGCATAAATGGATTTATATTTAATGAAGTTTGTTGGTTTTGGTTCAAATGGCGCATCTTCCATGGGGGGTATTCATGAAGGTTTATCTTCTAAGATTCATATGATCCTAATTTGTTAGTTATCCATTACATAGCTTATAGGGAAGCATTAACAACCAATGAGGCTTCATCTCATTTTCCAGTGTTGCAATATATTAACAAATTTGGAAACAAATTTTATTCATGGCTTGGGAAATCAACTAAAAGACATGGAAAATTGATTGATCTAAGGTATACATTTCAAACCGCTAAGTTAGTGGTCTTATAAATTCATCAAATTAGGCAACTCTCTAGAGGAAAGGCCATGGAAAGACTTGTTAAACCCATGCATCCTTTGTTAAAGAATTGGGAGTTAGGGGAGAAAAAAATGTATGAGTTGGCAACAATATTTCAAGTGAAAATTTTCATCCATCTACTTGCATACATGCTCGTTGAATTAAATAAGTCGAATCAAAATTTTGAAGAGGATCATATTTATATTACATATATTGGCACTATTTTATATGTTTCTATTAGCATGCTTCGTAAACAATTTCTGGGAAGCTTTTTTGGTGTAGATGCGGTGCACAAGCCTTATTTTTTAGTTAAAGCATAAAGAGGAACCCTTGAATTTTCAGATATCATAGGTATGTCACATTTGCATCCATTGAGGTTCAAATTTTTTCCAAAGATGAAAAGATTGGGGCTACTAGATGATTGTATTATTTTGGGAAAATGTTTTGTTGTAAAGGTGAATAAATCTTTAGATAGGAGATTCATAAATTTACATGTATTTAATGTGGCTAAGTTTTTCACTTCTCAACATTATTATGAAGAAGTGAATGATATAGATTTTCCAACAAAAATAAGCAGTGAAATGTTTATGTAAAAAAATTAGCGTTGGGGAGTCATCTATTGTGGATACTCCTAGATGTTTGAGTGAGGTGGATGAATTATTTGTACTATTTGTAAATCATACCCAAAAAAACATATGTATGGCATGAGACCTATGTGGATATGAACCTGAACGGTTTGAAGGCTTTCTATATTTGATGTAACTGTGGCAAGCTATTCTTGTTATCCCAATAACCGCATCAGTGTGTGAAAGAGGCTTCTGAAAATTAAACACGATAAAAAATGATGATAGATAAAGGCTTTCATTGGAGACACTAGATATGTTAATGTTTCTATCTCTAAGTGCACCTCATGCTCTAAATGAGGTAGATTGGGATGCTACTTATGATGTATGGAAATAAATGAAAACTATAAATCCATTTCCATTTGGAAAATAGATTTATATTTTCAATTATGTAAGTCCAAATATGTTTGAAGATCATCGAGTGAATAGAAGAAACATATGTTTACCATTTTTTATTGGAATTTGAGAATTATTTTTGCTTATGTACTAGTTATATATTGAAATGTAATAATGTTTTAATGCAACTACTCTCTATAATGTTAAGATTTTAAAGATTTAGAAAGACACTATTTCATTATGGAATTTTTTTTATGAGGAGTTTATTTATTATATACTTTTCAGTAGAAGTGAATTTTTTTCATAACCTTTCATCCTTGAAGGGTTAGATGAATATATGCCCTTCCAAATGAAATTGAGAGAAAACCTTCAAATTTGATCACAGGAGGGAGCGCATCCATCGTGTAATGTTTCATTCGGTCAATGCTCACTAACTAATGTAATAGATCCCCACAACTTTCATTGATATAATTAGCGAGGCATGCATGCCTTTTTAATATATCATCTTCTAAATTTGGGTCATCACCTCCACTTAGCTAAGGCCACTAGTAAATATAATTGGAATTCAAAAAATAACAATATGTTGATATAGGGATCCCTCATTGATCTAATAATGGAATCGCATCCATCGTGTAATGTTTCATTCGGTCAATGCTCACTAACTAATGTAGTAGATCCCCACAACTTTCATTGATGTAATTAGCGAGGCATGCATACCTTTTCAATATATCATCTTCTAAATTTGTGTCATCACCTCCACTTAGGTAAGGCCACTAGTAAATATAATTGGAATCCGAAAAATAACAATATGTTGATATAGGGATCCCTCATGTATCTAATAATGGAATAATTATGTCAGAGTTTAGGCTTCTGTGATTCATGATATAATGTTCAGATTTTCCAAAGAAATCATGTAGAGAACAAAGAGTCGACGTGATCTGGATTTAAACAGGAACACAATAAAACACAGAGATAACCATAAACATAGATATGCAGCGGAAATAATACTTCACTTCATTAATGTAAAATACTGAAATATGCTTACAAACAGTAATGGAAATAAACCAGCTAGGGCGATGGTAGCTTATCTCTGAGAAGAGATGTGGTGGCTACATGCCTCTGAACTGTCTTACAATGAGGCTCGAAGGCCTATTTATTGTTGAGAAACAATGCAAAACCCTTAACATTCCAAAACCTAACCCTAGAAGATGAAACGCCAAACTATGGGCCCCGTTTGGGTAAATTGGTACATCAACTTCCCGGGGTCATAACTTTGGCATACGATCTCCGTTTGACGCGTACAATAACTCGTTGGAAAGATCTATCCGAGCACTATCAGTTTGGGAGAGGACCCATGTTGTCCTAGATTTCCAAAAAACGTTGTTTAAGGCCTCAAAACGGCTCGGAAGTTCAGGACCCGAAAAACTGTTAAAAATAGTAAGTTGTGCTACAATGAAGGAAACTGAAAATGCTGAGAAAAACAATGGTGGGGGTCCAGGTGGACTTGGCAGGTGGCCACCAAGATCCACCTGGATCACGACGCGTTTCGAACCTTGATCTAAGTTCATCATCAGGACTACGACGAGGAGCAAGATCAACTGACCAAAAATATATAAATCTAAGATAACAGTAAAGTCGCAACAGTAATTTTCTTTTTTAATGACATTAAAAAACCAAAGCCAAATTAGTTAATTTTGAATTTTAATTTATTTTATTTTGAATTTTAATTTTAATTTTTTTTATAAATTCTAATTTTTTATTATTAAATAATTTTATATTATAATTTATTTATCATGTTTTTAAGATAAAACGCTAACAATATATAAAAATAAATAAGTAAGTAAATAAATAAATATTTGAATTTGAATTTTTATAAAATATGTAAATCGATGGAATTTTTGCATTATTTCCGCGTAGTAAATGAGTCTTAAGAAGGTTAATCTCACCTAAATTTCACGGTATATATATTTGTTTAAACCACAACTATGAAATTTCCAAAGCAGAAAGGCAACCAGCCAAAGACATCAAAGATGGCAGCAACATTCATTTCTTTCAAGGGGACGCTGTCAATTTAACGGAACCGAACGCAGAGATTAGGGTTTAGGGCTGATGCTACCGCCGCCAAATGAAAATGCCCGTGATTTAATTATGCATTGGTTGAGGGCAGTGATGAAATTTGACGAAAAAAATTCCCGCCACAGGGTGATTTTCCCGTCAAATACAGGTTTCATATCGTTAATATATTTTATTAAAATGATCAAGATAGTTGACCAGTGTTTTAGATTTGAAATTCCTACCCTAATTAAGGGCTCAGGGTCGTCTTTTGAAATTCCTACCCTAATTAAGGGCTCAGGGTTGTCTATGTAATCCCCATTCACAGGTGCCTCGACAGTAGCAAGGATCTCCAGGTTGCCTCTGGATTTAGTTATTGTCCATCTGGTAGAGCACTCCTTTTTTTTTGCTTATTATTGATGACGTTGTCTGCCGAGGCCACAATTTTGCTCATAAAATTATTTTTTGCCAGAATCCTGCATTTTTTCAAAAATCCCAACTATAGGAGTGTTTAAATAATTTTTCTAATATTGGAAATGGATTCAACACCATTAAAAACCCTTCGGACACCCAAAATCCTGAAGCTTGACAGTGGTATTTCTATTAGACTTTAGTCAAAATCTCACCAGAATTTCCCATATTTTCTAGGAAAAATTGTGACCTCATTAGACTACTATTTTATTCATGGCCACACGGCCTCACTTCTATTATTCTCGTCTCATGTGTCATCCCTACAAGCCCTAAGAATGTGAGAAATAAATATAAACAGTTGCAATGGTTGACCATGCCTTGAATAGCGCTGACCTTTTAGACCTTTCAAAGTTTATGGAAGAATTTATGAGTGAGAATGTTACAAAAAACCACAATTATATTTTGAAATGGTTGTACATGTTATGACAAGAGTACATAATACAATCATTATCAATCATATTGTAGATAAATAAATTTAAATATTAATAAAAATAATAATTTTCAATTCATAATGTTAAATTATGGAGAAGTTGCAATTTTTTTTTTTCTCGATCAAGAAAACACATAATATACATGTTGCATTAAAAAAAATTAACTATAAATATTACAATACATTGTTGGAGATTTCCGGGAGAGAACTATGTAACGATTTAGTTCGTCCAATGTTTAAGATGGTTACTCCATCTATCATTTAGGACCAAAATCTTGTGAGTGAAAAAGTGTCATGAGCCTTTTTTGTAGAAAAAAAAAAGTAAGATAAACTTTAGAGAATAAACAAGATTACAATGTCCACAACTTAATAAAAATATATACTAAATTGATATTTAAATAATCGAAGGATTAATTTAAATAAAAGACAAACTCTAAATTTGACCAAAATCACACGTGATAATATCTTAAATTTGAAAATACTGAAATCAGAATTTGACCAAAATCACACATGATAATATCTTAAATTTGAAAATACTGAAATCAGAATTAATTATAAATAATTTAAGGAATAAAAATTATTGATTAAATAATTGAATTAAGAGCTAATAATCAAATACTGTTTTGACTTAGTTGATATATTAAAATGGTCGTATAAGTTAGAAATATTGCCCATAATCACAAATGAGAATTAATCAAATTTTTAATATTAAGAATTAATTAAAAATATTACTCACAATTATTTTAGTATTTTTAATTAAAAAAATTCAATAAAGAGTTGATAATCAAATAATATTTAATAATTAGCAATTAATATTAAAAAGGATTTAAGAAAATATATAAGAATAATGTAATGAATTAGATGAAAAAGATCAAACTAATAATTAAATCGATAAATAATTAGTTAAATTTGGCTAAATTCCTAACAGGGAATTAAAAGATGAGGAAACGAAAGTAAAACACCATTAAAACATAATACAATTTTCAGATAATTTCAGAAAATGAAGATAATAACAAAATTTTTGGAGTAATTTAGAAAATTTCGGACAAATGATATTAGGAAGTTTATAAATTTTGAGAACCGACCAGAAAAAAGAAATGAAATTTAATAGAAATTAATGATAATGTGGGCTAGATGAAAATAAAGAATAAATTTAATAAATTAGATAGTTTTATTAGAAGAAATAAGGAAAAGATAATGAAACAAAAGGAAATGAAGAGGAAGAGTTGAAGAAAAACCATGTTGGGGAATGAAAAGGGAGAGATGAGGAAGAAGGGGGAGGATCAATGGTAGAGTTGGTGGATGACATACTTCCAAGATTGGCTCAACCTATAATCATCTCCTCTATTAAAATTATTGGGGTTTTCTAAATTTCAAGGGCTTCACGAATAATCTAAGAGTTATTAAAAGGGACAAAAACTAAGATCTTTGACTCATTAAAACAAATCAAATGTTTGGACTTGAAATAGTGCTCAACGATGGCAGACATTGGTATACGGTTTTGGTTAGTGTTAGCATGTGTTCTTTGAGGCAAGCTTTGAAAAGGTAACCCGTTTGGCCAATATAGGATTTTCCACATGAATAGGGAATCTGATAGACCCCTGATCTCAGAATGGGATCAAATTTGTCTTCAACTGAACAGAATAATTGCCTGAGGCTTTTATGGGATTGAAAACAAAAATTGTGTTTTTCTTGGCAAAGATTTTTGCTATAAGATTTGTGGTTCCTTTAATGTATGGGAGTGTAGCTTGGCCACAAGAAGGAAAAGGAATGGGATTGGCGGACCTAGGGCGAGATACCACTTGAAAGGAATTTAAGATTTGAGCAGTGGAATAGGCATTGGCTTTGAAAACTTGGAACAAATGGGATTTTTCAACAGAAAGCAATTTGGGGGCAGAAATTTTCAGAGCTCTCGATATGAGGGTTTTAATAATAGTTGATTTCTAGGCTGGGTGGTGATGCGAAAGGGCTTGGATATAACGGCCAGTGTGAGTATTTTTCTATAAACTTGATGGGAGAGGGATGCAATGGGGAGCCAGGTGACGAGAACATAAAGGAACACATGGGATTTGTTTGATCATTTTTCCATAGTGAATTGATTATGAGGGGAAATACTATTAATATGGTAATGAAAATCATCGAGTGTTGCTCGACTATCTTTCCAAATAAAAAAGGTGTCGTCAACAAATCTGAACCAACACTTGGGTTTGTGATGCCAAGAGTTCAAAGCTCTAGCTTCAAAGTGTTCCATAAAAATGTTAGCAACCACCAGAGAAAGAGGGGAACCCATGGCAATACCTTTTGTTTTCTCATAGATGGTACCTTTAAAAGAAAAGAAAGTTGAGGAAAGGAAAATTTTGATTAGGTTTAAGGTTTCCGCATCAACTAATTGCGAGATTAGGTCTAAAGATTCAAGCACTGGGGTCTTGGTGAAAAGGGAAACAATGTCAAAGATGACCAACAAGTCATTCTCATCAATCTAGATGTTTTTGGTTTTTAGAATGAAATCAGCAGAATCTTTAATATATGAGGAAGTGGAGCCCACAAATTGTTGAAGATTGGTGGCTAAATATCGGCTTAAAGCATGGGTAGGGGCTCCAACAACACTGACAATGGGACGAAGGGGAACTTCTTGCTTATGAATTTTTGGTTGATCATAAATTTTAGGAGTTTGGAGAGTATGAGGAATAAACTTAAGCTGAAAAGAAATAGAAAAAAAAGAAAATTCTATGACTTTGGTGACTAAGAGAGTAACATGTTAAAAAATTCCAAATATATATATATATATATATAATTTATATAAATATTATTATTAAAAATCATTATATATTTAAATTAACTCTAAATTTACTAGGCTCTCGGAGAATTTCATTTTCCATGTGCAAACGTTTTCAAATTTTACATTGAAATGCAAGTTTGGAACTTTGAGAGGTTTCGCCCCTTTTCGTTGAGATAGTTATGACAAATATATGCTAATTTAACAATTTACAGGAATTAAAGTTAAGTAGTGAAATATAATATATATATATATATATATATATATATATATATATATAAACTGAAGTAAATAGTGGTATTTTTTTCTTCGTAATTTTTTATTAATTTATTTAAATTTTATGATTTTTTTCATAACTTTTTATGATTAAAATTAATATATTTTTATGATTAAAATTACTATATTTTTATATTTATGTTATTTAAAAAAAATTATTAATATAAATGTTTGAAAACAATTAATTTTTTTTATAAAGTTTTGTTATTAAAATTATTATAAATCAATAAATTGTATTTATAAAAAAATATTTTTACTTTTTTTTTTAATTGGGAAAGAATTGTTTTACAACTCAGTATGGGGTAGATCTCACGTAAACATAAGGACGTAAACATTTAACATGTAATGTTTAACATTTAACATTTTAAATTTATTGTCGCTCCTATTTTAAAATCAATCTAATTATTATTTAGTAAACAAAATATAAATTCAAAATATGAAAAGGTTTATGAACACTCAAAAAATAATTATGGTAAATAAATAAAACCTCTCTTTACTCCATAAACCTCTTTATATTTACAAAACAATAAAAAAGGAGGTTTTATTTAGGTGAACGCTACAGGCCAAATACCATGGGACAAATTATTTGTAGGAATTTACAGGGTAAGTTCCTCAAACAGAACACCAAAGGACACTGCTCACACACAGATCACAAATCAATACACCAGTATTTTTGACGTGGTTAAAACCCTCAAAGAGGGAAACAGTCCACGGCCTGAGCCAACGCGGCCACTTCAGGCAATTTATTAATAAAAGAATGAAAATTTACATAAGCTTCTCTCATGAACGGTTAACCTACAAATGACCCTCCATGCTCTTTAAATAGAGATCATGGACCAATCGGGTGTTAAGCCACGGATCAAGTGTCAGTAATACCGAGGAGAGAATGAATCGTCGGATCACTACATATCGTGACCATCGGATTGTAAGTTACAAAATGTACATAGTAAAGAAACACACTTTACCTAACTCTATACTAGACCAAGTTATACTTAACTATTTCCTATGTGTCGGAATATCCTAACATCCCCCCTTAAGAACAACTTGGGATAGGATTGAAGGATTTACAAATATGACACAATAGGAGAAGGAAGGAGGCACTAGAGCCTATCCCCCCTTAGTGACAACTTCCTGAACTCCAACCAGAAATCGAAGTTTAGTGAACTTCGCCTCTGTGAGAGCCTTTGTAAAGATGTCCACAACTTGATCATCTGTTGAACAATATTGCACTTCAAGAACATGGTCATGAATGAGCTTTATGATGAAGTGCATGTGCAGTTCAATGTGTTTGTTGTGCTGATGTTGGACTGGATCTTTGCATAGTTGAATGGCACTTTGATTATCACACCAAAGCGTAGTCGGATGCTGCTGCTGAAAGCCAAACTTTGACAGGATCTGACGAAGCCACAAGGCTTCCTTACTAGATTCTACGACACCACGATACTCTGCTTCTGCTGAAGAAAGATAAATGGCACCTTGTTTCTTCCAAGCCCATGTAATAGGTCTTGAACCAAGAGTGAACACATAACTTGCAGTAGACTTCCAATCATCAGGGTCATCATCCCAATCGGAATCAGTGAAACCAACAAATAGAGGAGCTGCTTCGGCACTGTAATGAATGCCAAACTGAACTGTACCTCGAACATAACGAAGTATTCTTTTAGCTGCTTTCCAATGACTTTCATGTGGGTTTTGCATAAACCGAGCAACAAGGCCAACGACAAAGGAAAGGTCAGGACGAGTATGGGTTAGATACAAAAATTTTCCTACAAGTTGACAGTATAAGGTAGCATCAACTTCAGGAGAAGTACAAGTGACTGAAAGTTTGACTCCAGACTGAAAGGGAGAAGGGGCTGGCTTACAGTTTTCCATGTGAAAATGGTGTAGAATATCACAGGCTTACATGGACTGGGAAAGGGAAATACCTTCCTTGGATTGCAAGACTTGAAGACCAAGAAAATAATGTAAGTGTCCTAAGTCTATCATTTCAAACTTCCTTTTAAGGCTGGACTTCACATGGTTTATAAGGTTGGGATCACTACCAGTGAGGATACGATCATCAACATAAAGAACAAGAATGATAAGAGACTTGCCCACTTTCTTGGTGTAGACAGTATTGTCAGAATGACACCTAGAAAAGCCAGATTCTAAAAGAAAGCTATCCATTTTGGCATACCAAGCTCGAGGATCTTGCTTGAGACCATAAAGGGATTTCTTAAGCGACATACAAGGCTGGAGTCTGTTTGTATAAAGCCAATAGGTTGTTCCATATAGATTTCTTCATGCAAGAAGGCAAATTTAACATTCATCTGATGGACTTCCCATTTGAAAGAGGTAGCAAGGGAAAGAACAAGGCGGATAGAGTTCATTTTGGCAACAGGGGAGAAGGTATCAGTGTAGTCAATGCCTTCAACTTGTGAAAAACCCTTAGCAACAAGACGAGCTTTATGTTTATCAACTTTCCCATCTGGTCCATACTTGGTTCTATAAACCCATTTGCATCTAACAAGTTTTCATCCCTTTGGTAGAGGAACAAGATCCCATGTATCATTTGCCAATAATGAATGATATTCTTCATTCATAGCTACTTCCCAATCTGGATGGCCTAAAGCTTTTGCAAAGGTGTCAGGATCATAATTCACTGAAGCTTGAGCCAGTAAAGAAGAGGCTCTATCAAACTAAGAACGTGTACATCACTGATCCGTAGGATCACCGGCAAGATCACCAGCTGCATCCCGAGTAGCACGGACCCATCTTGGAAGCTGAGGAGCTGAAGGAGGATCCTGAGAAGGTGGGGGAGGATTTTCATCCTCGCTTTCATCATCTGAAGAAGAAATATTTTCAAAAGTAGAAGAGATAGGGAGAGGTGGCACATCCGCCGAACTAGGCTCGTAGGCCGATATATTTTCAGCAAACTTTACATCGCTTCTAATGATAACATTTTTGGACTTAAGTGGAATAAGTCTATATCCTTTGACATCTTCAGAATATCCAACAAAAATACATTTTTCACTCTCAGGTTCTAAAGCTTTATGTTTCTCATCTGGAATATGGGCCCATGCTTCACTTCCAAAAACATGAAAGTGACTTACATCTGGTTTAATTGAGCTCCTTGCTTCTTTTGGAGTGATATTCTTTAAAACCTTAGTAGAAGTGCGATTTATTATGTAATTTGCACAGTTAATTGCTTCTGCCCAATAATTAAGACTAAGTCTTTTAGATTGAAGCATACAATTGGCCATTTCCTTTAAGGTTCAATTCTTCCTTTCAGCTACACCATTTTGTTGTGGAGTATATGGAACAATATGTTGCATTTGAATTCCATTCTCAGTGCAAAAGTTGATGAATTTGTTGTTAACATATTCTCCGCCATTATCAGATCTTAGCTTAAGAATTTGATGTCCAAATTGTTTTTCGAAAAAGGCCTTAAAGGCCAAGAACATGTTAAATACTTCACTCTTGAGTTTTAAGAAGTATACCCAAGTGCGTCTGAAGAAATCATCAATGAAAGTTAAGAAATACTTGTAGCCAGAGAATGAAACAATTGGAAGTGGACCTCATAAATCACTATGCAAAAGCTGTAAAGGGGCTGAGGCGTGCCAAGAGGCACGTTTTTCAAAACTGTCCCGATGATGTTTTCTGAGTACACATCCGGAACAAACACCATCTCTGTAAGATACCATTGGAAGACCTGTCACCATATTTTCTTTACATAGATTCTGAAGGGAGCGATAGTTTAAGTGACCAAATCGCTCATGCCAAAGTTTGCTCACTTCATCATTATGAGCAACAAATACCGAGGGAAGATTTGATGACCCAAATTTGTGAAACTTATACAACCTTGTAGAATCATCAGCAATTCCAGTAGCTAAAATATGTCTAGGATCTAATCTCTTAGGCCCTTAATTACAACATCGTGAGGTGAAAATTCAACGATTTTACCTTCACCTGAATGAGTTATCCGATATACAGATAGAAAGTTGCAGGATAAGGTTGGAACACATAATACATCATTAAATTGACAATTGTCTATATGAACAGTTTCAGTCCCTACAACACTAAGAGATCTATCATCACCAACATATATATTTTTGGTGTTACAATCATTTAAAGATGAAAACATGGCTTTGTTTTTTGCCATGTGATAAGAAGCTCCAGAATCAATGAGCCACTCATGAGAATGAGAGGAAGAAGATACATTTAGTGCATAACCAGACCGAGATGCTTGATAACCACATGCAAAAAGTGTCATTCCTGAAGATGAAGTTGAAGTTGAAGAGTGCTCCAAATGGATGTTATTCTTCTTCATTGCTGCTTCCAAGGCTTCCATCTTCTTAAAGCATTTGGATTCTAAGTAGCCATCTCGATTACAAAAGTTGCAATGTCTATCATTCTTCTTCCCTTTGTTTTTATTTGTCTTATCATTTTGTTGAAATGATTTTTCATTTTGAGGCTGAAATTGCTTAGGACCCTTGTTTGGTTTAGGACCATTCCTTTTAGGATACAACTTCTTAGGACTCTTTGAATTTGGTTGCTGCTGGGCGGCTAACGCTTTCTTAGAAGAGTTTCCAAGATGAAGAAGACCAAGGTGTAAGAGTTTTTCTTGTTCTCTTATTAAAGAATCACAAAAGGAATCAAAAGGAAGGGGACTTGTAGGCTTGTCCTTGAGAAATGAAGGCTTCTCTTGTAGAATGGAAGGTGGAAACAAACACAGAATACGCTGCTCCCAACTTAGTAAGAATGGAATAGATAAGGTTACTATCTTCTTTCTTAACCTTAACACCTTCCAAGAGAAGTCTAAGGGTCTTGAACTTGGACAAAAAATCTTCAATGCAAGAAAAATTATTGGGGTCCAATGTAAGCAACTGATTTTCGAGTTGATGGGCTTTAAGTTCATTTTTAATTCCAAAAACTTTAGTGATCTGTTTCATTGCTTCCTCAGGAGTATCAAGTTCTACAATATGGAGTCTAAGATCTGGAGAAATAGACATCCCTATCAACCCTCGTGATTGATCTTGCCTATTTTCCCATTTAGCTGCCTTATCTTCATCTTTTGGTTTGGTTTCTTGGCCTGAGGCTATTCTGTAGAGACCTTTACTTCTAAGTAAATCCACAATGTAGGGCCACCATTGGAAGTAGTTGGTGTTGTCAAGAATAACTTGGCACGGACTTTCCATTTTAACAGAAACTGAAGCTATAGATGTTGAAACTAAGTGTTCCAATGGAAAGATCTCGAAAAATTAGGCTGGTTCAAAAAAAGCGGATCTGAAAACGGCTTCCGGATGAAGAAGTTATGGCTTTTTGAAGAAAAGTTGATGAAGATGCCGACGAAGTGCGGGAATGTGCGGAAATGAAAAATCCGCCCCCACAAAAAGGAGATTTGAACTCAAGACCTCTACTCTCATAAATTAGCTTTGGACCAAGTGAGCTAAACTAAAAGTTTGAGAGGGGGGGGGGGGGGGGGGGGGGGGGTTAGTCACTGAAGCTTTGGGTTGCGTGCTTGCTTTGAGAAAGCTCTTTTTCCCTACAAAACAAAAAATACAAAACCCAACACGGACATACAAAAAAAAAATGAACCTTACGGCTCAAAGTTAGCTTGGCCGGAAACTAAATATTTTCCTCTATGTTTCTGATTTTCCGAGATCACATTAAGGCGCAACAGAAAAGAGCATACGCATGAGAAAAATCCTTCCTTTCTGTTTCTAATTTGCCTAGATCGCACAGAGTTGCGAGGCAAAGAACATACGCAGAAATGAAAGGTATAGATCAGGTAATAAAAAAGCTAAATAAACCGAAACCAAAATAAACAGAGAGAAAATAACTGTAAACTGCAAATAAACACTGTATACCTCCAAATCTTAAAAATGACATAGCTAGGGCTACCGGAAACCTTTTCGCATGAAACGAAAGGGGTTCCTCACTAGTACAGATGCTCCCAACACAATAGAGCAGTCCTCTTAGCTTGAAAGTAGTCAGAAACAGTAGATCTAGGAAACGACAGTCGGATGCAGTTCTACCGGCTTCAGATTTGGATCACCAACGGATGCGGCCCTCAAATAGCTTTGATACCATGCAGGAATTTACAGGGTAAGTTCCTCAGACAAAACACCAAAGGATGTCGCTCACACACAGATCACAAATCAGTACACCAGCATTTTTGACGTGGTTAAAAACCCTGAAAGAGGGAAACAGTCCACGGCCTAAGCCAACGCGGCCACTTCAGGCAATTTATTAATAAAAGAATGAAAATTTACATAAGCTTCTCTCATGAACGGTTAACCTACAAATGACCCTCCATGCTCTTTAAATAGAGATCATGGACCAATCGGGTGTTAAGCCACGGATCAAGTGTTGGTAATACCGAGGAGAGAATGAACCATCGGATCACTACATATCGTGACCGTCGGATTGTAAGTTACAAAATGTACATAGTAAAGAAACACACTTTACCTAACTCTATACTAGACCAAGTTATACTTAACTATTTCCTATGTGTCGGAATATCCTAACATTATTATTAATACTATTGGTGAAATACCATATTTATAAAATAGGTATGGTAAATAAATAAATATAAAAGACATATAAAGACATATGGTAAATAAATAAAAATCAACATCTAATTATATACCAAGCTATGGGCCAAATACCATGGTAAATAAAAGAGGTATGGTAAATAAATAAAACTTTTTTTTTTATATTTATTCCATAAACCTCTTTATATTTATGAACACTCAAAAAAGAGGTTTATGATTTAGGTGAAGCCTATGGGCCAAATACCATCGACAAAATTATTATTAATACCATGCAAAAAAACATTATTAACCCTAATATTAATATTGAAATATTATTATTATTATTATTATTATTATTATTATTATTATTAAATCTAATATTCATATTAATACAATATTAAATTTGTTATATTATAATATATATTAATATATCATGATATATGGTAACTCTAGATATGTATGGGAGGGAAGAGCAAAGACATAGATTGATAGAGGTGGAGAGATAGAGGGAGTTACAAGGGAGAGATGGAGATAGACTAAAGGAGAGGGGAGAGGAGGAATGAAGATAGAGAGGGAGTGAGAGGAGTGAGAGAGGTAGAGAAGGGTAAGAGAGTGAGAGGGAGACATAAAGATGGAGGTGGGAGAGAGAGAACGAGAGAGGAAAGAAGAAGGAGAGATGGAAGCATATAGTGAAAGGATTGGAGAGAGAGAGAGAGAGAGATGGAGGTAGGAGATAAAGGTAGAGAGAGGAAGGATGGGATTAGAGGACTTGAGAGAGAGGAGGAGAGAGGGAGGGATAGAGAGATGGAGTTGGAGGGGGAGAGAGGGAGGGAAGAAGAAGGAAATAGAGAATGGTAAGTGGAGAGAGAGAGGGAGTGACAAGAGAGAGAGAGAGAGAGAGAGAGAGAGAGAGAGAGATGGGGGAAGAGAGAGGGAGGTACGAGAGACAGGGATAGAGAGGAAGTATGAGAGAGAGGAATTGAGATAGAGGTGGATAGAGGGAGGGATAAATATATGGAGTTGGATGGGAGAGAGGGAGCGAAGAAGAAATACATAGAGAGAGAAAGGGAGAGATAGAGGGAGTGAAAAGGGAGAGTTGGAGAGAGAGAGTGTATGTTAGGGGGTGAGATAAAGAGACAAAGAAGGAGAGATGGAGAGAAGGGGTGAGAGAAGGAGAGAGAGGGCATATAATAATAGAGTTGGAGGGTCAAGAGAGAGAGAGAGAGGATGTGAGAGAGTGGAGAGAGGCAAGTAAAGAGAGATGGATTTGGAGGGGAGAGAGAGGGAGGTAAGAAGAAAGACATAGAGAGATAAAGGTGGAGAGAGAGAGAGAGTGAGTGATAAGGAAGATGGAGAGAGAGGGAGAGAGGACAAGAGGAGGGAAGAGAGATAGAATCTAGGGAGAGGGAGAGAAGGGGAAGATAGAAAGAGAGAGAGGGAGAGGAGGAGGGAGTGATAGATAGATAGATTGGAGAAAGAGAGTGTATTTTTTGGGGGTGATATTGAGAGACAAAGGGAGATAGAGATATAGATGGAAGGTGAAGAGAGATAAGAAGAGAGAGATGGATAGAGGGAGGGAGGGACAGAGAGAATGATAGATATGGAGTGAGAGAGCGTGCGTGTTTGGGGGACGAGATAGAGAGATAAAGGAGATATGGAGGGAGATATAGATATAGATGGAGGGGGAGACGGGGAAGAATATTTATTTTACTAGATGCATTGATATCAGTGTATATGGTGATTTCTAATATTATTTGATTTCTTGCACTAGATGCATTGATTTTATTGTAGATGTTTATTTTTAATGATATTTGATTACTTGCACTAGATGCATTGATTTTAATGTAGATGATTTCTAATCCTATTTGATTTCTTGCACTAAATCAATTGATTTCAGTGTAGATGGTGATTTCTGATCATGTTTGATTACTTTCACTAGATGCATTAATTTCAATATAGATGTTGATTTATAATTATATTTGTTTGCTTGCACTAGATGCACTAATTTCAATGTAGATTATTTCTAATCCTATTTGATTTCTATTGATTTCAGTGTAGATGGTGATATCTAATCCTATTTGATTTCTTGCACTAGATGCATTCATTTCAGTGTAGATGTTGATTTCTAATCCTATTTTCTTACTTGCACTAGATGCATTGATTTGAGTGTAAATTTTGATTTCTAATCCTATTTGATTACTTGGATTAGATGCATTGATTTTAGTGTAGATGTTGTTTTCTAATCATATTTGATTGCTTGCATTAGATGCATTGATTTCAGTGTAGATATTGATTTATGTTTTGATGTAATTGGATGTATGATGGCACATTAATTTTAAAGTGATTGGATTAACAGTGGGCATTAATTTCAGTTTAAGCACAAAAAATTATTGACAATGCACATTGATTTTTGTGTTATGGTAATTCAACCTATTAATATTGGAGAGAAATAGAGACAAGGTATGATGTTTACTACAACAACTCGAGCTAAATATTTAAATGGTTTACAATTTCAACTGTCCTTTTCATATAATCAATATGAAAAGATTGCGAAACTAGCAAAGGTGACAATTAAAATAGTAGAAGAAAATAGTTTGGGATTGATCATAATCAAGACTATTTGTAATTGACTATATTCTTACTATTCACATTCTCTATCATTCAACACTACTAAATTGTCACTTTGCATTCAAAAATTTTATTTCACCATTTTTCGTCATTAAAGTTATTAACAATATTTATCATCGTAAGAAACTGAGGTAATTAATAAAATTTAAAATTAAAATGACGAGATAAATCTAAGACATATTTTGTATATTTAAAATGATTATATTAATATTAGATGTATTTACATATTATTGATGAAATCGATCATTTGTTTGATAGGTTTTCCTCAGATGCACACGACTAAAACCAACCTAGATCCATCTTATCTCTGGATCTATCAAGCACCAAGAGGGATCAAATATTTCGAGGTGCAAACCTTTCCTCAAGTTTTGTACTCAAAAAAGAGATTTGCACCTTGAGAGATTTGATCCCTATCGGAACTTGATAGATCCAGAGTTAAGATGGATCTAGGATGGTAGGTAAATCAACAATACTGCATTATTTAATGGATGGATAAAGTAATATAAATCAAATATTTTATCAACATCAATATTTATCTTTATTTATTTTGATTGACATTTCAATTACATGGTGATTTCTATCTTGTAGAGAAATGGTCATTAATTTTTTCTTTGTGGATCTTGACCTCTCATCCCTGCTCTTACTCCAAAAGGGTTTTAACTTTTCTATTACATATTGTCACATTTTCACTAAAGATATTATTTGTGATGTTGAATTTGTTACGAAAAAAAATCTTCCATTTTTTACATTGAAGAAATCTGATAAGAATGTTGTATAATCCTTCAACACTTTAATCCCCAACTCAAACTTAATCAAAGAATAATTCCATGTCATTAGTCATTTTAATGAAAATCCAAACATTTTCATTCTAGGGTTTATTATATTTATCTTACGGTTTATGTCCCTTGGGGTTTTTATTTATTATCCCTTAGGTTTCTGATAATTATTGCCTCACTATGAAAATCAACCATTATCAACCATGGTCCAATGTTTTATTGTGACAACGAATACCTTGATATGAAAATCAATCATGGTTGAGCATGGTCCAACGTCGCATTGCGACAAATATTGTCTTCATTTGAAAATCAACTATGGTCAACCATGTTTATTTTAGGGTTTATAATATTTAACCTAAGGTTTATATACCTTGGGTTTATATTATTCCCTTTGGTTTAATATTATTTCTTAGCGTTTAATATTATTCCCTTGGGTTTTTAGTATTAAACCCTAGGGTTTATAATATAACTCATAGTCAACCATGTTTTATAAAATCAAACATAGTCATCCATGGTCGATCATGGTCAAGAATGGTCAAGCACGTTGAACCATGGTTTATAAAATCAATCACAGTGAGGCATGGCCAATCATGGTTAACTAGGGTCCAACATCACATTGTGACAAAGATTGACTCGATATGAAAATCAACCATGGTCAACCATGGCACAACATCGCATTGTGACAAGGATTGTCTTAATATGAAAATCAACCATGGTCAAACATGCTTATTTTAGGGTTTATAATATTTATCTTAGGGTTTATATACCTTGGGTTTATAATATTAATCCCTTGGATTTAATATTATTTCCTTGGGTTCACAATCCCTTGGGGTTTTAATATTAATCACTTGGGTTTATTATTCCCTTAAGGTTTATATTCCAAGGGTTTAATGTTAATTGTAGGGTTTAATGTTATTCCCTTTGGTTTACAATCCCTTGGATTTTTTGTAACACCTTCCTCCCACATCCACCCAAGTAACCATGCCAACCAAGGTAAACATGAGACAAGAGGCTACTATGATTAGATTTGACTTCCAAGGTAACCTTAAGGAAGTGGAATCGAAGGAACATCACACACAATATTTTAACATCATCAATAAAACCCTCAAGAGACAAGTCAACCACTCAGGCAACCATTCCCTAGGTGCCACTATTTTTTTGGACCTCTTAGGCCATAGTCTCTCTCATGCTATGGGAACGAGAGCGACCAGAGACCTAAAGTCATGCTCATAGGCATGCATGCCAATAATTGTGTTCCAAACTTGCTAGTTTTGTGACAGCAACCCCGAGAATTAAGCCATTTTTTTATGCCCAGAGCCGAGGCCACTACCCAAAATAGAATGAACACTCAGAATCAAGTAAAGTAAAGGGAAACAATGATGCAAAAGTAAATATTTGATCAAGAACTTAACCAGATCCCTACTAGCCATGATAAGATAGACATTTCATCAAATATATTTTCAACATGTAATCTATAGGTGTAACCAACATAATTAAGTGTATGGATCTCTTACTTATTTGAGAATCGCCATGAACCATTGTTTCCTCATGTCATTTGCTGCCTTATCACTTATTAGGTCATAGATACAATATCCATTCAAATACAAGTAAAAACATGATGAGATCCAAACATATTTGCTCCCATAAAATGTAAATATAACAAATTTAATAGGAACATAAATAAAATAGACATATCAGCCATCAAAATCCATATATACATCAGTACATTTACACATGAAAATCAATGGAATGAATTTCTCATTAATCAATGCAATGAACCAACCGGTGATGGTACTACCACGTTCCACCCGACCATAGATTGGCTGTGCCAAGTCTCTCTTCAACCAATCACCCCCATGTCATATTCCAAGCATGAATTTGGGAATCATAGAACACATAAAAAACACCAATCAATGTGGATGCCACTGGAGTTCTCCGCCTACACCTTGAGGAATTTGAGTGCCTTCTAGTCTCTCAGGATTTACTGCACATCCATAGTCTGATCCATGGATCAATAGGCCCTACGCCAAGACATACTCTCAAAAGAGAGAAAATGTACTAGTCCCAACAGAGAGAAAATGCACCTGTTTCCTTTACTGTTTATCCCACCTTTCATCAGTAAGGATTCCTAGGCTCACCAAGGCACACAATCTGTCTTTACTGCAACCCATAATATGGTTCAAGGGTTACTAGGCCAATGGCTTCATGCATCCTTAGTATTGTTCATGGATCACTACCACCATGTGTTTTTCAATTCAGAGATCCACCCAACTCGGCTTCGAATCCAATCCGGCCATCCCACACAAACCTTATGAGAGAACCCATCTCATCAAAGCTATCAGGAAATGGAAAGACTAGGCTGAAAATACTATCACACCTGGAAAAACCCATGCCATGGTAGAAAATAAACACATGCAAACCCATGCATACCAAATCCAGTAAGGAAAATACACATGCAAGTCGATACCTGCAATGAAGCCTGTTGTAGCTGCTTGATCCCACCTTTCCCTACTTTATATTTGCTTCCTCTTACCTTCTTTGTCTTTCTTGCTCTAATTCCAAAGTTCTCAAAGAAAACTCTAAGTGTCCAAGAGTATGAGAGAGAGAGAATAATGAAAGAGATCCAAAGCTAAACTGACCAAAGGTTACCAAGTGATCCTCATAAGCCTTTTTATGAATGAGGCCTCTATTTTATTAATTTTCCTCCTCACATCCAACCTCTGACCTTTCACTTCCTTTTTCTCCTAATTTCCATTATTGCAATAAATAATTGTGCCAAAATTCCATTTTTCCTTTCCAAAGCCTTTGTCATTGCCTTTCCCAATTTCCTTAGCCATAAACAACATAATGAACACCCCCTAGGATTTCTTTCCCAACATTCAGCTTGGAATAAGTGTCCCATTCATCCATGGTTATTGTTTTTAAATTTATTAAATGGAATTTTCACCAGGGTTGTTACAGAACCCTCCCCCTCAGGGAATACCATCCTCGGTGTTCAATCACACATATAGCTCAGCAGGCTGCTTAAAGAAGACATATTTCTTATGGAGTTTTATAACACAACTCGATGCAGTATTTGCAATGAAGGATCTACTCAAGAAAAAACATCATGACAACATGATAACATGCAATGAAGCCTGTTGTAGCTTCTTGATCCCACCTTTCCATGCTTGATCTTTACTTCCTCTTGCCTTCTTTGTCTTTCTTGCTCCAATTCCAAAGTGCTCCAAGAAAACTCTAAGTGTCCAAGAGTGTGAGAGAGAGAGAGAATAATGAAAGAGCTCCAAAGATAAACTAACCAAAGGTTACCAACTAATCCTCATAAGCCTTTTTATGAATGAGGCCTCTATTTTCTTAGTTTTCTTCCTCACATCCAACCCCTGACCTTTCACTTCCTTTTTCTACTAATTTCCATTATTGCAATAAATAATTGTTCCAAAATTCCATTTTTCCTTTCCAAAGCCTTTGTCATTGCCTTTGCCAAGTTCCTTAGCCATAAACAACCAAATGAACACCCCCTAGGATGTCTTACCCAACATTCAGCTTGGAATAAGTGTCACATTCATCCATGGTAATTTTTTTAAACTTTATTAAATGGAATTTTCACCAGGGCTGTTACAGAACCCTCCCCCTCAGGGAATACCGTCCTCGGTGTTCAATTACACATATAGCTCAGTAGGCTACTTAAAGAAGACATATTTCTTATGGAGTTTTATAACACAACTCGATGCAGTATTTGCAATGAAGGATAACACAACATGATAGCATAGTAGCATAACAACATAATCATAATAACACAATACCCATACCGCATAGTGGATCTTTATAACACAGCTCATTACGATATTTACATCCATACACATGGGTACATATAGAAACAAAACAAAATATATATAAATACCAAAACATATGCCAAATAATATACCAAAACATATGTCAAACATATACTAGCACCATATCTAGGCATATATCAAAACATCATATAACATATATCAACTATCATAAATCATATATCAATCACCATAAAAAATATACTAAACCAACATAAGAAAATACTAAACCACCATGAAGCATATACCAAGCCATCATAAGAAAATACTAAACCACCATAAATCATATACCAAACCATCATAAGAAAATACTAAACCACCATAAGAAATCACCAAACCACCATAAGCAATCACCAAACCACCATATCAAATTTCTTTTGCCTCAACTGGAAAAGAAGGAAGGATACATGATCCGCATCTGATCCACCATCTCTCATGTAGCTTCATCAGGCCCAAAGTGCTTCCATTGCACTTTAACTTGCTTGATTGCTTAGTTCCAGAGCATGAGCACCTTTTTCTGCGATATACACCGAGGCTCTGGCTAGAATTATCCATCTGGTTCCACTTGTAATACAGACCAATCAATCACATGATCAACATCCTTAACATACTTCTTAAGAAAATATACATGGAAAACATCATGGAATTTCACTGTTGGAGGCAGTGCAAGTTGAGATGCTACTGGCCCAATCCTCTCAATGATACTGAAGGGTCCACAAATTGTGGTGCCATCTTGGCACATGAGCCAATCTGCAAGGATATCTTCTTCGGTTTGATGCGCAAGTACACCTTTTCCCCAACCTAGAACTCCTTGACCAACCTATTCCTGTCTGCATAACTCTTTTTCCTATCCTGTGTTGCCTTGAGATTCTTCTTTATCATCTGCATCTCTTGTTCCAAGTTTGCCAACATATTTATTCCAATCAATACTCTTCTAACCAAATCACTCCAACTAATGGGAGTGTTACAACTCCACCCATACAATGCCTCAAAAGGGCTCATCCTCAATGACTCCTGATAATCGTTGTTGTATGAAAACTCGACCAAAGGGAGATACTCTTCCCACTTCCTATGTTCATGCATCACATACATCCTCAGTGTGTCCTCTAATATCCTGTTGACCCTCTTTGTATGTCCATATATCTTCATATGATAAGTTGTTTTGAAGGCCAACTCAGTGCCCAAACCTACAAATAACTCCTTCCAAAACATGGAAGTGAATTTTACGTCCCTATCTGACACAATCTTTTTTGGGACACCATGTAGTCTAACCACGTCTCTAATGAATACATGTGACACATCACTAACTAATAACGTAGACTTCACCGGAACAAAGTGTGCAACCTTTGCTAACATGTCCACAATAACCATGATGGAATCATGCTTCTTCACTATCTTTAACAAACCCTGTGATGAAATCCATGGAAATGACCTCCCATTTCCACTTGGGAATATTGATCGGTTGTAGCAGTCCACCTCGACATTTTCACTTTGCTTTCACTCGCTGATAGTTGAAACATATAGCCACAAACACTGCTACATCCACCTTTAGATTCTGCCAATATTAATATCTCTTCACCGCTGTTAGTGTCTTCTGATAACCTACGTGACCCGAATAAGTTTTTGCATGAAATTCCCTCAAGATCACCTTCTTTATCTTACTGCTATCTAGTACATATATCCTATCTTAGAACCTAACCAATCCCTCTGTTGTAAGACAATAGTCCATGTCATGTGCATCGACACTTGCACCACCTATACCTGTGCCTGTACCTATACTTCCACCTATACCTTTACCATTACATGTACCTATACCTACACGTTTACCATGACCTGTACCTATATCTATACTATCACCCTACTGCAACCTGTTCACAATCTCCATATACCTGAAATCCTATTGTTCTAACTACAAGATCCTATCATGTAAGTATGTGCCATAAGATCTCATAGATGCCAAGTGATGTACATGTACCCATCTGCTGAGAGCATCAGCCACCCTGTTCTCTTTACCCTTGATGTACCTGATCTCGAAGTCAAACTCGTTGATCATGGCCAACCATCTAACCTACCTAGAATTTAGATTCGGTTGGTCAAACAAATACCTCAACCTAATGTGATCACTCATAAGCACAAACTGCCTGCCAAGAAGATAGTGCCTCCACATATTCAAGGCATGTATAATCATTGCTAACTCAAGATCATGTGTTAGGTAGTTCTTCTCATGCTCATTTACTTTCCGAAACTCATAACATATCACCTGTCCATCCTACATAAGGACTCCACCAAGCCCTTTCTAGCAAGCATTTTTACATAATCCAAACTCTTTGTCCAGATCTACAATCTGTAGCATTGGTGCATGCGTCAACAACTTCTTGAGCTGCTCAAATCTAGCCTCACACTCTTCGTTCCATTCAAACTTCTTACCTTTCCTCTACAATGATGTGATAGGATAAGGAATTTGTGAGAAATTTCTAAGGAACCTCCTCTAATAGCCTACCAGACCTGTTAAGTTCCTATACCAATATTAAATGACTAAGGTTAAGCCTTGTAATATTGTACATACCTTTGCTTTCTGCAAATGTTTTCCATATTAAAAAAAATAAAAATGTAAAGAGGGTATGTCCTAAAAGGAAAATAAAAGGACAAAAAGGAGAAAAGGTCAAAAAATGAAAATATAGGAACCCCAAAAAACAAAAGAAGACCATGAAAGTGAGCAAGTCTAAATGCCAATACTATTTACTTTTATGCATAATAATGATTGTTGTGCAGCTTGTTATTCATACCATGATCCATGGCAATCAAACTTTTAAATCTTGATTGTATCATGCTTTGAATTTTATGTTTATAGTTAGAGAATTAAATCTGACCAAACAGTTTAATCTTGGTAGATCATTAGATAGGTAGAGAAAATAAAAGGAGCTCATCATTTTAATCTGAGCCCTTGGATGATATAAGGTTAGAAATAGATAGTTTGTTTTATTAAAGAAAAGATAGAATAAGGGTTTTCTAGCCTAAATGCACCCAAATAAATGAAGAAAAAATGTTAGAATAGGTAAATGGGTAAGTAGAAGAAAGGTTGGTGAAGTATAAAGTTAATTGAATCAAAATACATGCATCAAGCTTAGACACATATTTCAATATGTATGATCAGTTATGAAGGAAAAAGCAAAGGTTTACAAATTAATGTAATTAACTCCCCCTCATTCATGTTCCCCTTACTTATTAATTTCCTATCTACAAGCATGTTCTACTACTTTAATCCTACAAGTCAAATAGGTTCAGAGCATTTATCTGACTTTTGGTGGGACGAACCCTTGGCTTAATGACTTCAAGTGCTAGAATCCCCTTCATAAAATCTGTTCCCCCTTCATTTCCCTATTAAAACCCCCTTTTCTTATGGTTAAAATCTTTTGCCTAGGAAAAATAAACACAACTCCATGTAAATCCCTTTTCACCCCAAAAAACCCACAAAAACCTTTTAGCCTAAGTATTGAGTGTATGTGCACAAAAATTACATTTTACCTTTTTACTCAAGGAAAAACCCGCTCCGCCCCATTTCATATTAATTATTAACTTTATTATATAAATCCCTCATAATTACCTTTTTCTCGTATATTAATTAAACCCCTAAAATAAATATCCCAACCCTTAGTTTTAATAAAAACTATATAAATTACCCATATCCCGATACAACCTTACTTAATTTACCTAATCCCAGTAAACCTAAGTTAATCCCGTCATTAACCTCACCCGATTCCCTAATCCCACGATTAAGCCCCGCCTAATCACTTAACCTAGGATTAATTCCTAAATTAATCCCAAACCACTGTGATTAAAACCCCTGGGCCCCCCCTCAACTCCCATTCATTTCCTCTGCGCATCTTCTCTGCCCGACTACCGTTAGATCACAAGCGCCCAAATCTAACAGACCACAGCCATATCGGCTCAGCCCGATAGCTGACCTTTACCCACCCGATGAGGCGGTTCTCCCCGATCCCCCCCAATGCTATGTGTCACGCTCTAAAGTAGATTGGGTGACCCCTCCTAAAAACTACCCACGCCACAAAAGCGGTGCAATGGCCCTCTAATACCACCTCCCCTCTCGACCCACCAAACCACCTACTTTTCATTCAAAAACACCCACCAAAAAATAACGTTGCTCCATAAAAAGGCCGAGAAGCCCTTTTTTACCTTTTCTCACTCTTTTTCTCTGAAAACCTCTGTGAACCAGTGAGATTCTAGCAAATGCTAAATTCACCACTTAAACTCCGAATTCATCCCTGAAGAAAGTTGCGGAGACCCCAGTCGACCTCTCAGTCCATACCAGATCCATTCAAACCTCTACAGCCGCTGTGAACTTCGAATTTGCAAACAATTTACCCAATTCCAGGTATTTGACCACAAATTACCACTCACCCTTTCAAATTTGGAAAACATTCAGCTTGTGAAGTAATTTAATCAAGTAAAATTAATTGGAAAATACTTTAAATTTGAAAGACCCATGGCCAAACCCTCTGAAAGTTTCCAGTTTCCATTAAAAACCCCTGAATAAACTTGTAAAGCCATATTTAAATCCACAAGAACTAAATTATGGCTGCCCCTGTTGCCTTGGACATTAGACCTATCACAACTCCCCATTTTGACCTCGACCACCTTCCCTTGGCAGACATGGATTTCGAAATTAAGGATACATCTGCCCAGAACCTCCTACTTAAAATCCATTTTTTAAGTAGGGACAGATACCTCAACCATGCTAATGATATTGGCCTTTGGGAGTCAAATTTGCCCAAATACCAGTTCCCATAGGTACATATTTTCCTTGAAATTGTCCACCAGTGCCATGCCTATTACATTCCCAGCCAGAGGGCTATTATGTCCCCTGATCAAAAGGTCTTGTTCACCATTACAGCTGACTCCATTAATGAAATGTTGCAAATCCAACCAGGTCAAAACTTAACCCCACTCTCCATTGGGGATTTGCTAGACCAGTACTCCAAGTTGAGCCTGTCCAGGTTAGCCCAAATATTCCAGACATTCATTGTAGAAGAGCGGTTTATTCCCAAAGATCCCCCTCCATATGTTTCTACCATGTTTTTCGAAAGGGGCAAACAAATCATCACCATGATATCTTGTGTTCTTGGCTACTCCACTGATGAATTTGTGGATGAACTTGTCCTAGCCTTCATGTCAATTTATACCCCAGGACAGCCTCCTATTGTTTTGTACAATTATGCTGAGTTCATAGCTGAGAGAATGCATGAATAGTTCACCAGGATGCACAATGAGAGAGTGTTTAAATACTCATCTGTTCTCTAGCATATGTTTTTATACTATCAACCAGATAGATTTCCTTTTTCCCTTCAGAAGCTGGATACCAAAGGCCAACCCAGGTTTGTCATTTTTTGGACCCCACTATTCCACAAGTTTCAGTCACCATATACCTATTCAGATTTCATAGATTCTTTTGTTCATCCAATCATGACTATGCTGACAAGAAGCCCTCCACCCAGAATAATTCCATAGATCAAAAGGGTCCTTTAGTTGTCTAAACTAAGCAAAGTGGGGGATTGGTGCCTTTACCAAGACCACACAAAGATAAGAATTTATGGTTGCCAACTTGCACCGTATAAACTACCCAAATACCTCCCCATGAGGTTATTTGCTCTAGAGTACTATAGACAAATAATGAAATTTGATGAAATAAATTTTGTCTCGACCAAGAAAAGATCACAATTCAAAGTAAAAAACTAGTTAGGCCCCTTCATTTGCAATTCTAGAGAGGCAGGGGAGGAGGCAAACCAAATTTTGCAGCAAATGAATTTTCAAAAGAGTTTCATATGGAGGTATGACCCTCAAGAATTTGTGACCGGATTAAGGAAGAAGGTCAAGTTGGGACCTTATATTCACCACCCCAGACCAGAGATAAAAAGATATGCCTCTCAATCTGAGTGGGTGGAAAACACTCTTGTAGACATGGACAATATAACGGTAGATGTGGAGAGTACCTTATGTGACTTAGAAAGACAATTTGATGAGAGCTCATTTCTACAGGTACCTGAACAACAAGAAGCAGCCATGAGCACCCCTCCTATCATGCAGACTCCTTAGAATGAGGAAAAGAACCCCAAAAGTACCAGAGAGGAACCCACAAGCTCAGGAATGGGCACATCAAATATACAATATGAGACCAGTCAGAGCAAAAGGCCTAGGCTAATTCCTCTTTTAGAGCATGAAGACATAAGAGGCTTAGTAGAAATAATTGATACTGAGCTGGAAAGAAGTACAGGAACAACTCCATCTGAGGAAACACAGGACCTATCTACATCACAAACCCAAATTTTGGAAAGGCAACTAAGTGTAGAAGTGTCATCATTCAGCATGCCTACTGATAAGGACAAAGATATAAAGGATATATATAAAGAGATCAAGATGAGAAATGAGAAACTAAAAGCTTAGCGGCGGCTAAACGCCTACAGACAGGCACGGCCATAAGCAAAGCGACCAAGCATTGGAGGCTAGCCAAAGCTACGGAGAACATAGCTGATCTAGTAGTGGGCATGAAGGGTCTTATCCTTCAAACAGCCAGAAGAAAAGCAAATGGTCTAGCTGATTATCTAGCAAATTGTGGAGCAGACAACCCTGACCTTGCTATTGACAAGTGCTGGCGGGATTTAGATGACCAAACCATAAAAGAAGAATGTATTCATCTGGCAGCGAACGATCTGACTCAGACTACCCAACCCTAATCCAGGTTGGCATCTGGCAACATCCGCGACATCATAAGAAGACAAGGAAGGAATACCATCCCCAAGCTCATCACGGGATGATTGGATGCAGGGACCGGCAACACTTATGGCGGCACCAGCCCATCTGGACTGGAGATCAACACAATTTAAGTTTCGGGATACGGTTCATAAAACACCGTCCCTTCGGCACGCACGGAGAGGATACACATGGTAAGAATCCTAAACCATTAATGGTAATTCTAAGTGGAAGACGGTGGTACTACGCTCGATGGACCAGTCTCAGGCATGAGAGCTCAGAGCGCACTCCCAACCTCACGCGCCACCACCCTTGGCGCAGGCTAGCTTCAAACACTTGGCACTCGGCTCGTCATCCTAACCATCTCATCATCAGCTTCAACACCTCCAGGGACAAGGCCGCTTGTGCGACGTCTCAGGTCACCTACCAACTTGGTACTACCAACACTGCAGGCAGTTACTCCCCTCTCATGAGGAAACGTCGCCTCCTTCACTATAAAAACAGGGGCAAAGGCCCTGCTCGCCACATTGTTTCCAACATCTGTATGAGGAAGGGGCAAGTCTTCAATTCTGTTTCAACTCAGGCAAGTCACGAGAAGTTCACCATGAAAGAGGGGAACAGTCGCTGCGAAGCAGCTAATAAGGACCTTCAGGCTGCTAGAAGGGGGTACGAAACCAGAACTGCAACCCGCATCAAGCGCAAAATGGCAGAAATGGAAGCTGAGGCGAGGCGTGAGGAGGGGGGTCGCTCGGAGCAGGAAATTGCTGCTGAAGTCGACTGGGTCACAGACCCTGGCACGCCTGCGAAAAGGGCGACTCAGTATGTACGCACCAAGGCGGAATGCTGGCGCATGAAGACCTTGATTGCGAAAGCTCTAGAGTCAGTAACAGAGGTCAATCTTACCACTCAGGTCAATCTCACCACAGAACAGATGGCCAGGATCACAGATTTCAACAGCTCCCTGGATGGCAAATTGACTGAAATGAATGAATCAATCAAAACCCAGAACCGCCTGATAATGCTGCTCATTCAGCTTCTCAAGAACTCCATAGATACTGATCCGGTGACGCAGCAAGCAAACGCCAGCGTAAACTACGCCACCCAGCCTTCTACCTCCGCAGGGGTTCAGCCAGCTACACTGGAGGAGTTGCAAACAAGGATTGGCAATCATGCAAGGAACAGAGGAATGGACACTAACGCCCAGTCGGGTAACTACCGCCTCTAAAGTTTTTCGTTTGCTTCTGTTTGGGCCAGCGATCCTGTCTCCCGGTCTTCTGTTTAATATGTGCTTTCGGCTTTATGTATGGGTCTGCGGCTAGGATTTTTCTTCTTCTCTCCCCTCCTGGTAGATCCCATGACTTAGTAATATTTTGCTCTGCCTCTTGTCACCCTGCGTGGTGGACATCGTTATGGTGCTCATGTAAAATGCCCTCTGAGCAGGTGATTAGGCCAGGAATATTGTACATCCCTGCTCTCACTGCCTATGCAGTTTTTTGTATTATACTTTTTATATAATATAATCTTCTTACTTACAAAAAAAAAAAAGAGAAACTAAAAGCTTAGACTCTACCATTCAATACAAGTGAAGGGGGCGCTATTCCTCACAATATTGTTTTTCTCTTTGGAGAACAAATTCGGTGGGAACTGTGCAGATACCAAATATTTTGCTATGTCAGCAAACCATGGAGAGATAAATTGAATGGCAAATAGGTGCTCATACAGTAACTGATAATCAACCATTCCCTCATCATCTGCAGGCAAATTTAATCTCGACAAAAATTCTGCAGCAACATTTTCCTTGCCATGCTTATCAGCAATAGTTAGATCAAACTGTTGCAATAAAAGTAACCATCTAATAATCTGGGCATTCACATTAGGTTTATTCATTAAATATTTGATTGCAGCATGGTAAGTATGTAAAAATGTTTTATAGGCTATAATATAATTCCTAAATTTGTTCAATGAATGCACAATAGTTAGGAGCTCCTTTTCGGTCACTGTGTAGTTCAGTTCGGCCTTTGACAGGTTCTTACTGATAAAGTAAATGGCATAAGGAGATTTTTCATCTATCTGGCCTAAGGCTGCTCCTATGTCTTTGCATGAGGCATCAGCATGTATATGAAAGGGAAGGGCCAAATTTGGGCCTCAGAGAATTGGTGCAGTTGTTAACTTGTCCTTCAGGGTGTCTAGGGCCTCTTCATAGCTTTTTGACCATACAAACTCAGAGTCTTTGGCCAACAACCCAAATAAAGGAGAAGCCAACTTGCTAAAGTCTTTTATAAACCTTAGGTAGTATCTATCTAACCCTAGGAAACTTCTAACATCTCTCTTCTTTTGAGGAGGTGGTACCCTTTGGATGATAGCTATTTTGTTTGGGTCCACCTGCAGTCCTTGTTGAGATATTGAATGACCTAGCACAATCCCTGCAATCATCAAGAATTCACATTTTTTGGGACTGAGAGACAGGTTCATTTCAATGCATTTGTGCAGCATCTTACCTAAGTTAGACAGAGCCTCTTGGAAATCACATCCATAAGGTGTAAAATCATCCATATAAATCTCTACCACATCATGGACTAACTCGGCAAAGATACTCAAGACTTCTCTCTGGAAAGAGGTAGGAGCATTGCATAGGCTAAAAGGAAGGACCCTATAAGAGAAGGTACCCCAAGGACAAGTGAAGGTAGTCTTATCCTGGTCTTCCAAGCTGATTTGGATTTGATTGTACCTGCTGAATCCATCTAGGAAAGAGAAAAACTTTTTCCCTGCCAGGTCATCTAGCACTTGGTCGATGAAAGGTAGAGGGAAATGGTCCTTGTTTGTGGCTTTGTTTAAGTCCCTGTAATCAACACAAATCATCCACTTACCATTTTTCTTTGGAACCAACACCAAAGGAGAGACCCACTCACTGTCTGAGATAGGGTAAATGAATCTTGCATCTAGAAGCTTTTGATGTTCTTCTTTGACTATATCTTTAAGAGCTGGATTCATCCTCCTTTGGGGTTGTCAGACTAACTTGCAACCTTCTTTGATATAAATGTGGTGAGTACACACCGAGGGGTGCACTCCCTTCATTTCTTTGTAACTCCAAGCAAAGGAATCCAGATGTTCCTTTAGCAGGTTGCACAACTTTTCTTCTTGTTGAACAGAAAGAGATGGGTTGATTTTCAAAGTTCTCTCAGGGCCGAATTCTATGGTTTTGACACGGATAGGGTTGGAATCGGCTAAGAATAGATTAATATGATGGTTGTTTTGGGTTTCCTTTACTACTTCTTCTAAGGATAATGTATTGGGAGTTGGACTTTGGAGTATGTGTTCAATCAAATCATCTTCATCTTGTTGTCCCCCTCCCATGGTTGTTTCTAAGGTATAGAGTTGGGCGGAATAAACTTCATCTTCCTCCTCCTCTTCCATCCAAAAAGTTAATTCATGTTCGAGAGATGTCTGAGAAGGAGGGTACAGGACTAACTGCTTGGAAATATGCCCATTTTTTATTGTCACATTTCCAGCCTTGTAGCTAATGTGCGCATCGGCAGTGTCTAACCAGGGCCCCCCAAGGATGAGAGGGTAACCAGTAAGCCTAGCCTTAGGCTGGAGAAATAGGAAATCTATAGGGTACTCCCAAGAGTCAGTGGAGACCATCACATCCTCCACAATCCCTTCAGGGGTCACTGTGGAGTGATCTGCAAGTTGCAAAAATGTTGTGGTCTTTCTCAATGAACCTTGGAGGTTGAGCTTGAGCATGGTGTCCTTGGTCATCACATTAATGGCAACCCCAAGATCGATCAAAGTGTGTGGGACAATGGTGCCATTGATGTGCACATCTACTACATGGTTTCCAGGGTCCAAATACTTTGGACAGATTACCTGCCCCAGCATTAAGTCAAACAATTATCCAATCACATTAATGGTAGGGGCATCTCTTCTTCACCGCCCTGGATGCTTGAAGCACTTCTCCTTAATTAACTTGTTGTAAATAGGTACATCTTTGATAACTTGGAGAAGTGGAATTTTGGCACATAGGTTTTTCAATTTCCCCAGAAGTTCAGTCTCTTCTGTGGTAGGCTGGAGTGGTTGGGTTAACCTCTCACGAAAGGGTGGTGGATTTACTTTAGGCATGCTTTCCTCTCTTTCCTCCTTAATCTCCCTAGGTGGAGGTAGAGGTTGGTTGTCCGGGAGTACTCTCCTGGATCTCAGGTTGATTTCCTGAATTCCCAACACATAAGCTAGATAGGATGTCTCTACACTGTATACTTGTTGTGCCTGTTTGTTGTTCAAGCTTGGATTTGGCTGGGTAGGCATCTAGGGTTTTTTAGGTGGAACAGAGTGTAAAATATGTGGTTAAGAAGGTGGTGAAGTCAATAAAGCTGGATCATTGTTTTATGGGGGCCTCCACCCTTGGGGCCATGCATTCCACTGAGTTTGTGGCAGAGCATATGGTTGAAATGACTGGCAGGATGGCTCAGAATGATACTGAGGTGCAAAGGACCAAGGAGGAGGTGTAGCCCAGGAAGGATGAGCAGGGGGACCCAAAGAAGGTATGGATGTTGTTTTGTTGGGGTTGTAATATGCATGGGATGCCCCTTTCATGCCCTACTGGTATGGCCTAGGCCCATGAGGTCTCTTGTGATTTATGTAGTAGAGCTATTCAGTTACCCCTTCAGCTCCTTGATATACAACTTTTAATCCGGGGAGAGAAGGGAACTTGTCTATGGAGTGGTTTTCTTCACAGGCTGAGCAGATTTCAATAGAATTCAATGAACATTCGTTCCTAGGGTGCCTCCTGGTGCATCTAGGACAGAAGATGGCTAAGGATCTCTCTGCTTCCTCCTACTTTCTCTTAATGTGCATAGTGTCCATTTGTAGGGAAAATGTTTGCATCATCTCACTCTTGAAATCCTTCAGCATGTTTCCAATTTCACCCTTGATGTATGAATTGGAGGAGGATGGACTGACCATAGGTTGACTACCCCTACCCTTTTTCCTAGCTGCCCTAGAATGGTTTCTAAAGACAGTCTTGATATCCTCATAAGGTAACTGGTAGATATTCCCTCCTACTAACAAGTTTAGGGTATCCAAAAGATCTTCCCTTACTCCTCTAAGCAAGACTAGTTTTAGTGACTCAGGGTCAAGTGCGCACCTAGCCCTTTTGTAGCTAAGCTGGAATCTTTCTTCATAATCCTCTAGGGACTCATCATGCCCTAAGGTCCTCCTAATAATTTCCTCTTTAGTGTCTTTAGACCTACATTAGTCTCCATACTTGTTGAAGGCTTGCTGCATCTGAACCTAAGTTGTGATTCTATCTCTAGGTAAACCCATGAACTAGTGCAAAGTTGTATCCTTGAGAGTGGATGGAAATAGTTTCAACTTCTTCTCATCATTGGTGTAGTCATAGGTTCAACATATGACAACAAACTCAAATAAGAAAGTGTCTGGATCTTCTAAGGTCAGGCCATGGAAATGAGGAAGGGCAGAAGGGCTTATATTTTTCATCTTAGTATCCCCATTGGTTTCCCTGATGGGGAAGGTACCCTCAACTCTTTCTCTATTTCCTCTGTCATTTCTGTTTTCAGCCATTGGTTCAGTAGGGATGGGTTCTCTTTCTTCTTCTTCCTCTGTAGGTTCTTCAATTATGTCTGGTTGCTCACCTAAGGGTTCCTCCAATTCACAGCCATCGAAGAAGAGGGAAGGTTGGTTGTTTAAAGCAATGGGGGTATTTGGCAAAAATTTCCCTAATTTATCCCTATTCCTATGAGGCATGATAAAAAAAAAATTTGTTGTGTTTTGTGTTTTTTTTCAAACTTTGAAAGTAATTGTAGAATTGAAATTGCAGATTGAATGAAAAAATAATTTCTTGATTGAAATCTTACTTGCATAATGTAAAGGACAAAAAATAATGTAGAATGGAAAAGGAAGCAAACTAAATTACTTTTGCAGAAATGAAACTACTAGAAGAATATTAGAAACAAGAAATGGAAGAAAGAAAGCAGTGTTCACATATTACTCAGACATCTCCCCAGCAACAGTGCCAAAAATTTATGAGCACCAGTATTGCAGCAAGAATGTTGCAACTCCTAGGGCTACCAACTTTACTTTATCAACCCGGGGTTCATACAAACTTGGAGGTGACAGTGCTATATACACAAGTAAAAGTGATGGTTCTTCCTTTTTTCATTGTTCAGCTGGTGAGAGACCACTAGGGTTTTCAAGCCAAACTTCTATGGATTCAGAAGAAGCTTGATTACTGAAGAAAGAAAGATAAATCGACTCTAGGAGAAATCTTGTCTACTACAATAATGAAAAAGGCTGAAATCCAATGCTAAAACACACCATTTCCTAACTGATTGCTGAGAAACTATGCTTTACAAGAATTCCAACTAACATGTATGCAATGCTAATTTCATAAGAATGGAAGTTCAAAACATCAAACATCACTATTGTGCATGTAAAGGACTGAAATAAATTTGTTTTTTTCTTTTTATTCTTTCTATGGAAAAACAAGTGTGAAAGCTAATCTCTTTTGGTGATTTGGAAAGTGGCTTAGGGATGCTGGTGGATGGTTGGAAGGTTTGGGATACCTTTAGGTGACCCTGTGTGGCTTCCTAGAGGTTTTCCCTCAATTCAGCCTCAAAACAGGCCACTACAAGAAAACCTACAAGATGTACTAAAAACCTACATGATTCCCTGTATTTCTACAAGATACAACCGAGAGAAAAATGGGGGGTGTTGAGGGTGATGGAAGGCTTAGGGAAGGTGGTTGGTGAGTGGAATGGATTGAAAAAATTCCTAGGATCACTCAGAACTCAAAACCAAGGTTGGGAGATGGTTGGATTTGCTCAACATGCTTAGAGAAATTTCCATGTAAAATGATGAAATTGGTGAAGTTCTTGGTGAAGGAAAGGAATGATTATGGATGGATTAAGTTGGAAGGAGGTTTCTTGCTATGAAATATTTCTCTACTTCTGAAACACCTACACTGCATCAAACAATGATATTTGCCCAAAAATCATGTAAACAAGAATAATTTCAATGAGCTAGAAAAACATAGTTTAATGAGCTAGTTGTCTACTTCATGCATGAGGAAAATTTGCAGAATAAGATGAAGTCATTGATGAGATCTACTGTAAGACTGAAAATGGAAGAAATGGTAATTAAATCCTACACTTGCAAATTGATCAAATGCTGGTTCAAGTACAATAAACTCTAAATTCTATGAGAAAGTAGAAATCTGTCTTTTTGGGGCTACATAGGGGTCCTTTCCTCAAATCATGATCCCTGAAGGAAGAGGTGAGGCCAAGACACCCACTGACAGCTTTTTGATGCTCCTTTTATCCCTTCTAACTTGTTGTTGAAGTAAAGAACAAATAGAAGCAAACTAATAAATGAACTAATCAAATCTACACTACTTGCAGTGAAATACTTCTAAGGACAATTTAACCATGAATCTATGAAACTAATCTAAGCATACAGATACAAGAAGAGGAGCCTTTTCTACTAGGGTTGGGCCCTAACCCAAGAGCTTTAGCCCTCTGAGTTAACTCAGTACTAGATCATGAAAAAGCTCATTGTCATTATCAAAACAGAAAATTACATAGTAATGTCTTCCACAACTCTGGAGATCAAAAATAAATAATGTTTTTTACAACAAAAATTCAAATCCTAATGAGGATCTAGGCCTCTTTATTTATACAACTGAAGTCTCCAACGACTTCCTTAAATCTAGGGAGGCTCAAATCCCAAACTCGAGATGAACTAACTCTTTGACTATCACTTGTTCGGTTGCCTTTTGATCTTCATGACTTGGGTGCTTATACTATGAGCTGGCATGATTGATGGGGGAATATTCAAATGAGGGAGGAGTAAATGAGGAGTATTTACCTCCTACAATCTCTCTTCCTTGTCCCTATTCGAGTTTTAGCCCTTAATCTTGCCAAAATTCCATGATTTTCTCTCACAAACCTGCATTCAACGCACATTAGTCCACTAGGCATAATATCTCACTTTATCTGATCTCATTAAGAAAAATATAGTCAAAACATGTAATAAGTTGTGAGAAGAGTTTATTTGACTAATCTAGGAGGTGAATGAAGGTCCATATAGTTACCCAATGATGAGGCTCATCAATTTTCATATTGAGACAATCTTTGTCACAATGCGTCGATGGACAATGATTGATATTATAAACCCAATAAACTAATAAACCAAGGGATTAATACTAAAAATCCAAGGGAATAATGTTAAACCCAAGGGATTAATATTGTAAAGACAAGGTATATAAACCCTAATATAAATATTATAAACCCTAAAACGAACATGGTTGACCATGTTTGATTTTCATATTGAGACAATCTTTGTCACAAAGTGACATTGAACCATGGTTGACCATGATTAGTTTTCATATTGATTGAATATTTATCAAAATGTGAAATTGGACCATGGTTGACCATGATTGACAATAACTGAGCATGGTTGATTTTCATATTGAGACAATCTTTGTCATAATTCAACATTGGACCATGGTTGACCATTGTTGACCATGGATGACCACAGTTGCCACAATGTGCCATTGGACTATGAGACAATCTTTGTCACAATGTGACCATGGTTGATATCCATATAGAGACAATATTTGTCACAATGTGATGTTGGACCATGGTTGAACATGATTGGGCATGGTTGACCATGATTGACCATGGTCGATGAGGGTTGAATATGTTTGATTTTCATATTGAGACAATCTTTGTCACAATGTGATGTTTGACCATGGATGGCCATGATTGACCATGGTTAATGATGGTTGATGATGGTTAAACATGGTTGATTTTCATATTGAGATGTCATATTTATCAAAATGGTAGCTTGGACCATGGTTGACCATGACAGACCATGATTATAAACCCAAGGGATTTATATTAAACCGTAGGATTAATATTATAAACCCAGTGAATAATATTATACCCAAGGAATATGAACCCTTAGATTAATAAACCCAAGGGAATAATAGTAAACCTAAGAGATTAATATTATAAAACCAAGGCATATAAATCCTACAATAAATATTATAAACCCTAAAATTAACATGGTTGAACATGGTTGATTTTCATATTGACACAATCTTTGTCACGATACGATGCTCGACCATGGTTAACCATGATTGATTTTCATTTTGAGACAATCTTTGTCACAATGCGATGTTGGACCATGATTGACCATGGTTGATTTTCATATTGAACAATCTTGGTCACAATACGACACTGGACCATGGTTGTCACAATGTGACGTTGGACCAAGGCACAATAGTTGTCACAATGTGACCATGATTGACCATGATTGACTATGGTTAACTATGGTTGATTTTCATATTGAGACAATCTTTTTCATAATGCAATTTTGGACCGTGCGACATAATGAGAGACTCTTTGTGAGAATGCGACGTTGGACCATGGTTGACCATTGTATATTTTCATATTAAGACAACCTTGGTCACAAAGTGACATCGGACCATGGTTGACCTTGGTGAACCATGATTGATTTTCATATTGAGACAATCTTTGTCATAATGCAACGTGGGTCCGTGGTTGACCATGCTTGACCATGGTTGATTTTCATATTCAGACAATATTTGTCACAATGCGACATTGGACCATGGTTGATCGTGGTTAACCATGACTGATTTTCATATTGATACAATCTTTGTCACAATGCGACGTGGGACCGTGGTTGACCATGTTTGACCAAAATTTATTTTCAAATTGACACAATCTTTGTCACAATGTGACATTGGACCATGGTTGACCATGATTAAACATGGATAATTTTGACTGACAATTGTTAAGCGTGACTGACCATGACTGACAATAATTGACCATGTTTGACCAATGTTGACCATGATTGACCATGGTTTATCGTGGTTGACCATGGTTGATTTTCATATTAAGACAATCTTTGACAGAATGTGATGTTGGACCATGGTTAACCATGACTGATTTTCATATTGAGACAATCTTTGTCAAAATGCAATGTGGGACCATGGTTGACCACACTTGACCATGGTTGATTTTCATATTGAGACAATCTTTGTCACAATGTGACATTTGACCCTAGTTGATGATGGTTGACCATGGTTTATTTTCATATTGAGAAAATATTTGTCACAATGTGATGTTGACCATGGTTAGCCATGATTGACCATGATTATAAACCCAAGTGAATTATATTAAACCCTAGGATTAATATTATAAACCCTATGAATAATATTATACCCTAGAAATATGAACCCTTCTATTAATAAACTTAAGGGATTAATATTATAAACCCAAGGAATTAATACTAAAACCCCAGGGGATTATAAACTAAATGGAGTAATATTAAACCCAAGGCATTAATATTATAGACCCAAATTATTAATATTATAAACCATGACTAATTTTCATAGTGAGACAATCTTTTTCATAATGTGACGTTGGACTATGATTGACCAAGGTTGACCATGATTGACTTTCGTATTGAGAAAATCCTATGATAGACACTAAAAGAAATATTATAAACAATGTGTATAAACCCTATGATAAATAAAATAAACATGGTTGACCATGGTTGATTTACATATTGAGACAATCTTTGTCACAATAAAATGTTGGGCAATGGTTAACGATGGTTGACCATGGCTGATTTTTATATTAAGACAAAGTTTTTCACAATACGACGTTGGACCATGGTTAACCAAGGTCAACCATGGTTAACCATGCTTAACCAATGTTGACCATGATTGATCATGGTTGATTTTCATATTGAGACAATCTTTGTCACTATGTGATGTTGGACCACGGTTGATCATGATTAACGATGGTTGACGATGGTTGATCATGGTTGATTTTCATAGAGGTAATCTTTGTCACAATGTGACATTGGACCATGGTTGACCATGATTGAACCAATAATATGAAACCCTAAGATAAATATTATAAACCCTAAATTAAACATGGTTGACCATGGTTGATTTTCATATTGACACAATCTTTGTCACAATACTATGTTGGACCATGGTTGACCATGATTGATTTTCATAATGAGACAATCTTTGTCACAATGCGACGTTGGACCATGGTTGACCAGGTTTAACCATGGTTGATTTCAACCATATTTTGACTACCGTGTCTCTATAGTTGATCATGATTTCATTATGGTTACCATTGAAATAATGGTTTTTGATGCTCAACCATTGTTTGAGTATGGATAACTGTGACCATCCACCATAGGAATCCATAAAAGGCGCAATCATCACTTAAGCTATGTTTACATGGTCATTAATTAGACCATGTCTTCTTGCATTCGTTCAAATTGAATCGAACTAATGTCATTTGAATTTGTTGGACATTTAAATGCCCAAAATAACATTCCTTCATGCAATCACAACACTCCTGAGTTATACAACTAAAAATATTCCCCTCAAATTTATGGTTGCCCATTCACTTTAATTTAATCCAAAAATCAAAATAAATACTCATCTTAATATAAAAATATTAAATTAAAATATAAATAAAATATATTCAATTTATTACCAGTTTAATTTTTTTAAGTGTTTACTTTATTTTGAATGAATAGGGATACAATCAACATTTACTTTTACGAGTAATGAAATACTAGCAATTGTTTAATAACTACATCACCTAACTATGTAATTTGAATAGTAAAAAAAGGTTTAGAATGACCTATAATTATTTTTAATAAATATAAGGTTTTGTATTCATGATCAAGCTCACTGTTTTATGTATTTTATTTTGTTTTTTTTTTAAATATATAAATAACTCTAAAATTTTGAAAATATTTAATTTATACCAATTTTATAAAAGACAAAGAAATTATAATATTAAAAAAAGAAATTATAATATTAAAAAAAAATCATAATATTTGTTTTACACTATTTATTTAAAAAATTCATTTTTTAATAAAAAAAATATTTATTTTTTTAATAAAAAATATTTAATTTTTTTAATAAAACAATAAATTTTTTAATAAAAAAGTATTTAATTATTTTAATAAATATAGACTTGCTTGTTGTAATTGGAAAAACAAAGGAAAAAGTAAATCTTAATACTTAAAATTCATTTTTAATAAACAAATATTTTTTTTTTTTAAATAACAAATATTTAATTTTTTAAATAAAACAATAATTTTTTTAATAAAAAAGTATTTATTTATTTTAATAAATATAGACTTGCTTGCTGTAATTGGAAAAACAAAGGAAAAAGTAAATCTTAATACTTATTCCATACGCATTAAATATGGCTTTATTTATTCATATCTTAGAACTATGCTATTAATATTTTGAAAAAGCAATTGAACCATTTCAATTATCAATAGAAAAGTAACTCATTTTATAATAAATATAGATATGTTTATTTTAATTGTATAGAGAGGGAAGAAGCTAAATCATAGTATTCGTTACACATCAAATATATTTTTATTTATTTTGATTCAAAAAATAGTATACAGATATTTTTGGTAAATAATATTTAAATTATTTTTGGTAAATAATATTTAAATCTATAGAATTTATATAGGATTTTAGAATTTAGGATTTTTTTTAATATTAAATTTAGTTTTTTATTAAAATTAAAATTTCATTTTTTTTGAAAAATGAAAAATAGAAGTCATTTTCTGAAAAGTTAAACTAAAATGCATCCAAATTCAACCTTCTTTTTAATAATCTTATTAATAAAATTATAATTAAACAAATGTTCTAACAATTTTAAAGAACCATAATAACATCGAACAAATGTTTTCAAATGTTTTAACAATTTTAAATGAGGAAAAATAATTTTATAAAAATTAATAATTAATAAAAAATAAATTATTATAAATAAAATCTAAAATTCAAAAGATTAAAAAATTTGAAACATTGAATTGTTGTCACAGAAGTCTGTAAAAAAGGATTTTGATTTTTGTCTTTCTCAACAACTTTAGATTATGTAAATCAAATGAAATTTGTTGAATATCATCCCACATTTAGCGAAAGCATTGAGCTGCAAAGTATTACTGATTGTTTACTCTAGAGGCATTCATGCACATTAATAGATTTGCTTACAAATAATTCAAATACACAACCATTATCATGGCCTGCGTCTGAGCGACTTGGAGAGAGAAGAAAAGGCAGCTACAGATTTTAACGAAACACATTTCTGTATGTTCTGCATAGGATCTCCAGTAATTGCCAATAGGGCTTTATCAGGCTCATTTTGAGTTTGCAACAAGTCTTTTCTAGTTTTTGCTATTTTGTATATTCTGCCTTGAATCTCTGGTTGGCTCCTCTCAGTCATTTTGTTATATGTCTCATGTGTCCGGTGATCTCCCGCATATCTGTAAAATTATGTCTGGTGGTTTTCTTAGGCTTCACAGGCTGCTCCCTTTTGTACCTTATCAGGCTTCTTATATTGTCTTAATATAATCTATATCGCTTTTTCTTCTGAAAAAAAGTTTTAAAATAAGTTTTTTTTTCAAAACGAAAAAAACTTTATAAGTTTTAAAATAAGTTGTACGTGAGAAATTTAATGTATTTTTTAAAATTTAAATTAGTGGAATAATGAATGGATTTTATTAAAATTATAGAAATATAAATATTTATAGTTATTAATGTTTTATTATATGAGAGTTTTAAAATATTTTGAAATTTTTTTGTAACTAATACAGATATGATAAAAATAAATGTAATTAAGAATTCCTTTACAACTTTTCAATATCAATGATGAGAATAACTACAATTATTATAATATAGTATAAGAAACACATAAATCATTACAATTATTATAATATGGAATAAGAAAGATATGAAGAGCATGCAGAAAATATTTAAGTAAATAAGTACTGTGGCAATCTTTTTTATTCAAAAAAATTGACTCATTGAAATAGTCATGATTGTTAGGTTAACACTGGTCGTTTGGAGTATCTATTGTTGATGGACTATGATATTACATAATAAATATACTTTTAACTTGGCATTGTGCATTTGGTGCTACAAAAAAAGATGTTGGTTGTGATGAAGCAACATAATGAGAGAACATAGTGTGAGTAGGTGTGAGGAATGATGGAACACCAATAAGCAAATAAAATTACTTTACAACTGGAAATTTGTAAAATACATGTAAATGGGCACTCTTGTGAAAAGTGATTAGTGCTAGTAAAATATTGGAATAAACATAAGTGATAGAGAGAGGAACATGTAAATTTTCAATAATTAAATTAAAAAAAATAAATTATTAAATAAATTTGACTTTGTAAAAAAATTAATATTAATAGCTCATAATAAAAGTTTCAATCAATATTAATGATCCATAATTATAAATCTCTGATATTAAATAATTAAAACATTTTAAAATATTTATTATTTTCTATTACAATATATTAGAGATGAATAGAAAATTCATTTCACTAAAACAATAATAATAATAATAATTTTATTATTAATTAGTTTCTCTTACGTCTAAATGTGAAAACTAAACTAAAGATATAATGTTATCATGAAAGTAGAAATAAATTTATGATGTTAAGACCTTCACATGCTCCATCAACAAATAAATTTATGGAGTTGAGATCTTTACACACTCTATCCACATATCTTTTTGTAAATAAATCAACGTGTTTTCAATATGAGAAAGCCCCATAATGTGGAGCCCAACAAACAATCAACAACTGAGGTCGATGGACCAATAACAAACTCTCCAACTATCTCACCAACCTTCCCCTAGTTGAATTTTCTTTCCCCACAATTTCCGACACAAGGGGTCTCTCTTTCATTAAGGAATAATTCAAAAGCTTTTCATTCATTGAAGTTAACCCAAAAAAAATGGATATTGAATAAGTTGTTTATGAATTTTTGAAAGGTGGATGGATTTGAAGCATCAAGAAATGGAGTAACTACGTCCTTGACACATTGATCTGAAGCGCTGACACGTCGTAAACTTAAAAAGTTTTCCCTAGCGGCGGGAACCGTAGGAGTGATTTACTTTTTGCCTAGTTGTGCCTTTGTTATGGTTGACAAGCCCAAAATTTTCGTTTTATTGGATGGAGCATTTAATGCCCAACGTTATAAGTGAATAAAATACGGAGATGGAAAATAAAATAATATAATATAAGCCATGAATTAATTAACTTATGTTTCAAATTAAATAGGGTATTTAACATATATGTATATAGTACATTTTAACATACAATAGAATGGTTAGATTTCATTTTATTTAATTTATTTTTTTATTTTCACAAATGCATTTTAAAGTTGATAAAATTAATCATTTCTATGTCTTTGTTGAATAGAAAAAACATTTGTATAATTATTAAATTATTGATTTAATATTTAAATATTTCAAAACTATTGTAAAATTATAGTAAAATTGTTATATTTGAAACAACTAATTAAAGGTCAATTTATTTTGACTAAAAAGTGATTACAATATATCTATTTTCGGTACGTAAAATAAGGATTTGATAAGTAAATGAGAAAATAATTTGGCATTTGTGGAAGAAAACATATCTACATCATCTCCGTTACAATGAAACATCATTATCCCAATGATGGTTAAAGGGGTAAAACCAAAACACAAAAATATATTAACATTGTTGCCATTTATGTCAAACGAGGTTTGCCATGATGATGAGGTATGTCATGTTGATGAGGCTTGTCATGTTGATGAGGTTTGGGTTACTTGATGATTGATGAGTTTTTCATATTGTCATTAAGTGATGTGATGTGCAAAGGATTTCATGCTTGTTAGTTGATGATTTTATTGATGTTTATTCTACAAACAAAATGAAGACTTAATGGCATATAAGGACCAAAAAAATAACTTGAAGAACTAGAATCAGGGTACAAAGTTTGAAGAACATATTATTGTTATTGAACATAATTAGTTTTTATTTTTGGCATCTTTACAAGTGTAATGTTCCTCGTACTCTTAGGACCTATGTTATAGCCCTAGTCAACTAGTAACTAACCTGCGTTACCCAAGTTAATAACGCACCCTAGCCTCTTACAACCTACGTTACTACGTATTTGGTCTTCCTAACATTGTATTATGTAATAATGAATTCTTAACCATGATTTTTACGGATGTACAATGAGTTCAAAGAAAATTTGTCCTAATTTGAAGACTCGGCTAAAATGAAGAGGTGAAATGCAAATATTCCTAGAGTACCAAGAGACATATCCTCATTTCAAATTCCTGCATAGAATGCAAATAGTAAGAGAGCCATGTTTATAAAAGATGTATTGTTGAATGAGAATCAAGTTTTGTGAATTTAACATTTGTATTAGAGGGCTCTTAAACAAACTTGATAAGGAGAAAAAAGAAAGAGAAAGAGAAAGAGTAGCAGAAGTAGAGAAGACTTGAAGAAGAAAAGAAGAGAGGATAAGTTTCTAAAAAGAGGATAAGCAGTAGAACAGAAACAAGGAACAAGTAATAAACAAATTGATTTATAAATTGGTCAGGGGATTGTAGTCTCCTTTCAAGTTGTAGCTTGATAAAGAATACGTTGTAGCTTGTTGAGGTAAGAACCTCATGTGGGTTGTAGCCTGTAGAAAATTTATGGGAGTTGGAGCTTTCTTTAGGTAGTAGTAGTCTCCTATAAGTTGGAGCTTGCAGAAAATTTGATGTAATAGGGGACTATGAGCTTTCCTTCACATCACTTTCAGCCAAAATTTTGAGGCTTTCTCCCTTCATGGGTTTCCACTTATATCCAGTGTTCTCATGTGTTGTTTGTTGAATGTCTCACTTGTGTGAATGCTTTTGAATTTTGAATATGTATATATTCAAATAATGACAAAAGAAACAATTAATAGGTCAGCATATACATAAGCCATTAACTTCAAAAGATATCTGAAAAGGAGGTAAATTTAATCGATTAATAAAAAAGAAACAAATACTAATTCAACCCCCCCCCAGTAATTTCCAAGTATTTATAAATTGGTGTCAGAGAGGGTTCCTTCAACGTCAATTTAACAACTGGAAGGAGGTCTTAAATCATTAGAATGGCTAGTAAGGAGGGATTCTTAACTAACAAACACCCTATTTATCAGCACAAATTATGCCTTCTGGAAAGTGATAATTAGGAAGTCTAGTTGTTGCGTTGATGGGGTATGAAAAACCACAGAAAATGAATAGTGACAAAGATGAAAAATTGGAATTCACAACCAATGCAAAAGCTATGAATTCTCTTCTTAGTGGATGAAGAGAATCAAATTTTATTAAGGTAATGCATTGTAAAACATATAAATAAATCTGGGATAAACTACAAAATATTTAAGAAGGAGATACCAAAATAAAGATGGTCAAATTATAAGTATATGCAATATCGTTTAAGACATTAAAAATGAATGAATATTAAGATATTGCTAAGTTCTTTATAAGAGTATATGACTTTGTTAATATCATGATGGGTCTAGGAGAAACACTCAAAGAGGGTGCAATAGTCCAAAAACTTTGAGGTCATTACCTTCAAAGTTTAATCCTAAGGTTTCAACTGTAGAAGAAACAACCAACTTTGAGACACTAAACAGGGATAAACTATTTAGTTCTTTGACAACTTATGAGATGAGAATTTCAAAAGGAAATTCATCTACCCAGGATGTAGCTTTCAAAGTAGACAATTCTACATAAGACAAGGAATTTTCATGCACAGACTTTGATGAAGAAGAAGCAAAATTTGTGAGAAGATTGAATAAAGATAGAGGTAAATAAAAAGAGAAACTCCCATTTAAATGTTTTAATTGTGGAAGAGTGGGGCATTATGCTTCCAAATTTAAATATAAGAAAGAAGGAAATCAGTTTAGAGGGAAAGAAGAGAACAAGTTTAACAAAATGTAGAAAGAGAAAAGGTTTAAAAAGAAGATAATTTGAGCACAAAAAGATAATAGCACATCTCAAGGTTCTAGTGAATCATTTGGTGAAGATGGAGCTAGCGATATTATTCTAATGTCCTAAAAACTTGGAAGAAGAACTTAATGAATATGAAGAAGAAGAAGGAGAGGTATACCTTGAAGGGGACTTGATCAGTGCCCTAGAGGAAATAGAGAGACTCAAACAGAAGAATAAGAAACAAAAAGACATTTTATTAAAATTAAAAGAAGAGTCTAATTCAGAAGAGCTTGTCAAGCTTAAAGTTGAACTAGAAGAAGCAAAGAAGGTGGAGGACATTCTACTATATCAAATAAAAGAGAAAAGTAGTGTGTGAACAATTGGAAGAGGAAGTGGTATTCTAAAGAAAAATATAGAGAAGGCACAAAATGATTTAAATATGAACCTTCAACATATAAAAGGATATGAGAAATTGCATGTGATATTAAATACTCATATATCTCTACTTATGAAAGTTGGGGTAGGCTATGTAGGAGAATCCAATGAAACAAAGATGGGAGACAAAAGGACCATCAATTTTGTGAAAGAAATCAAGGGAGATAATGACAATCCAAATTGGCCTGAGAATAAGGAGGTCATTAGTTCACTTAATGAACAAGGAAACATTGTACTTGTTAATGGTGCTGGAAATCTGTCAACCAAGGGGTCTCCACAATGTGAAGTCCCAATTAGACCTCACACCGTTTGGTGTAGGATCCCCATATAAATATCAAATTGGTTGCCATATATCTTAAAGATATTCCTTGGCTCTAACTATCACCCAAAGAGAGAGGGATACAATGATGTTTGAAAAAGAAAGAAGGTGTGCCTGGTGAGCATTCAGTTGTAAATGTCGCAAGGTTCTTGTACTGCAAAGAGGGGAGAAAGGTAAGCCTCTAAATGAGAGGTAGTAGTACCACCTAAGAAGGGACACACATGAACCTAAAGGATCCGTCTGAAATCCAGCAAAATAGTCCACATAGGATGCGACGATCATTACAAACAACAAATGAAGAAATATTTGTCGAATATCCCGCGGAATAGTCCACAAGGATGGGAAAACAATAACAACCATTACAACACATTCTCAATAAGATAAGTACTAAAATAACTAAAATAGTTCAACTATCTTAGCACATGTGAAAGCACACATGAAATATAAATATCCACAAAATAGCCTTACAAACATTCATAATCCATGCATGAAGAATGCGTTGGCATTAAAGGCTTGTGTTATCAAGTAAAAGTTCAAAGACACATGTTTACAATGTACATCACTAGCTATAGTAGTAGAGCATTGGAGACACTCCTTTCTCCTACAAGAATGAGCTTATCTCTATAATGCCTTGCGGGAGGAGGCAAGGTGAAAAGTCATTTTCTCATATAATGAGGGAGTATATATAACCAAGGGTTAATCTTTGACTACCGTCATGATTGTTTGACTTCCTATGACTTTTCAACTTACATGACTCTTTACAATCCATGTGTGTCCTTTGGCCTTCCACTTTACAATACATTTTGTATACAATATACATGATCAACAATAGTGAGGTGGCATATGACCACTCATGACATGCCATGAAATGACACTGCTGACATGGGATGCTTGATGATGTGGTAATTTCAAACCACTATTGTTGCTAAGTGTCAGATGTCCTCTTGAAAACGATTTTCTTTCCACCTCTGTATGGCTTGGTGATGAGGAATCTTCAATGATCTCAAGTCTTGAATAATGGTCGCAAACTAGTGTCCCTTCACTTTCTCTTGATTGATCAACTTGTAAGTTCATCTGCAAGAGATTCTTTGAGCATGCTTCCCTCCTTCTTCTCCTTATTCATCATATTTTCATGACATGATAGGGTACATGTTCCTACAATTCACTCATGACAAGACGACATTAATCCAAAAACCCCCCAATCTAAGATGATGCATTCTGATCCACCAACTGAGCTCAGAAAAAGTGAGAGGTTGGGAAGAGGGACTCAGTCACTGCGTAATGCATAGTTCCAGAAGCCAAGGGAAAATATTGAGCCCTGAGACTACGCAGTTCATAGTTCATGCAAGTTTGAGGGACAAGATTGTGTAGTTTCCAGAGCTAGTGAGACAGGTTGAAAGGATGGGCACTAAGAGAGCTCACTGCACAGTTATAAGAGTCAAGGAAGGTTGGGTTGCTATGGAGCTATGCATTTCAAGGGCTCAGGGAATGAGATTGAGGCTTAAGGTTGTGAATTGTGCAGTTTAAGCTAGGTTGGAGGACAAGACTATGTAGTTTTTGAATCTAGTGGAACTAGTTGAGGGAATGAGAATTGTGAGGACACACTGCATAGTTTTGGGAGACAAGGGAGGCAAGGCTACTATGGAGGTGTGTAATTAAAGGGCTTAGTGGGTGAGCTTGAGGCTTGCGATTACACAGTGCACAGTGGAGGTCAGGCTGAGAGGAATTACTGTGCAATTATAGAAGTGAAGGTTAGGGCTTGGGCACCAAAACTGCTAAGTACAACAACCCTGGGAGGAAGGAACTACGCATTGCGCATTGCCAAGAATCAAGGTCATATCTAGAGGAATGAAGCTATGTAGGGCATAGCTCAAGGGAAGCCCGGTGAAGCTAAGTTTCTTAGTGAGGAAATGTTTCTGAAATTGGCTAAGTGTTGGATCGGTGAGATCGATGTGAATGGTGATGAACTTTGACAGTGATCACACACTTAGAATACTTTGATGACATGACAACATAGATCATATGCACACATGAACAAATCATTTCCATCTATGTGATAACTTTATGACAAGGTATGAGAATTGCGACACTGAAGATAAACTTTAGGACAACCATGATGAGACTTGTGTGAAAATGCTCAAAACTTTATGAATGAGTGTGACATATTTTCACATAGTTAGGACAACTCATATATATATAAATAAAAACCCTTAAAACCATCAAAATAGGCTTATACACATTATGTAATAGCCAAACATGACAGAAGATGACAATTTACCCAACATGCAAATGGGGAAAAAAACACTTCAAGAAAGCTCATGAAATAAGCTTCGATGTTTCTGGAAACAATGTACAAGACCAATGAAGGCTCTGAAATTGAGTGTAAGGCAAAACTTTCGAGGGTGTTGTAGCAGCTACAACACTTGGCGACACACTAGTTGAATTTCAGCTTCTCTGTCTCTATTAACTTCTTTTGTACAGGGCCTTGATTCTTCAGGGAGCATTGATTCATTGTGCAGATTACTTTGGTCTTCCCAGTTACCCCACAAATAGACACGGTCCCCTCTATTCCTTCTTAGTTAAACACAACATAAGATTTAGTGATATCATAATGTTTCGAGTTGGGAAGAGTAGTGTAGCTTGCGAGCTTAAGATTTTCAAAGTATAATTTTTCATCTCTGGTATTACTTTGCTGCTAATAGGCCTCGATAGTTCCTCGATGGAGTCATGGAGGAACATGAACATTGCTCCGCTACCAACGAGCCTAGACAATACCCTAGTGGAGTTTCTTTCTTCACCTCTCTGCGTGGGAAGCCTTTCTCTTCTTTCACATTTATTTATTTATTTTAAAGAGAATTTTGCATTGCCACTTATTTTGGGGCTGAAGAGGGATCCCAACTTACTGAGAGCATAAGAGGTTATTTCTTTAGAGAAGCATATAGAGACCTCTGATTTAGGTTTGCTCGTTTAGATTTTTCCACTTCTCTACTTATACTAGTTGGATAAGCATGAATACATCGAAACATGAGGACCGAGTGTAGGCATGAGGTTTTCTAGAATAGACATGGGTTCATGGTTGGACCAAAACTCTCCTTACGGATGGATCGTATTTTCGGTCGGAACTTCATCGGCCAAATTATATAACCAACACAAGGAAGATAGATTGGAGGTTAGCCAAATGTTGAATTGTCACAAGACTCTTCAGACTTCAACCACACACATACTAAGAAGCCAAAATAGGTCCAACAACAACACTTATTAACATGATGAAAAAAAAGGAGACAAACAACAAGAAAGAAAAACAAAATAAACAAACCAAAAGGAAAGACAACACGCAACAAGGAAGCCAAAAAGAAGCATAATGCGAGAGAAAAGTAAGAAAATACAAGAGAGACTAAAGAGAAAAACACGAGATAAATGCAAGATAAGGAAAACTAGGATGCATCTAACCCTACTCCTAACCCAATAACTAGAAGTTCGGGGTCACATATAATGGAATTTCCAATGTAGCTACCGTAATCGTTCCCGAACTTCAATCACAAAGATGTCATCAATTAAAACAAATGTACAGCAATGTACAACAGAAAATATGAGAGCTTGACTAATTTGCACAAAAAATTTAAGGTCTTGCATGTGGGAAAAAAGATGTGTCACCACCACTACTTTCATCCAGTTCGCACTCTTACCTCTCTTACGGAAAGCATAATCAGACAAAACTCAAAGACTTATTGTGAATGCACCTTCTTTTGTGTCATCTTGCTTAACAACCATGAGAAAAGGCTAAAACATGTTTATTGCAATGGAGCTTGTTGAGTAAGATTGCTCCAACCATTCAGCGATTGGATCATAAAATTCATGATGATCCTCTTAAAAATCCCAAAATCTTTGAAAAGATGGATTTTCAATTAGAAGCACGAGATTATAATAATAATATTGTGAGGAAAAATAGCCTTTGATCATATTCAACAGTCATATTGATACAGTGAGGACCTGACATTACCATCAGTGGAGACTAAAGTGCCTCAATCGCTCGACAAAAATATGAAAAGTGAGATGCTGAACGATGAAGATCGAAGGATGTAAAACAACTACCACTAGATATACTAGTGGGAAAATGATAACATGAATGAAAATCATCAAAGACATAATAATGATTAGATGAGTTGATTAAAGCGTCAAATTCCCAGTTTTTAATAAATGAAGATAAATCAATTTAAACAGTTTTGCGAATTCTCTGAACAATCGAACCAATTTCCTCACAAGCCAAATGTGACAAACCGTTTTCCTGTAACTGGTGACAAACTATGCAAGAATTGTAATCATGAAAATAACTTAAAAGGGATGTTAGTACAACAAATACATGAGACCAATCAGGACATGGTGAATGAAGAAGAACCTGATTTGTGTGATTAATAGTTCATTCAATATAATTTAAGAGAATTTTAGGTGCGATGAAGGGGGGAATTTGAAATATAAAATTCGCAAGAAAAACTGGGAGCTGACTATTAAAAGATGAATCTAATAGGCATGATTTCTTCTGCTAAGGATAGTCTTTGAAATGATCAACTTCGCAATTCCATGAATCTATGAGAGATACACATTCCAAATCCAAGTTTGATGCGAGAGATTTTCATGAAGATGAATAAACTAAAAAAGATTCCTGAATCCGGTCAGAAGTAAAATCTTGAAAATTTGAAAGATTATACCCAAAATACCAAACATTTTTCAAAAGTAATTTACATCAAATGAAACCATACTGAGAGAAGGATTGTGTAGGAGAAACTAGATCTGTCTTAGTTCGGGGGGCATACCAAAGTCACGAGATCTTGAGATAGCCATCAACGAAAGTTGAAGTGCCTCGACTCCCTGGCAGGTCCCGAAACTTTCCAGAATTGTAAAATCACAATTTGAAGATTGTACCAGATTGCACATGGTGTGAGGATAGTTATTACCACTGGTTTCAATAAGACCACTACTTACTGGATGGCATCCATCTTTGTCATTGGTTTGACCAAATTATTCAACTTCAACAACAATATTACTCAAATCAAAAGGTTATTCTAGTTGCAAATTCAAAGATAAATGAATTGAGGAATTTTCATGACCAAGATAATTTGAAGAGTTGTCTACATGGAAGCGAAGAGATGATGAGGGCTAGGAAGAGTACTCAAACATTTTATTGTATTCATTTGCATCATGGATAATCAAACCAACTTGTGCCAATTGAGAGGTTAACTAGTTGGATGATGGACTTGAAGAGCGTGGAGTAACCTCGTCGCAAGTTGTTACACTAAAAAATGTCACCTTGACTACTTACAGTTAGTATGGCTCAAATCAACAGTCATGCTACCCTCTTAGGCAAGTCTTATGCCTCTGTTATCCATCTCAAACTCAAAGAAGAGAGAAAGTCTTGTAAAAACTATGTTTATCTCTGGGGTCGCAGGTTCTCTCTAGCCTTACCTGCGGGGACGCAGGCCATGTTCACAAAAGCTGCGTCCATGGACGCTCTGTATGTTAAAGGACAGGTGCGTCCTTCTGTAAAAGGCAAAATGCGCAAGTTTTATCTTGAAAAAGTTACTTGTGGTTACTTCTAGAACATTCTAGAGGTCGGTTTGATGAAATGGATGCGCCTCCAGTTGGTTCATGTATCTCTATTAAGAGGGGACTTATCCCATCAATAAGGGAGCTATCCCACCCATAGAGGGGGATGATCCCATTGATAGTGGACCTGAATAACCTCTTTACAGCACTATAAATAAAGGCATTGAGCCAGAAGGAGGAGAGGTTGGAGCTATACATTTTCTTTGGGTAAATGCTGCAGGATTTAGGTCTTCCATTAGAACCTTTGTGAGGAGAGATTGTCTTTACATGATTCTACTTGGAAGTGGGTGAGCTTTGTCAAAGTAGAGGAAAACACTTGATGGACCCTGGGAGGAACTTGCACAACACCAAGGCCAGGTTGTAAGAGTTTCTTTGTTTCGTTATTAATACAAACTGGTTTATTTTTCTCAATAGCTTGTGTTAATGAGTTATTTCATGTGTTCCTTGGTCTGCATGTTGAATGTATGTTTTATTATATGAAATACAAGTGCTTGGTAATTGTTTGATTGTTTGTGGTTGCAGGAATTGAATTGAAGGAGGAGCTCATCCGGATCGCCAAGAACGGACTACAACAACAGCGTTTTGGAATAAGGTAAGCCTAAACACTTGTAGTTTTCATGTTATAAAAGGTATATTTAGAGAAAGATTACTCCATTTTGTCTTGTTTGTCGCTAGAGAGTTTAGACTCCTAGGGAGGTCAATTGTGTCAGCCCAAATGACTTTTTCCGCCACGACAAATTGGCGACTCCGCTGGGGAATCCATTAGTGAATGAGTCTTTTCCTTTATATGAACTTTGCTTTGAGAAAATCATTTTTATTTTCTGGTTTTTGACTGTGAGAATTAGTATTTGGGTGGCTTAGCTTTAGATTTAGTTAGCTTTGGTTTTTCTTTCTTTTTCCAGAAGGACGCACCCTCTGAGTACTGCACAGTGCGTCCTTGGACGCGCTGTTGCCGTCTGCACAGAGCGGGCCCGCACCTGTGACAACGGGTGGCCTGCGTCTTCCTGTAAAAGTTAAGAAAATTCCATTTTTGCTTTAAATTGCTTTTAGATTTTGATTTTACTTAGTGTTTTCTGCCCAGATCCTTTAGTACCCTGTCAAGAATTCTCACCTGAACTGGTTTTGTGAGCTTTGAGTGTTTTAGTGGATTTCAACGAAGTTTAGACCTAGGGTTTGATTTTTGGGTAGGTTCTGTAATGACTTTGAGCGTAGAAAGTTGTCCAGCGTTAGATCTCTCTGGTTAGTCAACCTTCTTAGAAGTCGGGCCTGTCGTAAAGTCTCCTTGTTTGAGCAGCTTGCCATTTAAGTTGTTTTGGGTCAAATTTCGAATTGCTTGTTTATAAAGTGTTGATTTCCATTTTACAAAAAGAACAAAAAGATTAGAGTTTTGTTTTGGCTAGTTTTTGGTTCTGCAATAAGCTAGTCCTTGATTCGATTGTGATCAAGTAAAACACCTTAGAATAATCATTGTTAGTTTTGGCCTTGTTAGAATTGCTTAGAATAAATTTGCCTTTAGTTTGCTTATGAGTGGATTTTCATAGATTTTAATAGTTGTTAAAGATTGATTTTTGGTTATATTAGATTTGTTTGCTTTATTAAAAGAAAAATACAAAAACATCTTCTTTAAAAGTCTTGTTTCAAGTAGCTTTTTGTTTTTCAAAGAAGAAAAGAGTTTTTTCGTGCATGTAAAGAGAAGTTATGTTTTTATGCTTGGAAAAGAAAATCGAATTGTTTCTTTGATTGTCTTCAATTAAGAAGTTGCTTTTATAAAGATTGCATTCTCTCAACTTTTTAGTTAAAACAATTCATCGAAAAAGCAAAAGTAGTGGATAAATCATCCTAGGTGCATTTTGTAGTGGTTTTGAGTCGAGTCAACACACCACTAGTTTCACTTCCATCACCTTTTGACTTAAAGAACAACCTTAAAAGTAACGCTTAAATTAAAATTGAACTAGTAACTTTTATTTTCTAGGGCTCTGAAGCACCAACATAGCTTAGGCTAGGGTCTTGGAGTAGGTGAGTACTTAACTCTCCAAGACTACAAAACCAAACAGTTAGTCTATCTTGAGTAGAACAAATCCAATTGTTTCAGTTACATTCTGGGAAAGCTCCTCTTAAAGGAGAAGCACGAGCTCGTGTCCGAACCAGTGAGGGGATCATTCCTCCCTCGTTGGGAACGACGCCAGTCAGTACGTATTAAAAACGGTAAACCTCGGATTAACCATTGTCGAGGAGCCAGGGGTCACTTATCGGTAAACCTTGGATTACTGTCAAGGAGCCGGTAAGGGGATTGAGCTTGTTACTCTGCCCTTGCGTGCTGTCGGAGTTTAGACTGTTCCCCCAGGTGTAATTGTTGTGATTGGTAACCTTAGTGGCCATAATATCTAGGATTCTACCCAAGGTGACGGTGGAGGGAAGGTCCCACTGTACCTGGAGCAGACGTCGGCTATACTCACTTGGATTTTCTGGGGGGTACGCTTCACTTCGAGATGGTTAAAGTGGAGGTACTTGGTCCAGTCTATTCATTAAGCAGGTTGTCGGCGTAACTGTTCCGCCCGCCATTTCTGTACTGAATCCTGAGAGGTTGGACCTAATCACCAACTAGCGCTTTTGGTCCGGAAGATACTGTTTGTGTGTGCTTTGACACTCTAGATTATTTAGGCGTGTGCTTCAAATTTGTTTGGTTCTTTAGAAGACTTAGGTGGTTTGATTTGAAATTTTTTACTTTGTTTTCGTGTGCTGTAGTTAAAATCATTAATTGTGGCGGAATTACCGAGACGGTCCCGTCGCATTGCGGGCCAGTCTCCTGAAGTTGTTTCTGTGGCCGAATTGTTGAGAAGATCCCGTGAACTTCGGGGTTCACCTCCTCGAGACGACCCCAGTACTTTAGAAGGTTTAAAGGTCCTTGTAACTCCTTCTAGGGACAGTAGTGTAGGTTCACCTGAAGAAGGAGAGTCTGCCTTGGTAGTCCATCCGGATTACCAAAGTTTAGAAACAGGTTACAATCCCGAAGCTGTTACAGTTTCTGAGCTTACTGGTAGTTTTTCATCTGCCAGTGAAACAAGCGAAGAACCTGAAATTTCCGAACCTGTTACTCCAACTCCTAGTGTTCCCGGTTCACCAAGAATAGAAAGAATTATCACCGAAAATCTTCCTGTTGGATTAATTGCTATAGAAGAACTTGTTCCAGAGGAAGAAATAGGCGTTTCTAATTCTGAAGATATAATTACCCTTGACTTAAGGGAGCGTGAATCCATCTTTTACAGTCCTCCTAGAAGTAAACCTTGGTACCTTGCTTTAACCAATTTTTTAGACAACTCAGTAGGTTTTTCTACACCTCGTACTCCTTTTCCACCCGGAGGGATACATACTCCTGTAAATATGTCTGGTCCGTCATTTGTGTTTACGCAAAGTCCTGAATCATTTTTACATGGTGGTCCTTTTGTTCCTGCTGGGTATCAATCACTTTCTGGTACCTTTGCGGGAGCATCTCCTCGACCCATTGATCATGGGTTATTAGTTGGAAACAGTGGTAATGTACCATTGAGTATAGGTGATGTTTATATGATGTCAGGTTCAACTCTCGTTAACCAACCTCAAGGTGGCCAATTACCGCCTGGGGGGCAACCTTCGTTAATGCCTGGGGGGCAACCTCAAGGTACTTCATTCGTGTCTGGGGGGCAACCTCTAGGGTATCAACCCCAGCCTCAATATGTACCCCAAAGTCAACCTCAGTATCAATATCAACCTCAAGGATGGCAACCTCAAGGATGGCAACCTCAAGGGTATCAACCCCAAGGGTATCAACCCCAAGGGTATGTACCCCAAGAGTATCAACCTCAAGGCTACCAACCTCAAGGTCAAGGTCAACCCCAGTACTCGTATTTACCTCAAGGTTATCAACCTACGGGTCAATACCCTGGTCAAAGTTATCAACCACCTCAAGGGCAATCATATGGGACTGCACCTTACAGTTATCAACCCTATCCTCAATACGGCTATGGATCTCAGTATCCTCAACCAGTTACGAGTCAGTACCCTGGATTGTTAACATGGGATCCTTCACAGGGTCAACAGATGTTGCAGCCAAGTATACAGTCGGCACCTCAAGCAGGACAACCTGTAGTTCCTGGTCCACCCCAGCAACCGCAACCTGTCCAGTCAAGTGTACAGACCCCTGTAACTTCGGTAGTTACTCAGCCGCCAATTTCACCTGGTACTCCACCTCACACGGCTGCAGCAACTACCACTACATCTACCATGGTTACTTCTGGAGTATCGGCAGCGCCAGTTTCTACAGTCCCTGTAACCACTCCTCAGACATCTGTACCGTTGTCTGGATCTACGGTCCAAACCACAGTCTAGATGCCTGTAGGACCACCTGGTACAAGTACGGTTGTTACTACTCAACCTCAATTTGTTCAACCTCCGTACCAGGGACCGTATCAACCTGCGCAAGCTGCCCAACAACCGGCTTACCAGTATCAACCGTATCCTGGGTACACTTATCAACAACCTCAGCAACCCCAGTACGGTCCGGTTAATCCTGGTTTTCCAGGACGATATAATATCCCAAATGCAGCTCCTGTTCCTAGTTATCCTGGATATCCTCCTCCTGGGGCTGGTATTGTGACTCAGAATTTTAGAGATCCTAACCGGCAGTTACCATTTATTGCAACTTTAGATTTACCCGACTTGACGCGCCTAACAAACGATCCAATTCAATATCAACAGTTCTGGCCGCCAATGCCAAATAAGTTGCCCAGCGATATACCCAAGTTCGAAGGCAAGTCTGGAGAGGATCCATCCAATCACGTGATGACTTACCACCTCTGGTGTGCGTCAAATTCCATCTCAGATGATTCCATCCGCTTACGTCTTTTCCAGCGTACACTCATTGGTCTCGCGGCCAAGTGGTACATTGAGTTTCCACGGGCCTCTTTTTACAACTTTAGCCAGTTAGCTACCTCGTTCTTAACACATTTTCAGTTACCAGTCAGATACGATAATGGTACAGAATTATTAACTTCGCTAAAACAATCGACATCCACGTACATTTCTGATCACATCCATGAGTGGAGACGTCGAAGGAGATTAGTGAAAGTTTTTATCCCGGACCAAATCTTAGCTGAATGGTTTGTCAAATCATTATTACCAAGAATTACTGAAGATGTAGCTAAGGCCGGCGTAGTTACTGAGGAGCAAGTCATTGCTCAAGCACAGTACCTTGACTTAGTTTATACTCAGTCGGGTACGTTACACGAGAAAATACCGGATCTTCCCAAGTCAAACCAAATCGCTGCTGCTCCTTCGGGATCTCATGCCGCTGATGGTATGATTGGTATCGTGACTACGAAGAGCAAGAAGAAGTCTTCCAAGGCTTCAACTACTCCAATTATCACTTTGCCTGATTCTCCGACAGGAGAGTCTTCTCCTGAACTCACCGCCGACATTCACGCCGTAGAGTCATCTGCGGCCAAACCAAAAAACGGTGGAAAGAAGAAAGGAAAGAAGAAGGCCAAAGCAGACAAGGCTCCAAAGGAGAAAGTAGAAAAATCAGAAACCAATGACGAAAAGCGCAAACCTCGCTATCCTTGTCTCATTTGTGAAGAAGATCATTTTACGAGAGACTGCCCTCATCGGGCCGAGGTAGTGAAAATAGTCAAAGGTTCTCCCACTCCTGCTGTGTTAAAGAATCCATTTCCAGAGCAGGAGAATAAGATGATAGGTTCTTCTTTGAATGCCAGTGAAGAACCCATTTTGATGATGTCTCATGTCAGGATTGCGACTCGATCGCAAGATTATGGTAGTAAAGCTCCTGTTGATGGTAAAGAAGCAGAATCTTCTCACTCTAACCCATCAACCTCAACTCCTGGTTCCGATCCACTACAGATCGAGAAACCTAACCCAGACTTAGTGATTAAGCCGCCCGCCAAGGGTGTACTTCGAAGGTCTACTTTCAATCCACATGCGAGAGCAGCCCAGAATTACAACATTGTTGAAGACTTAGCTGTTTCACCTTCAGCAATGTCGGTACTCGAAGTGCTGCAATCATGTCCAGCGCAACGAAAATTGCTTTTGTCGGCTATCGGAGCTGTCGATGTTCAGGACCCGAACCTAATGATCTTTGATCTAGAAAATAGTACACCACGTCTCCCCCATCAAATGGCTTTCCAAATCCCAGTGATAGTCAAAAACAGGCCTATTCATCGGACTGTGATTGATGAGGGAGCTTCTACGTGTATTATGTCAATTCAATGTTGGAGATCGCTTGGTTCTCCTTCATTGAACCAATCCCCCACCATCCTTAAGGCCTTTGATGGTCGTGGGTTCCGTCCATTTGGTATTCTACAAGAATTGCCTATAGGGGTCGAAGGTAAAACCGTTAGTCTGGATGTGGAAGTGGTTGATGCCCCTCTAGACTACAACCTTCTTTTGGGTCGAAGTTGGTCATATGCTATGACAGCGGTCGTTTCATCGGTTTTCAGAGTCATTAAGTTTCCACATAATGGTAAGATCGTGACTATTGATCAGCTGACATACTTTTCATCCGACCCATCCTCTTCAGAAACTATCCAACATGTTGGTAAAACGACAATCCCTTACAAGGACATTGGTGTAGGTTTAGTTAAGGATTCCGGTTTACTGGGAACTTTTCCTCTCCCTCCACTCGATGTAGATCCTTCGTTTGCAACAATTCATATGATCACGTCAGAAAACATTATTCACGATGATCCTTGGTATGTTCCCTCTGACTCTGAGCTAGATTCACTCGGTGATGTTATGCCGTTGAGTCCGTATGAAATTGCTTATGAAGCTCTTATGTCTTTTACCGATTTTCATTCAACCGAACCCGACCAAATGAATGTGGTCAATGAAGAGTCACTTTTCACCTCACCTTTAGAACGGATAACGTTTCCCGAAGACGTGTCATCTGACGAACGACTTCACGAAATCCTAAGTGTAGATGATCTACCATGGGAAGATCTCCATCACAGATCTTCGTTTTTACCTAAGGGCGATGCATTTGAAAATGATTTTTCATCTATCTTTACCACTGATTATGTCAAAGACGCTCAGGATCCAACGAAACATTCTGATTCGGAGCTGAATTTAGGGAATATTTCTCGTACTGTTCCCGTTGATATATCAGTGAAGCCCGGAATTGAGGAGAACATTCATATAGGTGCCGCATGTACTGAAGAAGAAATCCAAACTTACAAGGCCCTATTCCAAGAATTCCGCGACGTGTTTGCCTGGTCCTACGAGGAAATGCCAGGAATCGATCCTGCCATTGTTGTTCATGAAATCAAAACCTACCCGGATGCTAAACCCATTCGGCAACGGTTGCGTCAGATTCACCCTCGAAAAGCAGCTGCAATTAAAGCAGAAGTCGAAAAGCTGTTGAAAGCAGGTTTCATTTATCCGATCCCGTTAACGGATTGGGTATCGAATATTGTTCCCGTCAATAAAAAACAAGGAACAATAAGAATCTGTATCGATTATAGGGATATCAATCGAGCTTGTCCAAAAGACAACTATCCTACGCCTTATATCGATCAGATAATTGATGATTGTGCCGGAAGTGAGATGTTTTCCTTCATGGATGGTTTCTCAGGTTATAATCAAATCAATATTCTACCTGCCGACCAACCAAAAACGGCATTCATTTGTCCATGGGGGACATTTGCTTATTGCAAATTACCTTTTGGGCTTAAGAATGCCGGCGCTACTTTTCAACGGGCCATGTCTTATGCGTTTCATGACATCAAGCACATTGTGCAACCCTATCTCGATGATTTGCCTGCTCATTCTTTACACCGAGCTGATCACCTTGTCCATTTACGAGCAATCTTTATGAGGTGTAGGCATTATCGAATTCGGTTGAATCCCCACAAGTGTGTTTTCTGTATAGAAAAAGGTCGATTGCTGGGATTTGTTGTTTCTAAAGCCGGCATTCGCGTCGATCCCTCGAAAGTCGAGGCTATCATCCAATTGCCTCCTCCTTCGAGTTTGCGCCAACTCCAAAGTTTGCAAGGGAAAGCGAACTTTTTACGCCGATTCATCCCTAACTACGCCGAGGTCACTAAAGGTTTTACACGGTTGTTGAAACAGAACGTACAATTCTTTTGGGACGAGATTGCCCAACAATCTTTTGATGCACTCAAACACGCGTTGACCCATGCACCGTTATTGCATCCTCCCAACTACAACCAGGACTACTTCTTATACCTCGCAGCTTCGCATTCCACCATTGGAATGGTGTTAGTTCAAGAAGATGAATTCAAGGCAGAGCATGTGATATATTATCTTAGCAGAACCTTAAATCCAACTGAGTTAAAATATTCGCATGTGGAGAAATTGGCCCTGGCAGCCGTTCAAGCTGTCCAGCGTTTTCGTCACTACATTCTTCTCCGCACAACTACGGTTATTTCGGATTGCAACCCTATGATTTATATCTTGACAAAACAACTGCTAGGGGGCAAGTACTCTAAATGGATCGTCATCCTGCAAGAGTTCGACTTGGAGTTTGAGAAATCCAAGTCTAAGAAATCTTTAGTCTTCGCGGAATTGATGTGTGATTTCCCAAGTGCTGACACAGAGACTGTGCCAGAGGAGTCCATTGCGGACGAATCTTTGTTTCTTATTAGCACTGTAGATCCGTGGTATGGGGATATAATCATCTATCTCCAAACCCAAACCTTTCGGCCTGAAGCTTCCAAGGAAGACCGTCGAATAATTCGGTTTCAATCCCAGCAATACAGAATTATTGGAGATACACTTTATCGCCTGGGGGTAGACTTAGTTTTTCGACGTTGTTTAACTCACGACGAGGCTGAGAGAGTTTTGAATGATTGTCACTCTGGAGCATGTGGCGGTCATATGTCTGGGTATGCCACAGCTCAGACGGTGTTGCGCGCTGGCTATTTCTAGCCGTCTATGTTTAAAGATTGTATCCTTGCCGTCAGAAAATGCCACAACTGTCAAGTGTTTGATCGAAAGATGCGCGCTCCACCTGCTCCTCTCCACCCTATAATTGCCGCTGGTCCATTCGCCAAATGGGGTATTGACTTTATTACTTGTAACCCTCACTCGGCCGGGGGGCATGCGTATATCATCCTCGCGGTTGATTATTTTACTAAGTGGGCCGAGGCGATGCCTACATTCGACGCAAGCGGCAAGACAGCTGCACTTTTCGTATTCAATCATACCATAACTAGGTTTGGTGTCCCACAAGCAATCATTACTAACCATGGGAGCCATTTTCGAAACGTCATGATGACTGAGCTTACAAGCCAGCTTGGTTTGCGCCACGATAGCTCTACACCTTATTATCCGCAAGCCAACGGTTTGGTTGAGTCAATCAACAAAGTTCTAGTCATCATGATTTGACGGATCATTGGTATCCATCGAACGAATTGGCATAACATGTTATTTTCGGCGCTATGGGCATATCGAACTTCAGTGAAAAATTCAACAGGTTTCACCCCTTTTCAGCTAGTTTACGGCTTAGAAGCTGTGTTACCTATTGAATGCGAAATCCCATCACTTCAAATGGCTGTCGAATTACTTCCAGCTACTTCTGAAGAGGAGAAACGGTTGTTATACTTGGCTAAATTAGATGAGACTCGACGTGACGCTACTTTAGCTATCGAGACTCACGCAAAACGAATGAAAGCCCAGTACGATAAAAATGTAACTCCTCGAAGTTTTTCAGAAGGAGACCTAGTACTATTATATGATCAAGCTAACGATAAGCTAGGTGCCGGAAAATTCGTTCCCATGTGGCATGGGCCCTACATTGTAAAGCGAAAGCTAGCAAAAGGGGCTTATGAGCTAGTTGATTTTGATGGGGACTCTTTGGGCAAACCCAGAAATGGACTTTACCTAAAGAGGTATTATGCTTAAAATGATGGATGGAGAAATTTTTAGATAGGTTAGATTTCCTTTCTAGCTAGCAAGTGTGTTAGTTTAGTCAGTGTGCTTAGTTTAGCAAGTGTGGTTTTCGTCATTATTCTGGCTTATCTTGGTTTTACTCTTGATATTGTAGATGTCGACGCCTCTCCAAACATACATTGGATTTGCTGATGGTGCTTGTCGTAGTACACAGAATATCTCTTCCGCAGCTTGGGTTATCTATTCACCCTCTGACGAGTTAGTTTCTATGCATGGGGTAAGCCTCGGTCAAACGACGAATAACATTGCAGAATACAGTGCAGTGGTTGAATTATTATCCGAATCTATTTCATTTGGAATTCGACGTTTGATTGTGAGGTTAGATTCTGAACTTGTTGTATTACAGCTTAATAGAGTTTATGCCATTAGGAATCCTGTGTTGTTAAGGTTGTTTTTGAGAGTGCGTCTCTTGGAACGTGAATTTGATTACATTGAATATCAACATATTCCAAGGTCCCTGAATACATTAGCAGATGCAATTGCTTCTCGAGTGTTGGACAGACATTTATAATAATCATGCAAGTAAATTTAAAGACATTTCATCATACATGTTAAACAAGATAAGCCGGTAATAGTGATATATATAGATAGAAGTGTGTCCAAAAAATATATACATCGTCTTCGATCATAGGTTGAAAACACCTTATGATCGGCAAAATGATAGTACAAAAAGTCAAAAATGTCACATGTGACTACAAAAGTGACTAGTCAATCACTGGTGGTGCTCTCTGTACGACACCACTGCGCAGGCTACCTTACGCAGAAATCTCCTAAACGGTCCAGGGACCGCGACTACAAAACACTGAAGCCTGATAGGAATGTCGTCCATAGTAGTCTCAGGTATGTCTACCGTGAGACGATCTAGGTCATGCTCCAACTCAGCTAGTACGTCTGCAGCCGCGTCCTGTGGGGCCGGTACCGGTGCAGCTGGATGTCGTCTATCATAAGGCCGGAGATTGGCTGGACGCTGTGGACCAACATCTGCATTTTTAAAATTTTACTGTTAGTTTGAGACGATATATATGAAAAATAAAAAAATACATAACTAGAAAACTTGTGAAAATAAAAGTACCTCTGTCGTCCCATTGTTCTCCCTGTGGAAGAACCATGTCCGGATCACCTCTGAAATCCATTCCGGCATATGGAAAGTCTTGTATCACAAAAAGCTGGCCCTCTAACCAGTCAAAGTAACTGTCTGAGAATCGAACCACTGCCGCGCCCTCGTCAGGATGCCGGGCCATCACCGTAACCCATCGTATAAGCTTTGGCTCCCGAGGACCCAAGTCATCAACAGTGAGTTGCTGAGGGATCAGCATTGGAACTCTCTCCAAGGCAAAGCTCACGACTATAGGCCCATATCCAAAAGTCTTTAGTCGTCCGTTCTTTGCCTTGGTCAGTTGGCTCTTCATATGAGCCGACACAGCTTCACACCAGTTGAAGATGGTGCCTTGGTAACAGTCAACTGCCATCCGCATTTGGGATCCGGAAGCAATGTGCAAAGCGGCCGCGCCGCAAACCCTGGTGACCGTGAACGCTATAACTTTGAGTTCAGGCAGAGCGATGTGTTTTATCTCTACGCCTTTTTTATGGCGAGTCCCAGGTCTGCACCACTCCTCGCGGAGATCATCAAGGGATTGGCCACCCGGCCTGGTCCCCGCAAGATTGAGTTGCTCACCTCTGTTCGGCAAGCCAGTGAGAAAGTATACATCCGAGGGCTCTATCTCGAGCTGGTGCCCTCCTATGTAAAAGCATTGATCTTGAACGTTCCATCGCTCAACCAGCCATTCCAAGAATCTTACCTGGCCCCTCATGCCCGGTATGGTCCAATATTTGTATAACCCGCATGTTCTTAGGGCATCCAGAGAGGGTTGGTGGTTTATTACAGCTTCATCTTCCTCTACGTGCTCTCTCTCTCTCCAGTCTAACATGATTAATGCCCTGCATATCAAAAAAGACAGTTAGAAATTGATTTGAAGAAGTTTGGTGGTTTTTTGAGGGAGTTGGGGTTTTCAAATGCGCACTTCTCGGAGGACGCACCCCAGCTTTGTAGCACAGGGCGTCCGGACGCAGCTGGCCTAAAGGCGGGCTGTGTCCCCCGACCATTTTCCCGTGTGAGAAAAAGTCAGGGGACGCAGGTCACCCGAAGAGCACCTGCGTCCTCCGAGAGGCGCATTTTGAACCCAAAACCCCCCCAAAAAATGAAACAGAGACCTAAAACTTAATTCTAAATGGATAGAAATGTAGAGTAGGATGTGTAAAATACCTGGATGAAGCGGCGTTCGATTCCGACGGTCGCATTTTCCGCAGCGACCACGGGAAGTTTCTTGTCAAAAGCTCCTTTTTCAACCTCCAAAGTCAAACGGTAAAAATGACATGGTAAAAGGTATTTTTATAGGTTTTTTGGGTGAATGAGTTCATTTTTTACCATGAAAAGATGTTTTTCGACGTATTTTTGCCTATTTTAAACAGGTATGAGTAATGTGTCGCTTTTGTGCAGGACAAAGGGATTTCGAGGGAAATTGTAATTTTCACAAATAAAAATATCAGAGTCATCTTTTAAGCCCTTTTCTGACTCCTAAAACATGAAAAGATCACCGAGTGTTTCTTTTGCACTCGTTAAAACGGAATTAAAAGACGGTCCCCTTTTAGCTCTTTTCTGACCGTAAAATCAGGAAAAGATTGCCGGGTTTTTGTCGTTTCAAACTCGATAAGGAACTAAAACGACGTGTCTTTGATCGCTTTTTACTTTTCAGGTCGACGACACTATTATGAAAGTACTCCTTGGTCGCAAGATCAAGCGGTTCCCCCAAGTATTATTTTATACTTTTTCGGGCTTGAGGGACACAAACTTACGAAAAAGTTCAACGTGGAGTTTCCTTAAGTTTTTCAGACTCTCTAAAATTGAAAAACGCCGAGTTTCTCCTATACTGGGCTCGTTAAACTTTTACAGTAAAGGACCTGTTCAATTACAAACAGGAACGAACCACTCCTTCCTAGGGTTCGAATTTAAACTAGGTTGGACTCGTCCGAAGGATGAGCTTATAACCAAGCATATGTTATCCTCCTCAAGCTTGTTAAAAATAAAGAGGTACTTGCCAGAAATGGTGGGGGAAAAGAGAGAAGAATGAACCTATTTGTCACCTTTTGTCTCAAGCGAAACTTTATTACCACTCTTGAACACGACACTTTTGCATTTCACCTGGGTTGGGAAATCTTTTACCTCATAGTTGACCAAATCACTTTGAAAATCTTTAACCGGGTTCAGGGATTAACTTTGAGTTATTCGTCACCAAACCATCTGTTGTGTCGTTATGTGTTCAAGAGGTCTGCGAGCAAAACTTTCATCTGCAAAATACTTATCGTCCATTTGACCATCCCTGAGTCAGTCCTTACAGCAACATTTCTTCAACTTGAACAATGATTTCGTGTTGCAGGCTTGCCTGCAACGAGTCGCTTTCTATCGACATCGACACATTATCTAGAAAGATGACTTAGGAATCGACAGTACCTTGAAGTCTGCATGCATCAATGGCAGGTTTCTCGCCTTTGACGACAGTTTACATCATTGACTTTCGATCAAAGGATTCCGTGAAGTGTTCGACATCAAAACATCTATTCACATTTCACGGGTTGTGCTTGGTACTTTGAGAACCATTGACATTACTGGTGGTCTCTCTCACGCTTGTTAACAGTTCACATCATCGACTGGTAATCAAGTGGTTTCTAACATGTTCGACATCAAATCATTTAATCACATGTTTAGAATCGTACCAATTCGGGAAGTAGAAGTGAAGACCCTGGATCTAGTTTCTACCATCCAGGCTGCGAGGAGTTTTGTATTCATTATCTATGTAGACTAATCATAAACAGATGGTTGCGTCCATACTGTGTCTACAAAAGTCTATAAAAATGATGTACTGCAAGATCATTCCTGTATCAGAATAGTTAGTCCATTAGTTAAAGTTTTGAATCTGAGTATGGGAATGCCTACCTCAGTGATGATATAATCTTATACATGTATTTTGTGTTGAAAATTGCAGGTTCCAACCAGGTCATCCACAAGTCAATCCTTGAAATGATAAAGCGCTTCACCCTTCCTAGAATTATAAAACACCAATCTATTCCAGGCTTCGCACTTTAGGGGGCAATCTGTTACACTAAAAAATGTCACCTTGACTACTTACAGTTAGTATGGCTCAAATCAACAGTCATGCTACCCTCTTAGGCAAGTCTTATGCCTCTGTTATCCATCTCAAACTCAAAGAAGAGAGAAAGTCTTGTAAAAACTATGTTTATCTCTGGGGTCGCAGGTTCTCTCTAGCCTTACCTGCGGGGACGCAGGCCATGTTCACAAAAGCTGCGTCCATGGACGCTCTGTATGTTAAAGGACAGGTGCGTCCTTCTGTAAAAGGCAAAATGCGCAAGTTTTATCTTGAAAACGTTACTTGTGGTTACTTCTAGAACATTCTAGAGGTCGGTTTGATGAAATGGATGCGCCTCCAGTTGGTTCATGTATCTCTATTAAGAGGGGACTTATCCCATCAATAAGGGAGCTATCCCACCCATAGAGGGGGATGATCCCATTGATAGTGGACCTGAATAACCTCTTTACAGCACTATAAATAAAGGCATTGAGCCAGAAGGAGGAGAGGTTGGAGCTATACATTTTCTTTGGGTAAATGCTGCAGGATTTAGGTCTCCCATTAGAACCTTTGTGAGGAGAGATTGTCTTTACATGATTCTACTTGGAAGTGGGTGAGCTTTGTCAAAGTAGAGAAAAACACTTGATGGACCCTGGGAGGAACTTGCACAACACCAAGGCCAGGTTGTAAGAGTTTCTTTGTTTCGTTATTAATACAAACTGGTTTATTTTTCTCAATAGCTTGTGTTAATGAGTTATTTCATGTGTTCCTTGGTCTGCATGTTGAATGTATGTTTTATTATATGAAATACAAGTGCTTGGTAATTGTTTGATTGTTTGTGGTTGCAGGAATTGACTTGAAGGAGGAGCTCATCCGGATCGCCAAGAACGGACTACAACAACAGCGTTTTGGAATAAGGTAAGCCTAAACACTTGTAGTTTTCATGTTATAAAAGGTATATTTAGAGAAAGATTACTCCATTTTGTCTTGTTTGTCGCTAGAGAGTTTAGACTCCTAGGGAGGTCAGTTGTGTCAGCCCAAATGACTTTTTCCGCCACGACACAAGTAGATGCATCATAGATGATAGAGCACAAGGGATAGTGAGATGAAGAGGAAGTTTCAATAAGCACATATTCTTTGACATAATCAAATTTTGGATCCCAAGTAAAATCATAGTGAGATGAAGAAGAAGTTTCGATAAGCACATCTTCTTTGAGTGAATCAAATTCTAGATCCAAATTAAAATATTCATGAGAAACCAAAAGATTAGTTGATGCACCTGGGCATTCGTGATTGCATACATCAATACATTTATCATCATTATAATGATTGTCACCCAAGGTTACAGATTGATTGAAATAATTAATTACATTTGATTCAATACCGATATTAGTAGATTGAAAATCATCCATGAACGGAAACACATCATCTTCACATGGAGGATTTTTGAAAATAGAAGAAAGATTGAACACATATTTACCTTCCTGATCCTCTACCTGTGTAAAGTGACTACCTTGTATCTGATCACAATTTGAACCAGCAGCGCGAAAATCAAGAGAGTGTGAAAGAATAGCTAGTGGAGTAGATTAATCGGGCAAATCACAGTACAAACAGTCATGGGGTGTAGATGATAGAGGATCACAGAAATATAGATCAGATTGGAGGCTAGAGTTATGAATGATAACATTAAGTTTTGAAATGGGGAAGTTAGCCTTCCTCATGGGCTTGATGGAGCCATTGTAGGATATCCTCCATTGAATCTAAGTAATGAGAAATGAAAGAAGAATGAGAAGGTGGATTAAGAATTTGATTTGAAGATTTCCCAACTTCACAATCACCACAAGGAGGCACCCACATTGAAACTGGAAAAGGAGGAGGACAAGGAACAAAAGGAATAATAGGTTCCTCCTCTAAAATTAGAGGTGTCTCATAATTCACAAGAGTTGGGGAAGTAGGAAAATCAGGGTGCTCAGGTTCACTGTTTAAAGAGATAATAACCAAATGCTCAAACTCTTGTTTCAAGAAATTCTGATTCATGTCTTCTTCAGAAATTTCACAACAAATGTGAAGGAATCGATCAGAAAAATCCTCAATTGACTCATTAGGATTCATTCTTAAGAGATAGATTATTTTACAAACATCTTGGTAATTATACCTATCAAAATCTTGATGAAGCTCCCTAAGGAGCAGATGAAGGGAAAGGATGGAAGAAGGTGGCAAGGTATGGAACCATCGATTAACATGACCTTCAAGGGTGAGGAAGAAAATCACACAAGAAAACTCTTCATCATTTATTTTGTAAGATTCACAAAATTTAAGAAAATCAGAAATGTGTTGATTTATGGATGTTGCATCCTCACCATCAAAATTTAACTAGGACAAGTGATAGAGAGGCTCATGAGGATTGAAAATTGATAAAGGGAAAAATTAGAGAAACACCCTAGGAGTAAGATTTGAGTATGACCCATTTTAGATAAGAGGTTCAAACTAGATTCAACGGGCTTAGCTTGTCATCTGGCCCTCCTTCTAGTGCCATTGTTGACGATGTTGGAAATCCATCAACCAAGGGGTCTCCCCAATGTGAAGTCCCAATTATACCTCACATTGTTTGGTGTAGGATCCCCATATGGAATATCCACCCGGTTTCCATATATCTTAAAGATATGGCTTCGCTTTAACTATTAGCGAGAGAGAGAGGGATACAACGGTGTATTTGAAAAGAAAGAAGGTGTGCTTGATGAGTGATTAGTTGTAAATGTGTCAAGGTTCTTCTACTGTGGAGAGGGGAGAAAGGTGAGCCTCTAAGTGAGATGTAGTAGTACTTGTTGAAATGTGGCAACAAGAATATTCGAATTTTAATTTTTCCTTGAATTAAAATTCGAATTTAGTCTCACCAACTGCTTGAAAAATAATTAATTAATTCATCTTGTATTAATTAGTTGGAGAAATTCAAGCTATAAGTCTTTGTGAAGTGATGCAACAGTTATCCCTTAAATTAAGGAGATTATCCCTTAATTAAGGAGATAATTATGAATTATAATTGAGTTGTAATTAGTTAGCTCAGTTAACTGAGTTATGTCCAGTTAAATTAGTTCCAAACAGTTTGAGGAACTAATTGTGAGTTCAGTCAGTTAATGCGTGCATGCATCAAACTAGTGTACTCCAGATAACTGAAGATTCTCTCATAAATAACTCATGCATGTCTATTCAGAGAAAGACCCAGTTGAGATTAAAGATAGGGACAATGTACTATCAGTTGCAAGAATTTTCCTATAAGGAAAACTCATGCATGCAGAAGGAATTCATTCCTTGAGATTTGCACAGTTTTACAGGGTGTAAGATCAGTGTGAGTGATCAATGTTACACTTGGTAACAGTTGGATCACCCAAGAGAAACTACGCAAGGAAATAAGAGCTTGGAGGGCAGAGGAGAAGGCATATGAGCAGTCTATTTTGTCTATGAGCATCAGTGAAGGATTGTGTTGAGAGCTGGCTAGCTGTGAGAGCTAAAGCTTTGTGTAATCCTGATATATTTCCACTTGTATGATAATACAGATAGTGGGGTTTTTAGCTGAGGCTTTCCCCAGAGTATTCTTTTGTGTTTCATGTGTATTGATTCTTCATCTGGTTATACATATTCAGCTTGATCTTGCTAAAATCTATTAAGATTTCGCAAGTGTGATTGTAGAAGTAGATTAAAGTATTTTGCTTTAGTTATATTGCATTATTAGGTTAATCTACAGTCATAATTTCTACAGTACCACCCAAGAAGAGACATACATGAACCAGAAGGATATGTCTAATATCTAGCAGAATAGTCCATAAATGATGCGACGGTCATTACAACCATCAAATGAAGAAATGTTTGTCTAATATCCCGCAGATTAGTCCACAAGGATGGGACAAAAATAATCACCATTACAACACATTCCCAATAAGATAATTACGAAAACAACTGAAATATTTCAACTATATTAGCACACGTGAAAGAAAACATGAAATATAAACATCCATAGAATAGTCTTACAAACATTCATAATCCATGCATGATGAACGTGATGGCCTTGAAGGATTCTATTATTAAGTAAAAGTTCCAAGACACATGTTTACAATGTACATCACTAGCTCCGGTAGTGGAGCATTGTAGCCACTCCTTGCTCCTCAAAGAACTAGCTTATCTCTCTAATGCCTTGTGAGAGGAGCCAAGGTGAAAAGTCCTTTGCTCATACAATGAGGGAGTGTATGTAATCAAGGGTGACTCTTTGAATACCCTCATGATTGTTTGACTTCTTCTAACTTTTCAACTTACATTACTCTTTACATTCCATGCCTGTCCTGTGGACTTCCACTTTTCAATACATTTTGTATACAATATACATGATCCACAATAGTGAGGTGGCATATGACCACTCATGACATGACATGACATGACACTGCTGGCATGGGATGCTTGATGATGTGGCAATGTCAAGCCACTGTTGCTGCTAAGTGCTAGATGTTCTCTTAAAAATGATTTTCTTTCCACCTCTTCATGTCTTGGTGATGAGGAATCTTCAATGATCTCAAGTCTTGAATATTGGTCACAAACTAGTGTCCCTTCACTTTCTCTTGATTGATCAACTTGTAAGTTTAGCTGCGAGAGAGTATTTGAGCATGCTTCCCTCCTTCTTCTCTTTCTTCATAATCTTTTCATGACATGATAGGGTACCTATTCCTGTAATTCACTCACGACGGGATGGCATTAATCTAAAAACCCCCCAATCTAAGATGATGCATTTTGATCCACTAATTGAGCCTATAACAAGTGACAATATGGGAAGAGGGACTTAGTGACTGAGCAGTGTGCAGTTCCAACAGCCGAGGGAAAATCTTGAACCTTAAGACTTCGCAGTGTTCAGTTCAGGCAGGTCTGAGGGACACGACTGTGTAGTTTCTGGAACTGGTGACATAGGCTAAAGGGATGGGCACTAGGAGAGCTCACACTGTAGTTCTAGGAGTCAAGGAAAGTTGGGATGCTATGGAGCTGTACATTTCAAGGGATCAGGTAATGATCTTGAGGCTTGAGGTTGCGAAGTGCATAGTTAAAGTTGGGTTGAGGGACAAGACTACATAGTTTTGGAAGCTAATGGAAGTAACTGAGGGAATGAGCCCTAAGAGGACACACTACACAGATATTTTGGGAGACAAGGCAGGTAAGGCTACTACGGAGCTGTGTACTTCAAGGGCTCAGGGGATGAACTTGAGGCTTGTGATTGTGCAGTGCGCAGTGGAGTCTGGGTTGGGAGGAATGATTGCACAATTCTAAAGGTGATGCTCGGGGCTTAGGCACAAAAACTGTGCAATGCAGTAGTCCTAGGAGGAAAGAACTACACATTACGTAGTGACAAGAAGCAAGTTCACAACTAGAGGACTGATTTTTTGCAGTGCATATCTCAATAGAGGCTTGGTGAAGCTAGGTTGCTCGGTTTGGAAATTGTTTCGAAAATGGATAAGTTTGGGATTGATGAGATCGGTGTTAACGGTGATGAAGTTTGACTATGATCACACACTTAGAATACTTTGATGACACAACAAAATTGATCATCTGAACACATGACCAAATCATTTCCCTCTGTGCAACAACTTTACGACAAGTGCGGCACTTAAGATAAACTTTGGGACAACCGTGATGACACTTGTGTGATAATGCTTAGAATTTTGTGAATGAGTGAGAATGAAGTTCACATAGTTATGGAAACTCATATCGACAAATACAAACCCTTAAAACCATTAAAATAGGATTATACACATTGTGTGATATCCAACATGCCAAAAGACGACAGTTTACCCAACATGCAAAAGGGAACAAAACACTTCAAGAAAGTTCATGAAATAACTTTCGATGTTTGTGACAACAATGTACAAGACCAAGGAAGGCTCTGAAATTGAGTGTAAGCCAAAATTTTGGAGGGTTTTGTAGTAGCTATAACAGTACCTAAGGAGAACTAGAAAAAACCCACTTTCAGTTAATCACAATAGAAAAAAAGAGTGGACAAATAGATAATAAGCTCTTAGAGACTGTACTTCTTCAGGAGATGGGATAATGAAATATCAAGAAGGATTTTTTCTCAAGCATTATTCATTCCCACGTATGAGAAATTTTTCCATGGATAAAAAATTCTAGACACAAAGATATCAATTGTAGATCTTATGTTAGAAGAAATGAACCAAGAAACCTTAAAAGAAGTGAAGTAAAAAATAGATCTACAAACATAAAAAAAAAAACATGAATATGGACAAGAATCCATTTAATCCTCTCTTTGATATCACTGAATGTTTCTGTTGTCACAATTTCAAGCATAAGTCATATGAATGTCAGCTCAAAAATAGTAGTTCACAATCCTAAAACAATTGTAGAATAGAACGACATATGCAGTGGAGAAAGAAGAAGGAAGAAAAGAAAGTTGATTAGTGTGGCCTAGTTTTGTATGCTCAAAATCAAAATAGTCAATTGTATGTCAACATTTTCTACTCTAGACATATGCTACAAGACACAAGAAAATTTTAGTCCTTAGATAAAAATAAAGCAAAAAATGTCACATCCAGAAATGATGCAATAGGAATAATTAAAGGAAAAGGTATTGTCATTCTAAATAATGGCCAAGGAAAGGCTTAGGATGTACTGTTTGTTGAAGGACTGAAACATAATTTGTTGAGTGTTAGTTAGATGTGTGATAGAGGTTGTGATGTTCTCTTTAGAGCTCAGGATTGTGAGATCAGATCAAAAACAATAGGGAAGGTGTTAGCTAAAGGAGTTCAAACAAAAAAGTAATGTGTATATCTCGAAGGAAGGTAATGAAGAGTGTTACATTAGAAAACAAAATGAGTCTTTGTTATGACATACGAGGCTGGGGAATTTCAATTTTGATCACATCATCAGACTCAATAAAAATAGAGTAGTTAGAGATCTACCAAAGACAATTAAACCTCAAAATACTATTTGTAAATCATGGCATATGGGAAAACAGGCTCTAAATTGATTCAATCTCAAAGATAAGTTGTCAAGTAGTAAACCTTTCTAGTTAGTATATATGGATTTGTGTGGTCCTTCGAGAATAGTCAACATGAGGAGAAATATTATTCATGATGGTAATCGATGAATATTCCATATTGACATGGGTAAAATTCTTGAGAAATAAGTCAAAAGCATTTGAGAAGTTCAAAATATTCAAGGCATTCGAATAAAATCAAACAGGGTGCAATTTACTTCAAATGAGTTTGCAAACTTTTGTGATGAATTTGGTATAATAAGACAATATATAATTGTGGAAACTCCATAGCAAAATGGAGTTGCAGAGAGACAAAACAAGTCAGCACATCAAATGGACAGAGCCACGATGCAAGAAATAAACATTCCTCAAACCTATTGGGAAGAGGCAATACACATAGTTGTTCATATTCTGAACAAGGAACATATTAGACCAAATTGTGATAAGACACCTTATGAACTGTGGCACTATAAGCTAGCTTCAACAAAACATTTTAAAGTGTTCGAAAGTAAGTTCTACATAAAAAATAATGATGAAAAGTTAGGATTTGATGCTCGATCAAATGAACTAATATTTTGGGATACTATACAAAAAGTAAAGGATACAAGTGCTACAATAAAATACTGCATAATATCGTTGATTGTATAGATGTAAGGTTTGATGAAGAGCTTCCTAACAATAACAAGAGAACATGTTTTATCAATCCTCCAGATCATCATCGTGACAATGAAGAAAATTAAGTATAGGATGAAGAATCACAAAAGACAGAGACTGATTCACAAGATCCCTCAAGGCATGTACAAAAGAATCACCCTGATAATGAAATTATTGGAGATAAAAGTGAAGGATTTCAATTGAGTAAGGAACTTGAAAAGCCATCAGAACAAGCTCAAATAGCCATGTTGTCAAAGATTTAACCAAGAAATTTTGATGAAGCAAGAAAATACAAACACTAGATAGATGCTATGAATGAGGATCTAGATAAGACTGAAAAGAACAAGACCTAAGAATTGAAACCAAGACCAATAGGAAAGAATGTCATAGGTACAAAAAGGGTATCCAAAAATAAGATGTATGAATAGAGATAGAGATGATAGGATCAACAAAGATAGCAGATGGCAGAGGTATAATTGACATGAGATAACTACATCGACAAAGAGGTAGAGGAAAATAAATGTAGTGCCAAAACAAATGGATGTTCAAAGGAATCATAACGTAGAGGTTCCAAACGGACAAATCATGCCAGGAAAAGTTAGAACATTAGAGTGACACTTTTTCCAGGTCGACAGAGGAACGTTAGAGGTATAATAAGTTAAAAATACATTATAAAATTGAATGACTCGAAGGAACACCATAACGTGGGTGACTAAGAAGCCAATTGGACATATCATATGTTATAAATGTGGTGCAGTGTACACCTAGAATGTGTGTCTAAAGATTTTTGAAGCAATGCCAGTCAAAATTTTCTAAGAACAAAGGATGATAGTCACCTATGATGTGTTATCTTGTCATTATATGAAAAAAGAGGTCAACTATCATTATATGAAAACAAACCTACATCATATGATAGAAACGTTCCTTATTATGAATTATATCATTATTTACCAAAAATGTGGACTAAACACAAAAATTGTAGCCTCTATCATCTTACAAACTATGTTAAGCATTTTCTTAAATCCAATCACCTCTGCTAGAAGATGAAACCATAAAAAATGTTGAAAATATTTGGCATGGTGATCATGTTTCTATGTTTCAATTTACCTAGAAGAAATCTTAGGCAAGAAAACAAATTACACTTTATCTCTAGTATCAATGCTTCAAATCACCTCTTTCTGGATCAAATCTAAGTATCAGTGATATATATGGTATAACTCTTGGAAGACTATAGAGATTGATTCAAAACATTGGTGAAACCTCATAAACAGAGTGTTGAAGACATAGTACTAAAAGTCTCTATACTTGTTTTTTTTATGTGGTTATCAATATTGAAGGTTGAAGGTAGGCACAATGATCTCAACTTTCAAACTTCAATTGAGGATAGGTTACTTAGAAAACAATAAGTGATTTCCCTCTCTCTGGTTAATGAAGGCATTAAACATGGTTAAAAATAGTGGCACCTTTACATATCTATCTCTTATTTGAATCCCTATATCTTGACAATAGAGTAATATGGCATCGAAAACCATTCTTATAGTGCTCTCATAAAAATAAAAATATTTAGTACAATGGTCACATTAATTGAATACCAAATCATAATTCATAATTTGAAATGTCTCTAGTTATTTCTCATTGGTACATTTTATGGATATTAAAAGCAGCCTCATAGAAATCATGGTGACCTATGATGTGGATATGATCTCTTTTGGAGTAAAATGTATCACAATGAACACCAAATTGAGACACTACCATAAAGCAATAACAAGGTTTAGAAGTGGAAGTTTATTTCTTCAATTGATGGTTATTTCTTTCACAAGTAACTAATCCTTATCAAATTCATAAGAAAGGACTGATATAGAAATGCTCCATGAAGAATTGATGGTGATGGTTGAATATTTCTACCTCAATAGCAAAATATAAACATTGTACATATTTTCTTACAAAACTCTTTGTGATTGATGTCAAAGGGGAAGGTATTCGAAAGAGCAATGAGGCTAAGAGGAGAAGTAATTCTCATAATAAATAAGAAGTATGACTCTTACGGGGAGGAGCATGGTGTTTCTATTAATGCAAAATGGGGAGAATGTTGGCAATGTTGGCATTGATGTCAAATGAGGCTTTTTATGATGATGAGGTTTGTCATGTTGATGAGGTTTGTCATGTTAATGAGGTTTGGGTTGCTTGATGATTGATGAGTTTGTCATATTGTCATTAAGTGATGTGGTGCAAAGGCTTTGGTGCTTGTCAGCCAATGATTTTATCGATGATTGATTTGATGTTTATCCTACAAACAAAATGAAGACATAATGGCACATAAGGACCATAAAGCACAACTTTAAGAACCAAAGAAATAAAGTACAAATTCTAAAGAACATATTGTTTTGATTGAACAATTTTTATTTTTTTTGGTTTCTTTACAAGTGTAACACTTTTATTTCTCTCAAGACCTACATTATAACATTGGCCAGCTAGTATCTAACTTGCATTACCCTACTTAATAACACACCGCAACCACTTCCAACTTGCATTACTGCATATTTGGTCATCTAAACCTTGTCTTATGCAATTATGAATGCTTGACAATGATTTTTACAGATTTACAATAAGCTCAAAGCATTTTTTTCCTAATTTGAAGACTGCTGAAAGTGAAGAGGTGAAATGAAAATAATCCTAAAATAATAAGAGACATCCCCTCATTTTGAATTCTTTCATAGAATGCAAGCAGTCAGAGAGCAATATTTATAAAATATGCATTGTTGAATGAGAATCAAGTTTTGTGAATTGAACATTTGTATGAGAGAGACCTTGAACAAGCCTGATAACAAGAAAAGAGAAAGAGAAAGAGTAGTAAAAGAAGAGTAGACATAAAAAATAAAATAATAGAGGATAAGTAGTAGAATAGGTACAAGGACCAAGTAACCGTCAAATTTGATTTGTAAATTGATCAGGGGATTGGAGTCTCCTTTCAAGTTTTAGATTGATAAATAATAAATTGTAAATTGTTGATGTTGGAGCCACCTATGGGTTGTAGTTTGCAAAAAATTTAAGGGATTTGGAGCTTCCTTGAGGTAGAAGCCTCATGTAATATGGATCTTGTATAAAATTTGATGTAATAGGAGAGTAGGAGCTTTCGTTCACATCACTTCCAGCCAAAAAATTGTGGTTTTATCCCTTTATGGGTTTCCACTTATATCTGGTGTTCTCATGTGTTTTTTACTTAATGTATCATATGTGTGAATGAATTTGAATTCTAAATATGCATATACGAAAATATATTTCTCTGATAATTGAAAAAGAAACAAATAATAGTTGAACATATACATAAGCCATTAACTACAAAAGATGAATTGTTGGTAAAAGTTGTTATTGATGTCAATATGTTAGATGAATTGTTGAAGAAAACCCTAACCCTAATCTTATTCAAACCCTAATTATTGAAGAAATCCTAAGAGTGAACCTTTCATTTAAAACCCTAACCTACTCCTAATCCTTCAAGGAAACCCTAAACCTAAATCCATACCTAAAAACCCTAACCCTAATTCTAGTCCTTATTCCTTAACTAATCCCAGTCCTAATCCTTTTACATATCCTAATGAAAATCCTAGCTATATTAAGAAACCATAACCATAATCCTTATTCCCTAATTTATTCGTCATCAAAATTCTTATTCCTATTAATACAATCTTATTTTAAAGTTACCCTATTCCTATCCTTATTGTGAAACCCCTAACCCTATTTTCCTATAATAGAAATACCTTAATACTCTTCATAATAAATTATATACTATATTACTTCATACCCTTCACCTCACAAACATTACGTGTCACAAACTATACGGATCATAATAACTCTTACTAAAAAACTTAATGGTCGACTTTGTTTTTTTTCATGTCGGCCTTCTCAAATTGTGATGTTTTTCTCCTCTTCTAATCGTATAAAAAGAATAAAGGATTCATTCCAAGGGACAAGGTTCTCGGAGAAGAAATATAGGTGAATAATAAATAAGTCTCTTTTTATGCAATGTTTTGGAGAAAACGCTCAAAAACGCATGGGTCAATTGCATAATTTTTGACCTATCAATTAACTTTGAATATTGTTGTGTGAAGCTTTAGGTAGTTTGTTGAAAATCAAGCAGAATACACAGTAATTGTTTGTATTTCCATCCGTCTCTTCAGTGGAAAAGTAAAGGTTCTGTGGGAAGACAGATTTGGTGAAGAAGAATCAACAACAGTCTCCTCGGTGAACAAAACTCGATCTACAGCTCTGTACTTTGCAAAAGGCATCACAAATAGTTTAAAATAATTAATATTATATTGTATTAATGGAGAAATGGTTACATGGTTATTACGTAACTCCTTAAGTTAGGATTAGTTCGTAGGTTGTAGGAGTTTGTTCTCACCTCCCTATTCCTTTGTGATATATATATTGAATCATCTTTGATTAATTGAATCATAGTGTATGCTCCAATTTGTGCAGCCTCCAAGTTAAGCTTGCTCACCTGTGAGTTGCTCGTTAACTCAATTTATTTCTTTTATTTTCAGTTTTCTAACATGGTATCAGAGCTCAAATCTGGTGAGCCTAATTTACCTATAGAGACTTATATGCTACATTAGGGCCCTAGTAGTTATAGATCCTTCGTGGCTATAGTGTCCCAGTGGCAACATAGGAGCCTCAGTGCTCACAATTTTGGATTCTAGGTCGTCGGGAGTGACATACCTTAGTCACAGGAGAAATTTTCTTTCTGAATAGGTCTCAGTGTATCTCCAGCTGAGCACAAGGCAGTCATCGCATTATTTGGGGTAACAAAAGTGATGATCATCGTAGATTTTGGGGTTGAACCCACAATGATTTGCCTTTCCTTAGCGCAATTTTGATCATCGGGCCTAAAAATCGTGGTTTTTTAAGTGTGAAAGAGCGTTGATGTGTTTTTATGGTTCTGTGCATGAAATCTTGCCAGTTCAATGGTGGATCTAAGTTGCAGACACATAGATCATGGTATATTGGTGGCAGATCCGTGATCAATTCAAAGGTTCTGGTATGTGTTGAGATTATTTTTTTTAATGTAGCTTGTAATTGTTCACTTGGTTAGAATCGATTGAATATCAGGGGATATGGAATTCGATTAGTCGAAGATGAACAATTTCACATAAACTTATCCCAACGAGACTAAAAAACTCTATGGGACCAATTATACCAATTGAAAATTCAAGCTACTTACGTTGCTTGAGGTATCGAGCACATGGTCGATTGTCAGTGACGATGAGCAGAAGCCGACCATTTCAGCAGTTGGTATGACAACACTAATACATGATTGGGATAAAAGGGAGAATAAGGTGAAAGTCTTATTGAAGATGTCTGTTAAAGGCAACATTATCCCACATATTAGAGACTGTAAATCATCCAGTGAGATATGGAATACACTCAAGAACCTTTTCCAAACACAAAAAACCAATCGCATCTTGTCTCTGAAAGGCAAGTTATTTTCCATGAGGATGGAAGAGAATGAATTAGTTGTTGGATTCGTTGCACCGGTCAAGGACCTGAAGGACATATTGGGTGACATCAGGGAGAAGGTATCTAATTCCGATCTTGTCACAATTACATTAAACGGGATGATGGATGAATACCATATGTTCATCATAGGCTTGTCTGCAAGAGACAAAGCCCCTGCATTTGAAGAGCTAACATGAATCCTAATATAGGAAGAAGAGCAGCGACATAATTTGAGACCACAGAGTGCCGATCTTGCTCTGATGGTGAAGAAGGAGCCATACAAAGGGAAAAAACCACAGGGACAGAAAGGCGGTGGAATTTTTCAGAAGAGATCATTTAGAGGTATGTCTCCAAGTAACAATGGTAACAAATATGACATTAAATGTTTTTACTGTGGGAAACCCAGTCATCTGTCTAACTTTTATTTTAAGAGACAGACTGATGAGGGTATAAATAAATAGAGTAAGCACACTAGGCACTTAGCCGATGAAGGTCACAATCATGATCTTCGATTATTTGTATTTTATTATGCCCTTTCATCTCTTGATGAGGATGAGGCCGAAACATGGTTCGTAGACTCAAGTGCGTCATCACATATGACACATAATAGGCATTGGTTCAAAAATTTGGAAGAAACTACTTGTGGAGCTAACATATATCTTGGTGATCACAGAGGTTATTAGATTAAGGGGTACAGTGATATTTCGATGATGTTGCTTGATGGGAATATTAGATTTATTAAAAATGTGATGTATGTACTCAAGATCAAGAAGAACTTGATCTTTGTTTCAATGATGGCAGATCAGGACCTGCAAGTCGAATTCTTCAAAACATATTGCGCCATAAAGGACAATGAGAAGGACTAGTTGCATCAAGAGTGCATTTGGGAGGCCTGTATAGGTTGAACATCAAAAGCATGTCACACCAAGCTCTGGCTTCAACAGGATTGACAGTCGAGAATATTTGGCATCAAAGATTTGGTCATTTTCACCTAAAATATCTCATGCTGCTACAAAGAAAAGGTATGGTTGATGGAATTCCCGCTTTTCAGAATGTTCATTTAGATTGTGATGGATGTGCATTAGGAAAAATGAATAGGGAAGAGTTTCCTTTGAATGTTGATAGGAAGAAAAGAGATATTCTAGAGCTTGTTCATACATATATATGCGGACCTATGCAGACTAGGTTGCTAGGTGGTGCATATTATTTTCTACTCTTTACTGATGATTGCACTAGATTCTCCTGGGTATACTTTATCATAAAAAAGAGCCAGACATTTCAATGCTTTAAAGAATTTAAGAATATGGTGGAGAAGCAGACAGGGAAATTCATTAATATTCTCCACTCTGATCAAGGGGGAGAATACAAGTTGGGAGAGTTCATGAAATTTTGCAGGAATCATGGGATTATTCAACAGTTCATAATACCTCACACTCCACAGCAGAATGGAGTTGCAGAACGAAAGAACATAACCCTTGTGGAGTGCGCACGAAGTATGCTTCAAGGTAAGGGTCTATCCAATGGTTTTTGGGCTGAAGCCATCAACATTGCAATATACTTGAAAAATAGGAGTCCAACTAAATGTCTCAACTTTAAAACTCCTTTTGAAGAATTTTATGGATATAAGCCTGCAGTGAATCATTTAAGGATTTTTGGGTCAAAAGACTTTTCCCATATTCCCAAGGATGACAGGAAGAAGTTAGACCCGAAGGCCATGAAATGCATCTTTGTAGGATGCTACACTAAGTTTAAAGATTATAAGTTGTTTAATCCTTTGACTCATAAAGTTTTTGCGAGTCAAGATGTGTTATTTCATGAGGAGGCTGAGGAAGGAAATAAGAAGAATAAACTTGAAGAGTGATACACTCAATTGTTGAAGGAAGAAAGCAGTGAGGACAATCAGCAGCAACAACAACAACAACAAAAAGGGGAAGAAGCGGGTGATATAATTAGTAAGTCAAGTCCACTAAGGTTTTAAGTAAACAGATTTGAGATGAGTCCCTTACCAAGAAGATCAGGTAGGCAGACTCAACTACCAGCCAGATTGAAAGACCATGATTTAATGTCAAACATTTTAAATGTTATAGAGCCCATAAATTATAAAGAAGCTAGTCAATCTCATGAGTGGAGGGTTGCAATGAATGAAGAATTTGAATCTATTATTAGAAATAATACTTGAGAACTAGTTGAATTGCTTGAAGGAAAAATACCCATAGGTTGCAAGCGGCTTTACAAACCTAAATTTAATGCAGATGGGAGTATAGAAAATTTTAAAGCTAGATTGGTAGCAAAGGGTTATTCACAGAAAGAGGGAATTGGCTATGAAGAAACCTTTTCTCCTCTAGCCAAACTGAATACAATTAGAATGTTAATTGCAGTAGCTACAAAACATCAGTGGAAGCTACACCAGTTAGATGTTAAGTCTGCATTTTTAAATGGTGATTTAAAGGAAGAGGTTTATTTAATGTAGCTTGAAGGGTTTGTTAAACAAGGGCAGGAGAATTTAGTTTATAGATTGAAAAAGGCCCTTTATGGTTTAAAACAGGCACCTAGGTCTTGGTACGAGAAGATTGATTCATTTTTCTTATAGCATGGTTTTTATAGGAGTAAGAATGATCCAAATCTATATACCATGTATGATGAACAAGGGCAGATAATTTTGATTTCCTTGTATGTGGATGACATGATTATAATAGGTAATGCAGATGCATTAATCAAAGAAATCAAATTGCAGATGTCACAGGTTTTTGAAATGAAATATCTCGGAAATTTACATTACTATCTAGGTCTAAAAGTGTGGAGAGACTTTGGGTAGCCTTTCCTTACTCAAGGGATGTATGTCAGAGGGCTACTTAAAAAGTTCAAAATGGAACCGTGTAAGGCAACATCAGTACCTTTGCAGTAGAACCTAAAATTGTGCAGACACAATGGCTCTAAGGAGGTGGATGCTACTTTGTACGGCTAGCTAGTTGGTATTCTGATATATCTAACTAAAACTAGACCAGACTTAGCATACTCTATTAGTGTTGTGAGCTAGTTTATGTCTAAACCTCTTGAATGATCCAGATTTAAATAGGAAGGCAACAAATTACAGAGATAACCATAAATACAGAGATGAGATAACCATAAATACTGAGATGCAGCGGAAATAATACTTCATTTCATTACTGTAAAATACTGAAATATGCTTACAAACAGAAATGGAAAGAAACTAGCTAGGGCGATGGTAGCTTATCTCTGAGAAGAGATGTGGCGGCTACATGCCTCTGAACTGTTCTGAACTCTCTTACAATGAGGCTCGAAGGCCTATTTATTGTTGAGAAACAATGGAAAACCCTTCACATCCCGAAACCTAACCCTAGAAGATGAAACGCCAAATTGTGGGCCCGCGTTTGGGTAAATTGGTACATCAATTTCCCGGGGTCGTAACTTTGGCATATGATCTCCGTTTGACGCGTACGATAGCTCGTTAGAAAGATCTATCCGAGTACTACCACTTTGGGAGGCAACATGGTCCATGGACCCATGTTGCCCCAGATTCCCAAAAAAACATTGTTTAGGGCCTCAAAACGGCTCTGGAAGTTCAGGACCCGAAAAACTGCTAAAAATAGTAAGCTGTGCTACAATTTAGGAAACTGAAAAAGCTGAAAGAGACAGTTGTGGGGGTCCAAATGGGATAGGTGGGTGGCCACCAACATCCACCTGGATCATTCCTCCCCCCTTAGGAAGAAATGGTCCCCATTGCGTTGAGTTCCTCCATCTGTTGAACTTGTCCTGCAATCTCTGATGTGTCGAGTAATGGTGGGAAGCATGGTCGATGATGGTCCATATTGAACACTTTGTGCAGGCAAAGGAATGGAGGAATTATGTGCTCCAAAGAATTGTTCCCCACAGCCTTGGTACTGCTGTAAGGACCATGTCGGAGTGGTCTGATCTTCTGATGGGTTTTGGTAAGGCGTTCTCTCTGCAGATGCAACCAGACTTTGTTGCCCACTTGAAACTTGTGTGGTATCTCTATGGGTGAGGAGAAGTTGTTCCTGTGTTCTATCATGACCGTATCCCTTTGCTGCTGCTGCTGCATGGAGGAACCCTTTGCAGGGGTCATGGAGGTAGCAACGATCTTCCCCTTACTTTGGGAGTGAACCAGACAGATAAATTTCATGGTCTGTGAGATGAGCTTGCTGCCTTTCTTAGCAGTGATCAAAGATGTGGCAGTAGGTGGGGCTACCTCTGGTATCTTGTATAATGAATTACTCAAAGAAATAATGACAGCACGAGGCCTTGAATCATACACAGCATGTTGCCTCCACAAGTATGGTTGGCCTAATAATACATCACAAACATCCAGAGGTGTAACATCACACAATACCTCGTCTGTGAAGGGCTTGATGCTGTATGGAAGGCGGCACTGCTGGCGAACTTTCAGATCTCGTCCTTCGTGCAGCCACCTGATACTGTACGACTGCGGGTGTGGTGTAGTCAGTAGGCCCAACTGCTTCACAACCTCTGCTGAAATGAGGTTCTTTTGGCTACCACTATCGACAATGAATTGTAGCGGCGAACCCTTCACCCACATCTGTGAGTGGAAAAGACACTCCCCCTCTTCTGGATGTGCAAGGTCATTCTTTTGGATCTTGGCAGTGGCAACAATGGCGCTGGGATCCGCATCAATGATATGCTTCCCTTTGCCATTCCCCTGGTCGGGTTCTGGCTCAGGGTCGGAACATGCATCTGATTCAGAAGCCTTTAACTCAGCCACTAGCGACTGCTTGGTCCGACACTCACTTGTGTTATGAGTGGGACTCTTGTGGAACTCACACCACTTCCCTGTGTCCTTCTTTGGCTTCATGGTGTTGTTCTTTTCTTGTGGCTTCGACGGGTTGTCTTGGGTCACCCCACCTTGGCTTTGTCCTTTGGGCTTCAGATTTACAGATCCAAAGTCTCACTTCTTCTGTTTGAACTTCTGCTCGATTTTGACAGCGTATCGGTATGCTGTGCCGAGGAGGAGATGTTCAAGAACCCCATCTCTTCCTGGATGTATCTGTGTAGGCAGTTGCGGTATTTGAGTACTAGATGCCGCTCAGTATCTTTGATACCCAACTGTGTTCGAAGGGTATGAAAAATGTTTGTGAACTCTGGCACATCTTGGTCTCGTCCCTACCGCAGTGTGGTCCATTTGATGTATTTGTCCTCATAGCTTCCGACAGGGTAGTACTGCTCCTTGATGGCATCCCGAAAGTCATTCCAAGTGGGTGCGAATGAAAATAGTGAGCCTGTACTTTCATCCTTCTGCTCGCAGTAGGTTTCCCACCAGTCCTTGACGTGGGGGGCTGCTTTGAGAAGAGCAAAAATAATCTTTTCCCGACTTGAAAATTCATGAACAGAAAAATACCCATCTAGCAGATTTAACCATTTATCTACGGCATCTGCGTCTATTTGACCCTCGAAGATGTGGATTTCAAAATTAACTTGTACCTTAAATGGTGTGGCGTTTCTAGAGTCGCTGTTGGAAGTCGATGCGTCGCCTCTGGGTAGCCGTTGAAGGATCTGCGCAAAGCTATCCATCATCGCGTTCCTTTGCCGCTCGAGCGCTTCTTCGAGCAAGATTTTGATAGGATCTCCTGCCCCCTCGTCTTTCTTCTCATCTGTCATGGGAGGCCGTCGGGATTTGCGAGGCTGGTCTTGCAAAGGTTCGACTAGTTCAAGCCCTAACTCCTTATATCTCGACCTCGTTGGGGACATGCAAAGAAAAACAGAGAAAAAGCAGACCGGTTTGATACCACTGATCCAGATTTAAACAGGAACGAAACAAATTACAGAGATAACCATAAATACAGAGATGAGAAAACCATAAATACTAAGATGCAGCGGAAATAATACTTCATTTCATTACTATAAAATACCGAAATATGCTTACAAACAGATATGGAAAGAAACCAGCTAGGGCGATGGTAGCTTATCTCTGAGAAGAGATGTGGCAGCTACATGCCTCTGAACTGTTCTAAAATCTCTTACAATGAGGCTCGAAGGCCTATTCATTGTTGAGAAACAATGGAAAACCCTTCACATCCCGAAACCTAACCCTAGAAGATGAAACGCCAAATTGTGGGCCCCGTTTGGGTAAATTGGTACATCAATTTCCCGGGGTCGTAACTTTGGCATACGATCTCCGTTTGACGCGTACGATAGCTCATTAGAAAGATCTATCCGAGTACTACCACTTTGGGAGGCAAAATCGGTCCACGGACCCATGTTGCCCCAGATTCCCAAAATAGCGTCGTTTAGGGCCTCAAAACGGCTCCGGAAGTTCAGGACCCGAAAAACTGCTAAAAATAGTAAACTGTGCTACAATTTAGGAAACTGAAAAAGCTGAAAGAGACAGTTGTGGGGGTCCAAATGGGATAGGTGGGTGGCCACCAACATCCACCTGGATCATTGAAATTCATTGGGTAGTAGCAAAAAGTGTACTAAGGTATCTTCATGGTACTTGTGACTATGGTATTTTATACACTTATACATCTAATGTTACTTTAGCAGGTTTTTCATACTGTGATTGGGAAGGTAACCAGGATGATTGATGATCTATCACGGGTTATGCATTTAGTGTTGGATCTGGGGTCATAGCATGGTTTAGAAGTAGAAAGAAGAGCATTGTGTCTTTATCTTCAGCTGAAGCCGAGTACCAAGCATTATGTGCAGCAACATGTGAAGCTATATAGTTGAAGAGGATTCACCATGATGTAGGAGAAGAGGAGAAAGAAGCGACTTTCATCAAAAGTGACAACCAGAGTTCCATTAAGCTGGCGAAAAACCCAATGTTTCATATCTTATGAAACACATAGATACTCAATTTCACTTTGTTAGATAAAAAGTCCAATCAAAAGAAATTTTTATTGAATACTATAAAACATGTGACAATGTGGCTAATATTTTTACAAAGCCTCTTGGGAAAGTGAAGTTTGAATTGTTTAGGGGGATGTTAGGACTTCAGGATAATCCTTTCTCCATTAAGGGGGAGAGTTGAAAATAATTAATATTGTATTGTATTAATGGAGAAATGGTTACATGGTTGTAACGTAACTCCTTAAGTTAGGATTAGTTCCTAGGTTGTAGGAGTTTGTTCTCACCTCCATATTCCTTTGTGATGTACTTATTGAATCATCTTTGATTAATTGAATCATAGTGTATGCTCCAGTTTGTGTAGCCTCTAGGTGCAACTTGCTCACTTATGAGCCATCGGTTAATTCAATTGATTTATTTTCTTTCCAGTTTTCTAACACAAACTGGGACTGTATTGGCGTCTGGAAGGCTAACTCTCGGACTATTGAAGGCTCCTCATTGGTACAACGAAGGCACAGTAAAAGGCTCCCTCTCAGACTATATTGTTATTAAATTCAAAACTATTGAAGGCCCCTACTTGGGACAATGAAGGCACAGTAAATGGCACACCACTCAACAATCAATTTTTGAGTAACGAACAACATACCGTAAGTACATTTGGCCATGGAACATTGAAGAAAGATCTAATCTAGTGCAAGAAAAAAGAAGATCAATTGCACAAGATATCAAGTGAAGAATAAACACAGAGATAAAAGGATGGTTGAGTTCTCTGTGATATATTCTACGAGCAGAACAGGATAGTCGAGTTCCTTATGGTGGACAGAAATCGAGTTTGCTGTGACGAGAGTCTTGAAGACTTGTGAGAGTAAATCCAAGTTCCTTGTGGTATATCCTGTGGACAGAACCCGAATTTCTTGAGAAATGTAGCCTGTCACCAAGTTCGAGTTCCTTGTAAACCTATGATCTGAGGTGTGGAAACCTCGTGGAGGTTCGTTGATTGTGTAGGCTTGGATCTGAGGAGGATTTCAGACCGAACTTGTAAACTGTACCTTGAACTATGGGCAGACCTTCAATAGCTTAGAACTTTAGCATTTGAAGCTCGATTTGTAGAAGAACTAAAGGAGTTGAGTTTCAAACCTGTGGTATTTGTTAATAGTTTTTGGCACCTTTTTGAGAAGAAGTTGTTGGAATACAAGACTGAGTTAAGGCCAAGTTTTCTCAAGTAACATTGAGGTAATTGTAGTGGGTAGAAGCTCTCCATTGATAGAATTGTAGGAGCATTATTTGAAGATTTATTTAAGCACTATTGAAGGTGGCCCTAAAGTATTTAAAGCCTATTGAAGAAATCTTGTTGGGACATATTATTAGGAAGCTTGGTTGAAGACCTCTTGTAGAAGCAAATCTTGAAGTCATTTGTGGAAACCTTTGATGGATGAATGAAGTGTTCATGATGTAACCTTGGAGAAAACTGATTAGGGTAATCATGAAGAGTATTTGCAACACTTACTAAAGTTTTCATTGATGAATAAAGGGTTATTGAAAGCTAATTGAATGCATTGTTGAAGAACTTGAAGACATTGTCAGGGCTTGAAGTCCTGGATATATCTCATTAATAGAATTATTTTGCATTGTTCATTTTTTGTTCAGTTTATAAGTGATCTAAAAATGGCATAATAAAAATTGTAAAATAAATATTTATTCACACCCTCTCTCAGTATTTCCAACAGTAGAATGCAGAAAATTTAAGGGAGTTGGAGCTTCCTTGAGGTACAAACCTCATGTAGGAGGGAGCTTATAGAAAATTTGATGTAATAGGAGAGTAGGAGCTTTCCTTCACATCAATTCTAGTGAAAAATATGTGGTTTTCTCCCTTTATGAGTTTCCACTCATATCTGATGTTCTCATGCGTTGTTTACTTAATGTATCATGTGCGTGAATGCATTTGAATTCTGAATATGTATATATGCAAATGTCTTTTTCTGATAATTGCAAAAGAAACAAATAATAATTGAACATATGCATAAGCTATTAACTACAAAAAAAGATATTTGAAAAAGAAATTAAATTAAACTAGTTAATAAAAAAAAACAGTTACTAATTCAACCCCTCTCAATAATTTCCAAATATTTATCAAAATATTCATTTTTTTGTTTCTAAAAAAAATATTCTCTTTTCAATAAACACATGCACACTATTCCACTAGTGATTTATTTGTTTGGAAAAGAACATTTTTTTAAAAATAAGACTTTATATGCAAAGTACATTCTCTTTTCAATAAACACATGCACACTATTCCACTAGTGATTTATTTGTTTGGAAAAGAACAATTTTTTAAAAATAACACTTTATATGCAAAGTTCAACTTTTTTATATATATTTTTAAATGGTATTAGTGTAAGTTTATTAATTTTAATCACGACTATTAAATTATAAATGCACATAAACACAATCAAACTCACAATTTTTTCACAAGATTCAAAATTTTAAAACTACTCAGATTTCTTTCACAAAATTCAAAACTTTCATCGACTTAAATTACTTCATTATGTCATGATCTTAATAATCTTAATAAACACGCCTTACTGACGACGTTAAATATGGTTCATAAAATCTAAAATCTAAATCTTTTATAAATATATTAAAATGGCTAAGTACACTAAAAAGAAAATATATGTATAGAATAATAAAACTGTGGACAGAAACATGAATGAGAAAGAGATTGCATGTAAGTGTGGACAGAAACATGAATGAGAAAAAGATTGCATATGAAAGCACATGATGAGTGTGTTTTTTAATTAGTGAATGGTTATGGAGATGGTCTAAAATATGCGATAAAGTGAGTGCACAGTTGAAATGCACCATAAATTGAGTCCACACTTGAAATATTTAACCACAAAGTGAGTCCACACTTGAAATGCAGGATATGTAAGTGTTAAATATAGAGTGTAAAGTAACTTTGATAGGAGGGGTGGGAATGTGGAAGATATTAATCAAGTAAAATATATGGACAATGAAATACACTCGAAATTTGAGTTTTTATATATTATTTAAAGAATATAGCAAGAAGTTAAATTTAAGAAAAAAGTTACACTAACATAAATGTCATGAAAAAATGGAAATCCTTACAGGCACAAGGTACATATCACAAGAGTTCAATTTCTTTGAGTTTTTTGAAAATGACATGAAATAAATTCTAAACACGAAAATTATGAGGTATCTATCAACTAAATATATCACAGGAACTAGGGACAAATGACTTTTTATTAGTAAGTTATTGCGAAGATGAGAAAAAATTGGATTATGGATATAATTGATGTATCAATGAATGTTGTGAAAGTGCTTGTGAAACACTTTGTGATCGGGACAACTAAATCGGGTGCACTATTCAAGAAATCTTATGTTAGCATCTCTGCTAAAAGGTTGTTTGATGAATATGTTATTTATATATAATAGTCCTTTTCAAAAGGATTGAAATATTGGTTGACATGGCTATCATGAAATCCACAAATGGTTCGTCATCTTTAACAAGTAAGAAATGAGTCACTTAATTAAATCGATCTCCAAGAATCATGGTGCCCACTATTATATTTTGTACTCTAATTTGAAGACACAATTTTGTGACATGGCTCTTTATGTGATCTGAGTTGACTCAACTCCCAGATTTGACCAAGATATTTTACTTTCATGATGTGATTAGAATTGCATTTAAAATAACATAAAGGAACACATATGCACGCTGTAACGAAGAAGGAACATGACAATCATCAACAACATAAAACACAAGGCGTTGATAATGGAGTTCGTCCAGGAGGGACTATGTCTCTGGGCCCCGGTGTCAAGATGTTGTAGTACGCTGCATTAAGTGCTGTGAAAAGTGATGATGTACATAAGTGGTGATGTCACTATCATAAAAGGAAAATGCCCTCACGCAGGAGTGGCTCCAAGAGATGTTCCGCTGTAGGAAATCTCATTCAAAAAGGACTCCTATCAGTATGACATAAACTCATGCATGATGATAATGAGCATCTCGCCAACATGGCATAAAATGGATCTCAATGCAAACATACATGGTGACACATGAGTATCAAATCAACATAACGATAAAGTATCTCAACAAAACATGACGAATCATGACAACAAGTACATCCCACAGATGATTCCGCTTCACATCAAGCATGAACCATGAAACATGTAAGAAAACAAGATCCCACATCAAACAGCAAACAGGGATCTGTGCAACACAATGCATCTCATAGCAAAAGAAGTACATGAACATACTGCATATACCTCACATCCTGAGGCCATCTAAAGAAAATGATGTCAAACTACTAAATCTGGTCATACCATCAATCTCACGGCGTCGAATCTCATGGAAATGACTGCTCGCACATTGAATGCTGACACCTGCACTCCACTTTGAAAAGTGTCCAAAAAATGAAATGAGAAAATGGAAAATCAGAATGCACCATCAAATTTGTGGTGTCAAATGGGTAAAATCGACTGTCAAATTTCTGAATTTTTAGAAAGTGAAAATCTGGGGCTTAAGGAATCTTTTAGATTCCCCCTAGATTCCTCAAATATTCCCTCCTCCCGGTCATCTGAAGATCTGCTACTCAGATCAGGAAACTGACTGCTTCATCAGGTTCGTGTCACTGAGAGGTGTAAGATCGACATAAAATTTGTCCAATTTGGACACTGCAAAAATTTCACCCTCTTGAAAATTTCGCCCAATCATGGTTCTGCTTGCAAATTAATTAATTAAAAAAAGCACGCCTTGATCCATGTGCTTGTTCCTTCGCTCCTCCATGTTGGGCACATAAATAAAATGAGGGTTTATATAAAAATTCGAGGCGGATTCATCGAGGAATTCCATTGTAAACGGATTGGTAATAAAAGTCGAAATATAAGGAGGAGGTCAGGTAGTCAGACCCTGACCCCTCCATATTAAAACCAATTTTGTTTTATAAAACCCGCATTAATTTGTTTTAGGGGTTGGGTCTGCATTGGGCAGCCCGCCCCGTAACCTCCGCAACACATTGGTTTTTTGTATTAAATGTTGTTTGGAGGGCGTTGTTGGGGTGCGATGTATTGTTTGGTTTGTTGGTTGGGCTGCCCGTGGAGCGGGCCGACCACGTGGCCGGGCGAGTTCGATTCCCGTCGGCCCGAATAGCATATGATATGTTTTGGTGGGGGCGTGGGCTAGGTCCACCGAAGGTGGCCTGCCCATAACCCATATATAAAAGTTTAAATATATGCGGTGGTTGAGGAAGGGACAACGGGGGTCATGGCCCATCGGCGCATAAAAAATTTGATTTTTTTATTTTTTATTAGAATAATGTCTTTTTCCAAATTTTTCAAATATAAGGGAAATTGGGCATTTTAAAGAGGCCACAATTTCACCTATTTTCAGGAGCCAGGTTCCCACGCTAGTTGATGGTGAATTTGTAGGACCATTAAACCTGGCCCATAGCCCACCTTTGACCAACACTTTGACTGGCTCATTCTCCCTCATACGAGCTCAGATTGACAAACCGTTCACACTGCCACGATGAGGATCACAAGATCTACGCTCTGGTCTTGGATTGAAAGAATTATGATCACTTTGATTTTCACGCTTTCGTAAACACTCTTTGTCATATGTGTCCCCCTGGAGCCACTTGGATCATTCCTCCCCACTGAGGAACTTCTTCGTACCTTGTCCACATCATAAGCATCCTGAAAGGTCTCGCTCCCATCTCCTTCACCTTTGTTCTTCAGAGCCTTAAGCAATGAGCCGACACCTGCAACCTCGACAACCTGTAGTACATTGTTTTGCAAATTACATGCTTGAATTTCATGACCAACTAATGACCCAAGCATCCAACACTTGCCATGAGTTTATAACACATACTCGGTGGTCAAGTTTACATCGAAATGGAAACAATACCCCAGCTAAGAAAAACAAGGCCAACATATCATTATTGCTTCAACAAGTGATGGAAAACACATCATCACTACAACACATGATTTACAAAAATAAGGCCAAACACTGTTGTTTCTTTGGCAAGTAATGGAATCACAACATTACTTTCACAATTTATTATGTAACACAAAATAAAACCAGACATCATTGTTGCTTAACAAGTGATGGAACACACATCATCACTTTTACATCTTAAAATGCAGCAAATGATTTACAAAAGCACAACCATGACAAGCTAACATATCTAGAAACCATTTTTCACTTATCAATGTGAATGGGTCATCCCCCTGTGGTGGCCTTTCTTGTCGAACAATTGTTTCATTTGGTTCATGCACCGACACTTTGTCTTTAAGGCGTTGCTCTGATTGGAGCCTCCAACAAGTGACTCTTTGATGGCCACTTCTATTGCAATGACTGCAATAATATTCTTCCTCCATATTTGCTTAACATGTTTCTTTGCCTGCTATTGAGAGGGTCTTTCACGCCTCATCCTTTTGTGTGCTGCTATTCCTTTCCAACACTTCAAAAATGTATCGTTATGTAATCCACAAAAGGTACATGTTTTTTGATTCCATGATTTACATTCATCTTTAACAACATGATTATAATTGAAATGAACACTCAAATATCGAGATTGGTTATACCTTTCCTTTTTGTCTCTGGTGTCATTATGTCGATGAGAGCTTGCCTCAGCTCTTTCCTTGCAACAGGCATTGCCATGGGATCATGGGGATGTGTTCCCATCATTCTCTTTCCTTGACAATTTCAACTATGTCTCGGAAGCATCTGACACCTTCGAGCATTCTCCCTCAGTGTATCTCGAGCCTGCAAATTGAGGTCTCTACACAACCTCCAATGGTTGAGTTGTGCCTTGGTTATTAACACCAAGTTTTTTTTCCTCCTCATGCCTCGTCCTGGTAAGGAGCCTCATGTTTGTCCCTGTAATTGGGATCTCAAAATCTCCAATAGAAATCATATTATGTGAAGATGAAACTGAAAGGAAATCAACATCTTTTACCTCCTCTATCGATTTGGAAAGAACTGATGAGAGCTTCTCATCATCTATTGTTGGTGGTTTGCTAGCTATCTCAGCGCATTCCCTAACTTCCTTTCTGACATACCCAAGTCCTACCTGCTGGGGTAATTCTTCTACTTTGATGGGGTTGACAATGCCTTGGCCTTTTCCTTCATAACCCATTTTCTTCAACAGTTTGGAGCCAATTCCTATGGTATGACTTTCAAAAACAACAAAATCATCATCAGGAAACATACATGAAGATGGAGAACTACTTTTTACCTCATATGGGTCACACTACAGCTTTTCCAAGGCCTCGTCCTTAGCTTGCAGCTGTTGTAGCAAACTATGTTTCTCCTCTTTCTCTTCTTGTAGAAGCATCTTCAATTCAGCATTCTCTGTTTGAAGATTCTTCTTGTTGTGTTTCAATTCTTCTAGGGCCTCTTCTATGGCTCGCAACTAAAGTTGCAATCACTCCTTTTCCTCTATCTCTTTTTTTAGAGCTTCATACATTATTTCCACCCTTTTGGAATTTTGAGCATGGTCTCGTACATCGCTTTTTCATCCACTGTCGCTGCATGTTCCATAATTCATGCTTGCAATTCACATCCACACAAAGACCGCTCTAATACCAAACATGATCTAAGTTGACTCAACTCCCGAATTTGACCAAGGTCTTTTACTTTCATGATGTGATTAGAATTGCATTTAAAATAACATAAAGGAACATATATGCATGCTGTAACGAAGAAGGAACATGACAATCATCAACAACATAAAACACAAGGCATTGATAACGGAATTCGTCAAGGAGGGACTACATCTCCGAGCCCTGGTGTCAAGATTGTGTAGGCTGCTGCATTAAGTGCTGTGAGAAGCGATGATGTACATAAGTGGTGATGTTGCTATCATACAAGGAAAATGCCCTCACTTAGGAGTGGCTCCAAGAGATGTTCCACTGCAGGAAATCTCATTCAAAAAGGACTCCAATCAGTATGACATAAACTCATGCATGATGATAATGAGCATCTCGCCAACATGGAATAAAAGGGATCTCAATGCAAATATACATGGCAACACATGAGTATCCCATTAGCATAACAACAAAGGATCTCAACAAAACATGACGAATCATGACAACAAGCACATTCCACAGATGATTCCGCATCACATCAAGAAAGAATCATGAAACAAGTAAGAAAACAAGATCCCACATAAAACAACAAATAGGGATTTGTGCAGCACAATGCATCTCATAGAAAAAGAAGTATATGAACATACTACATATACCTCACATCCTAGGGACATCTGAAGAAAAGGATGTCAAACTGATAAAGCTAGTCGTACCATCAATCTCATTGTGTCGGATCTCATGGAAATGACTGCTTGCACATTGAATGCTGACACCTGCACTCCACTTTGAAAAGTGGCTGAAAAATGAACTGAGAAAATGGAAAATCGGAATGCACCATCAGATTTGTGGTGTCGAATACAGTAAAATCGACTGCCAAATTTCTGAATTCTGAGAAAGTGAAAATCTGGGGCTTAAGGAATCTTTTAGATTGCCCCTAGATTCCTCAAAGATTCCCTCCTCCCAGTTATCTAAAGATCTGCTACTCATATCAGGAAACTGACTGCGGCATCATGTTTGTGTCGCTGAGAGGTGTAAGATCGACATAAAATTTGTCCAATTTGGACACTGTAAAAATTTCACCCTCCTAAAAATTTTGCCCAATCATGGTTTCACAAGCCTTTTTTCTGGGCTTATGGTTCCGCCTGCACATTAATTAATTAAAAAAAACATGCCTCGATCTGTGTGTGTGCTCCTCTGCTCCTCCATGCTGGGTGCATTAAGAAAATGAGGGTTTATATAAAAATTCAAGGCGGATTCATCAAGGAATTCTGTTGTAAACAGATTGGTAATAAAAGTCAAAATATAAGGAGGTTGAGTGGTCAAACCCTGACCCCTCCATATTAAAACCAATTTTGTTTTATAAAACCCGCATTAATTTGTTTTGGGGGTTGAGTCCGCATTGGGCGGCCCGCCCCGTAACCTCCGCTACACATTGGTTTGTTGTATTAAATGTTGTTTGGAGGGGGCCGTTGGGGTGCGATGTATTGTTTGGTTTGTTGGTTGGGCCGCCCGTGGAGCAGGCCAGCCACGTGGCCAGGCGGGTTTGATTCCCGCCGGCCCAAATAACATATGATATGTTTTGGTGGCGACGTGGGTCGAGTCCACCTGAGGTGGCCTGCCCAAAACCCATATATAAAAGTTTAAATATATGTGGTGGTTGAGGGAAGGGCGATGGGGGTCATGGCCCATCAGCCCATAAAATTTTTGATTTTTTTATCATAATATAGTTTGGGGTGGCGGGGGTGGTGTCTCGCCACCTCACTTATATATATATTTTTTATTTTTTATTATAATAATGTCTTTTTCCAAATTTTTCGAATATAAAGGATATTGGGCATTTTAAAGAGGTTACAATTTCACCTATTTTCGGGAGCCAGGTTCCCACGCCAGTTGACGGTGAATTTGTAGGACCATTCAACTTGACCCACAACCCAACTTTGACCAAAACTTTGACTAGCCCATTCTCCCTCATACGAGCTCAGATTGACGAATCGTTCACGCCGCCATGATTAGGACAACACGATCTATGCTTTGGTACTAGTTTGAAAGCATTCTGATCACTTTGATTTTCAAGCTTTCATAAACCCTCTTTGTCGTGTGTGTGTCCCTGGAGCCACCTGGATCATTATGCCATTTATGTTGTCTACAAGAATTATTGAGATACAATAAGCAATTATTAATACATATATTTCTATACTTCAATATAACGAAAAGCTTCACAATATTTTATGTGTGGTGTTCCTTGTTCATGGAAATGTAATATTCACCACAAAACACATAGAAATTTTGTGCAAAAAGAAAATTAACAAATTTGGAATTCTGAAATAATAATAAAAACCATACGCATATTAATATTATGAAACCATATATATATTAATATTTGGAAGCATGAAAATATATTTGACATGCTAAAAAAGAATTTATTTTTTTTAAATGTTGTTTGCAAATATTGTGAATCAAAATGTGGTTTTGTTTTTTATGAAACCCTTTTAAAAGAATAATGATTTACCTTAGGAAGAGTTTTCGAGTACACAATAATTAGCATTTCATTCATTATAAAGTATACTACAAGACATACTTGGTTAATTAATGGTAACTAACAATGATAGATCCCATAGATTATGCTTTACAATATAGAACAATTGCATCGATTGAGCTTTCAAAAGATCATATTGAAGCTAATTGATTAATGATATTGAACAATGATAGATCCCATACATTGGTTGATTTACAATATAGAACAATTGCATAGATTGAGTCTTCAAAAGATCATATTGATAAGTCTCGCATAATATGTTAATGTATATATAATGTTAATATTATTAGGCCCAAAATAAGTAACCTATGTTGTCTTCAAATTGTCCTAGAAATCATTATTATAGTCTTTTAAGATCCCTAAAAAGTTAACAATCTTTGATGTGAATCAAAACTTTTAACAAAACATTACTAGTAGAAAAACTTATAATCATTTTACTTTAAATGGTAAATTACTAGTAAAAAAACCTTATAATCATTTTACTTTAAAGGTAATTACCTTTAGCATGAAAAAGACAAAATATAAACAAAACTACAATGAGGGAAAATATAAACAAAACTACAATGTTGATATAAGATAATATATAGCCCATCAATGTAAATGTTTGCCTTCACTACAATGTAGCATAAGTCAAAGGAAAGAATATTCCGAAAATTTAGGCAGATTTTGTTAAAAGAGAATGTGGAGTAGGTATGACTAGGATGATAGAAAAATATTTTCTTCTAAGTAGGTATGACTAGACATGCATAACGAATTAATTGAAAATATGAGAGGGATATATAGATTTGAAATATTATGTTATATTGATTCCATGCAATAAACCACCCAAACAAAAAAATGGAGTGCTCTTAGGGTGATTGAATTGGTTAACGTGGTGGTTAGAATGCGTTCCAAACTATTTCAGAATGGTTTGAGGACGACATCCCCTACACTTCAGAAATCAGAAGCGAAAATAGGTCGAAGATGCCCCTGAACACGCTGATAGACACTTGTCTAAAGCCACACCCTTGAAGCCTCAAAACCCACCATGAAGGTGTGGTCAACTGCAACAACCATGCCCTTGATGGCTTGGTAAAGGTGTCGGAAGCTACAACCTTTAAAAAAAAAAATTTAGATGGCTGTGGCAATTCTTCTGAAAACTCCTTTAACGTTGGAAGAAACATTCTTGGTCCCTCTTTTGTATGTTTTCAAAACGCAGGTTAGTAGGCATGGGAATGAATTCATGGTGAACCCTGAAACCTGAGAAGCCATTTGTTTATGGATATTGGGAGGGAATGAAGGTTTTTGTATATGGGTAAACATTGTTTTTTGAATTTACATTAGGATGTTATAGTTTTGCCTTCTTGTTTGGATTTTGCAGAGCCTTGGAAGAGTTCAGGAAGCCTCAAAAACTGATCAAAATGTAGAAAACAAGAAATAGAAGGTCAACCACAGGCCTATTGACACTAATTATGAACATTCCAGAAGCATATTAAAAAAATGAAGCAGTCGAGTTTGGCAAGAATAGTAAAAAATAGTAGGGCTTATCTAGAACCCACTAAGCTTATTTCAGTATCAAAAATCTCCAGGAGCGTGTTCCTGTAGATAAGACGAGACAAGTATTAACGGAAAATGGGTAGGATGATTCTAGCTCTGTTGAAACTGTTGTTCAAAGATGGTAATCCTCTATGTGGGTGATGTTCAGTTTTTCTGATACGAGTTCATACCGGAATTCAATGTATTGTAGTACTGACATGGAAGGTTTTTATTTTGGTGTTAAAACCAGTGTTGATCTGATGATGTATGGACTGCTTGAGGATTTCCCTATGTGTGGTGGAAACCTTGAATTTTTAGGGTTTAATTATAGATGTCCCATGGGTTTTATTTCTGAGTGGAGTAAGTGAAGCTACACCATTCAAACTGCAAGTAGGAAGAATCGATTATGGGTTAATATCCCCAGTACATTTAATAATAATTTTCTCTCTGAGATGATTTAATAATGGGATGATTTATAGGGGAAGAGTTTTGTGTTTTATTGATGGTTCAGTGGTCAAGGAAGCAAAACGATTTGAACCAATGCCCTATCAGAGAATTGCCCAGAGACACAGACAAGACCTTCTCTGGCATGACCATTTTAGTGTCAGTTCAGATGTGGCGTCCTCCAATTGCACTTAAATCCCATCAATTTTTTCTGATATAAAATGTGAGACATTTAAGCGTTCTTTCTTACTATACAATTTGGTTCCATTATGTTTGTTCAGTTTTAGGATTAGTATCTATGATTTCAATCCACTTTTAGTAATAGTATCGATCTATGTTGCAGCATCTACGGAGGGAACAAATTGAGAAGAATGGAGGAATGGTTGTCACTGCTATCACAAATGGTTATATGGTTAGATAATTCAAGTTTGGTTATATGGTTAGATAATTCAAGTTTTGTTATTGAGGTTTAGTAGTAGGGTGAACTCAATTTGAATGTCTATGTTTGAAGGCTTTGATGGCTTCACATTATTTCTATATATTTTCTATATGTAGATTGTGTTGTAGTGTCAGAAAAGGAACGGGTGAATGGAAGCTCGGAAAATTAATTTTTTCTCCCAACTTTAATCTTGTGAGAATTTTAATAAGTGATAGAATGGATATTGTGTTCCATTGTAGTGTATCTAATTTTGTCTAAGGTACTATTTTACGTGCACGGAAAGAGGAATCCATGTTGTTAGGGAATCATGATTAAATAATAGTGTTAATAATCAGAAGGTGCAGTCTACGGAGAGCTATGAGATAATGAGTGGATTCCTTAGAAGGCATGAAGTTCCTTGGGCTGAATGAGCCACAGATGAGGAAGCAGCACAGTGACTAATGAAAAAGGTATATTTTAAGCTATATATTTTGATATGGCAATCTCGGGATGAAGGTAAGAATTTTGTTTCTTATGGTAATGATACAAAATAATTTACCCCTAAAAATGTTCCCTATTTCCGCTGAAACTACATGGAAAGAAGGGAGTCTACAAGGATTCTGGATTGAGAGATAAAGGTGGATTTATTCTAGAAAGGGATGGCCTTTTGTACAACTATGCCTTCTCAGTTTGCGATCAGGCCATTGATTTGAATGAGTAAGTGCATTGACCTTCCAACCCTTCATTTGCGATTAGGCCATTGGTTTGAATGAGTAAACGCATTGGCCTTCCAACCCTTCACACCATTATGGTTGGTTGTTTATGGAATTAGTCATATCAATATTTCATTTCTAGACTTTTGAATAACACTATCTGATGCAGGAGCATTCAAGCCTAGTTAGCAATGTGATAGCATGATCACATGTTGTGACTAGCAAGAGGTTGGAAGACAAAGAGTTTAGTTAATTTTATTTATTTATGTATGTGAGTATTTATTTATTGTCAAAATGATTAAAAAGGGGCATAGTGGCTGATTGATTCTCCCTGTGTGGAGATCAGGCCAAATTGTTAGATTTAATTGGTTTGAATAGGAAATGAGGAAACTGAAAGCTTGATTTAGCGTTGGTTTAGAAAAGAATGGGTTTGGAGAGACTTTTTAGGAAAGGTTGAGAGATTTCTGGTTCTGAACCAGAAATGGTTCATGAATCCACTTTTGTATAAAGTGTGAACTCTTTGTATAATTCGGGGGTTGGTTAGCTAGACTAGGAGAGAGGCTGGAAGATTAGCGAGGGAAGCAAAAAGGAGAAAGTGAGGATTTCACTGTAACAGAGGTTTATTATTGTGTAGTCAAGCTAGAGGCGAGACTCTGAATATAGTGTTATATGGAATAAATGTTTCAGTACATGTGTTAATAGGCCATTTGTATGGAATCCTTTGCTTTTCTTTGTGTGTATGCCTACGAAAGAACCTAAGCCTTCTTCTCTATTTTATGCATGAATTTATGAATGACAACGGTTGAAATAGCGTGATCATCCTTAATTCCTTAGCAGTGTTTGAGCATTTTATGCTCAGTCAATTATTCAAAGTCTTCCTGGAGAAATTATATAAGAACCCATAATTGCAGACAGAGTATGGCCGAGAGTTGTTTTTAACGCAGAGTTCATTGAAGATAAGCGAAATCCAGACTAAAGGAAACAGTCGCGAGAAGACCCAGCAACCGTTAGATCTAAAGGATCAACGGTTGAGATTGATCACATCGGCAGAAGTCTTCGTGGATAGATCGGGTCTTAACCCTTTGCAAACACTGATTTCGATAGAGCGAAGTAGTGTAGACTATTGGATTAGAGTTAATTGAATAGCAGAGGACTGATCACTTATCGCAAGATAGGAGGGCTGATGGATAGGATATCAGGACACCGATATAGCAATCGCCGATAAACCGGAGATCAGCAATTAGGCGAAGCAGAGTTCGGGCCTATCGGAGGAGTGGGAACTTAAAGCGGATCCGATATATTTATATATGCGGGTATAAAAACCTTGAGATCTATCTCTATGGTAATTACGGAGACCGGAGTGATAATGCAATAGCGATTTTGCAATTGAACGAGGACCGTAGGATCGGAGTGGGATCGACGACCGCGATCTAATCGTTGATCGCTAATCGCAGATGCCAAGCAGAAAAGACTGCAGACATGCGATATGCGATCAAGCGATATCGCTGATCAGAGATCGGAGAGTGTAGAGGTCAGAGGAATAGTGCAAAGGAGAGCGGACCCACCGATTTATAGAAACGAGCGTATAAACTTTGAGGTCCGTCATATGGGTTCAGAGCGGGATTTTGTATAATTCCTGTGTATTCATATATTGTGATAAAGTATTGTGCTGCGATATGAGTGATGTCCCGATTGCGAGAAGGGTTGCCTCGGGATCTGTGTAAAGGCATACCGAGGGGAAAACTGTGTGTTTGTGTATAAGTCCTTTGTAAGCGGTCATTAAAGGGAAATAGTGCTAAAGGAAGGTTTTGTGCGTAATATATATGTAACCAATGGAGGAGGAAGGTTATATGTATATATTCTGTTGAAGGGTTAATAAAGGTTTAAGGGGTGATTGAGTTCCGAAAGGAAGAAGAAGGATGGTTTAGTGTAGAACTGGGCTATTGTAATGAATGTTATTCCAAAGAGTTAAGGAAGGGGCCTTAACCAATGATGGTTGAAATTTTGACTCAATGGTGAGTTAAAAATTCCTGGGAAAATAGAGTTTATGCATTGTACATGCATACTGTGGGATTTAATGATTCCTGCATCATTTGTGGTATCAGAGCAAAGACTAATTCTCTGTGGAGATTGATTGAGGAACTGAATTTTATTTTCCAGCATATATAATTGGCATTGTAATGGATCTGACACAGTGGGAGCACAAGGATTCATGCACAGAAGAATTTTGACATGTTACAGGCAATGAAGACTTCAGTTGGTTATTCAAGAGAGACTGTGAAAAAGGGATTTGAGGAAGCTAGGATCAGAAAGGATCTGGTAAGTTTTAAAGCTTTAATGGTATGTGTAGGTGAATGCAGGCAATGAAATTGTAGCAATATAGATGTATTCAGCAAGAACAGGAATTTGGTTGAAAGAAGGATTGAAGTACAGACAATGAGAGGTAAAGCAGCATGTGTATTGTCTAGCCAAAGCAAGATGAAAGAGATAGATCAGCAGGTATGAGTTGTATTTTGATGATTGGTTCATTTGAATTGTTTTATAAAGGAAGAGAGTGGTAGCAACAACACATAGTAGCAGACTATGTAAAGAAAGAGAAGAGTTGTGTTAGTGGCAGTGAACCTAAATATTCCAGTTGAAAGTTGGATAGGGAGAACAGTTAAAGTGTTCTCAAGAGAAGGTGAGTTGAGGATACAAGCCTAAAGAGAGTAGAAGAGAATGCTCAAGGGGTTCTAGAGATAGAGAACTAGTGCTTACCAAAAGACCAAGTCCAGAGAAAGGATTGGTGATGTAAGTGACAACAGGAAGGACTTGTTGTCATAGAGGCTTAGTGTAGATCATAGTGAGTGAGAATCTCATAGAGATAATGAGGAAATGACTACTAATGGTCATAGTAGGGGTTTAGAGAGAAGCCACTGCAGAGGAACATAGGATGCCAAGTAACAAGGCAAAGGAGAGAAGATGAGTCAAGAGGTATTTGACAGAGAAATTGCAGAACTGAAGATAATTATGGATGCCATAATAGTGCTGCTAGAAAAAGGTGAAGGGAACTGAAGATATGGTAGGACTATGAAACGAAAGAAGATAAAGTGGAAGTTGTTGCAGAAACAGGTAAAGAGGAGAAAGTATATCAAATTAAGAGAAGAACTCAGAGCAGCTGAGTTAGAGATGAAAGATAGCTATTGTAGACACAAGCAAGATGTTTGCCTTCCTGAGGAAGGAATCATTGATGATTTCCTGAACTGTTGGACAAGTTCGAATCAGCAGAGAGATGTGATGATTGAAACATCGAAGAAAAAGGAGCCTAGAATTTTTGAAACTAATGATTTGTGTATGTATGCAGGTGATGAACAACCTTTAGAGGATATGTTTATGCAGGTTGCTGAAGAAATGAAACTGTTAGAAGAAATGGAAGTAATAGAACAATTTTTGATTGACCATGTGTTCAAGGACACTGGAGATGGACAAATATTGAAGACTACTAAGGAGGATGAAGATGATGAATCCAGTAAGACTTGGTAGAAAGATGGCAGACAGTCTGAAGACAAAAGGAAGTTGCAGATTGCAAAAGGAGAAGTAGAAAAGAGGTATGAAGACAACCTTATGGAAGGAGCAACCAAGAGTGTAGATGCAGTACAAACACTTGAGGTAATGGAATTATCTCTTCAATTTTTATTCAAAAATTATGAACCTGTATTGATAGTTAATGGACAAGAAATAATCTTGAAAGGACATAATGGATCATTAATGGAAAGGACTCTTACTAAAGAGTGTATTGTGAAAGATGATAGAACCAAGGTTTATAAAGAAAATTCAACCCAATGAGGTATAGTTAATCCATTCAAGGTTATGAAGAAGAAAGGAAAAGGGGATAAACAGGAACACAAAGAGAGGTCGATAGACACTAATGCACAACTGGAGATTGAAGACAATGATATTTGTACAAATTGCCAAAAGAGTAAAGTGAGCAACCCAGGGGGACAATGGAAGGTGATATTCATGGTGATGACAGTAATTTTCACTATTGTGAAAGGGACTCAACAGTGGAATGGGAAACCTATGGTATGTGGTGATTTTGTTTCTTGTATGGAACAAATAGAACTTTAGGTTCTAAACTCAAAGATTGGCAGATTTTTATTGAAACAAAGAGGGAATGGAAAAGACAACTCAGTAGCTTACAGATTTGTAAGGAAGGAATAGGAAGAATGAAAAGGAGTGTGAAAGGAAGGAAGGCCAAGGAGAAGAGCAGAGAACAGAATTCAGAACTTAGACAACCTTCAGAACAAAGTGCAGACAAAGAAGATTTTTTCAAGACAAGACAATGTGACAAGCTTGACATGTCATATATACATCAAGAGGATGACACATCAGAAAACTTGTGGAGCAGAATTAATGAGAACAGAGATAGAAAATGTAATATATTTTCTGACTTTGAATTATTAATTGTTGAATGTGGTTTTCAGGATAAAGGACAAACTACTCTTGGAGATATATTGGCACTAATAAATATGAAGGAAGATGTAAATTTTGGAGCTGTAGAAGGTCAGTTTTCTTTATGGAAACAAGAAGATGAGAGTAAGCAACGAGTTGACTTAGAAACTTGGAATAGAGGAAGGCGAGTTGGCATAGCTCTTAAACAAGTTATTACCGAAGAGGAAGAAGATTTCAGGAGATGTAGGAGTACAATCCACAGACAAACTTTGCTCTTAATACAAAGAAGACTTAAATGTCAAGAGTTTATCTTAAGAATGCAATTGGAAAATTGGGTGAACAGTTCAACTAAGTTTGATAGGAAAATGGAGGAAAGTGAACAAAGTTCAATAATTAACATATTTGCAGCCGGAGGACAATATATAGTTGAAAGGCTATATGTTCTTGCCTTAAACAATGCCCAATCTTCTTTTGAAATTGGAAAGACTCTACTTAAGTTATTTGATAGATGGATGATGAAAACTACAAAGATAATGAGTATAAAGAATTTTCAAAGTAAGCAAATCAAGGGAAGATGGAAGGATATACAGAACAACATAAAGAAATTGGTCTATAAACAGAAGTAGATGCTGGGGATCGAGTCAGGAATCAAAAGGAACAGTCAACTACAGGACAAGAGAAAATACATGAAGATGGAGATAAATTCTATTGGTATAATGACAGGACATTAGTGGATAGAGAAGCAGAGATTTATGTTTTTTGAGGAGGTCTTTATACATGGTATCAACACCAAAACATTATACAAATGAGATGCTTATGAATGCAGAGCAAAAATATGTCCACAACACAAAGTTTGGCAACCACGAGAAATAAAGGAGGCAGAGAATACACTTACAGCTGAAAGGGATCAGGTAATCAGTTGGGTAACAAATTCTGATGAAGTTTACAACAGAGGAAGCAGAAAGACTCATGAATAGGAGTCCATGGAAACTTTCAACTTTAGGAGTCTAATGCAAGACCATTCAGGCCTAGTCAGCAATGTGATAGCATGATCACATGTTGTGACTAGCAAGAGGTTGGAAGACAAAGAGTTTAGTTAATTTTATTTATTTAAATGTATGTGAGTATTTATTTATTGTCAAAATGATTAAAAAGGGGCATAGTGGCTGATTGATTCTCCCTGTGTGGAGATCAGGGCAAATTGTTAGATTTAATTGGTTTGAATAGGAAATGAGGAAACTGAAAGCTTGATTTAGCGTTGGTTTAGAAAAGAATGGGTTTGGAGAGACTTTTTAGGAAAGGTTGAGAGATTTCTGGTTCTGAACCAGAAATGGTTCATGAATCCACTTTTGTATAAAGTGTGAACTCTTTATATAATTCGGCGTAGACTAGGAGAGAGGCTGGAAGATTAGCGAGGGAAGCAAAAAGGAGAAAGCGAGGATTTCACTGTAACAGAGGTTTATTATTGCGTAGTCAAGCCAGAGGCAAGACTCTGAATATAGTGTTATATGGAATAAATGTTTTAGTACATGTGTTAATAGGCCATTTGTATGGAATCCTTTGCTTTTCTCTGTGTGTTTGCCCGTGAAAGAACCTAAGCCTTCTTCTTTGTTTTATGCATGAATTTATGAATGGCAGCGGTTGAAATAGTGTGATCATCCTTAATTCCTTAGCAGTGTTTGAGCGTTTTATGCTCAGTCAATTATTAAAAGTCTTCCTGGATAAATTATATAAGAACCCATAATTGCAGACAGAGTATGGACGAGAGTCATTTTTAACGCAGAGTTCATTAAAGATAAGCGAAATCCAGACTAAAGGAAATAGTTGCGATAAGACCCAACAACCGTTAGATCTAAAGGATCAACGGTTGATATTGATCACATCGGTAGAAATCTTCGTGGATAGATTGGGTCTTAACGCTTTGCAAACACCGATTGCGATAGAGCGACGCAATGTAGATCATTGGATCAGATTTAATCAAACAATGGAGGATTGATCGCTTATCGCAGGATAGGAGGGCCGATGGATAGGATATCGGGATGCCGATATAGCGATCACCGATAAATCAGAGATCGGCGATTAGGCCAAGCAGAGTTCGGGCTTATCGGAGGAGTGGTGACTTAAAGTGGACCTGATATATTTATATATGTGGGAATATAAACCTTGAGATCTAGCTCTATGGTAATTGCGGAGACTGAAGTGATAATGCGATAGCGACTTTGCGATTGAACGAGGACCATCGGATCGACGACTGCGATCTAATCATTGATTGCTAATCGCAGATTCCAAGCGGAAAAGACTGCGGACATGCGATATGTGATCAAATGATATCACTGATCGGAGATCGAAGAGTGCAAAGGTAAAAGGAATAGCACAAAGGAGAGCAGATCCACTGATTTATAGAAACGAGCATATATACTTTGAGGTCCGTCATATGGGTTCGGAGCGGTATTTTGTATAATTCCCATGTATTCATATAATATGATAAAGTATTGTGATGTGATATGAGCGATGTCCCGATTGTGAGAATGGTTGCCTCAAGATTTGTGTAAAAGCGTATCGAGGGGAAGCTGTGTGTTTGTGTATAAATCCTTTGTAAGAGGTCATTAATGGGAAATAGCGCTAAAGGAAGGTTTTGTGCATAATATATATGTAACCAATGGAGGAGGAAGGTTTTATGTATATATTCCATTGAAGGGTTAATAAAGGTTTAAGGGGTGATTGAGTTCTGAAAGGAAGAAGTAGGATGGTTTAGTGTAGAACTGGGCTATTGTAATGAATGTTATTCCGAAGAGTTAAGGGGCATTAACCAATGATGGTTGAAATTTTGACTCAATGGTGAGTTAAAAATTCCTGGGTAAATAGAGTTTATGCATTGTACATGCATATTGTGGGATTTAATGATTCCTGCATCACTATCTTTTCACAGCTACTATGTTTCGCAACTACTGTGTGATGTAGTTGATTGGCATCCCAAAACGATCACGATAATTATAATTTAAGATAAGTAGAAGCAGCAGCAGAGTAGGTGATGGCACCAACACCCAAGAGAGACATGATCAAAGAACAAACATTGAAGAAGCTATCAATGAATTCAAACAACTCATTTATTTGAAGAATTGATAGGGAATGAATTGGAGCCATGGGAATGAGAACATAAGTTTTCTACTAAACATTTGAAGTTTTACCCAATTAATATGGTAAAAGAACCAACTTAATCCATTTGTAATTCTGTATACAAACATATGCTTTTATTAAGTGAATTATGGATTCCAACACATTTGCTTTGGATATTTAGGCAGAGGGGGTTGAAGTTCATTGTGGAGCTCTGGTTCCAAGGAAACTTGGTATTACAGCTACATCATCAACAACTCATACGAACTTTGTATTACAACTATAGCAACATCAACTCATACGATGCCCTTTTTTTTTCTAATTGAAGGAATCCTCCAAACATGTTCCTCAACAACAACTCACATGAAGCCCTTTTTTTCAGTTGAAGGCATCCTCCAAACATTTTCCCCAACAATTTGCTTCAATCGACAGAAAACACTCAGCTATTTGCATAGAAATAGGAATCTCGTCTTCAATTATGACTGTCATTATATTGTTTGCCCCCTATTTCCCACTTTCAATTGAACTGTTCTACCGGATTTCCTTCACTGGTGGCGACATGAAAGTCAATTTCTTTGAAATACATCCTTGAATAACCATAGATCGAAACCCCAAAACCTAAAGGCGAAGTCATCAAAGAAAAGAAAGGCCAAGTAATCTAAGTTCACATGTCAGATTTTGATAAGAGTTGGGATGACGAAAATGAAGGTGTGAATTTCTGTAGGGCAGACATGTAATGAGCAATTCCAGATACAGTCTAGGTGGTAGTTTGTTATGCAACCAACTCACAAAATAGAAGAAAGAGATAGATCAACGACTTCAAAAGTAGCATCTTCGAGGGGGAAACCTCCTTTACATTACACAAATAAAAAATTCTTGAATGATACAAATGACAAGACCTCCTTTCTATATATACAAGTCTAAGGGGTCACAATATAATCATAGCTGACATAACAATAATAATGTAAGGGCACAACAATAACAATAGTGGGTTTCTATGGGGCACAATAATAACAATATGGGGACAACATGCACACAAAAATAACAATAAGGGGCTATAATGACAATAATAATAAGGGAATACATGAGTATTGTAGGGACCTAACATGCCCCTCTCGTTCAAAAAAGTGTTGTCATCAATGTTTGAGTAATTTTGAATGTTTTTGTATAAAATTATCATCCTCCCATGTGGAATCTTCAGCGGGTAAGTTCTTCCACTTAATGAGATACTCTAAAATTGATCGATTTCGTAGCTGTTGAGTTCTTGTTTCTGTGACTGCTTCAGGTTCCAATATGACTTTTCATTCCTCATCAAGTTCTGGCAATATTGTTTAAACTGGGAGCTTGTCAGCCATAACCTTCTTTAAGCATGAAATATGGAAAACTGGGTGCACTTGGGAAGATGCAGGAAGTTCCAGTTTGTATGCCATAGTACCAATCTTTTGCAACACCTTATATGAGCCATAATACTTTGGTAATAATGTATTATCCTTCTTAGCTTGCTTGAGGGACATTTGTTTGTATGGTTGTAGTCGTAGAAATACCCAGTCACCTACATCAAAACTTTTTTCGTTTCGATATTGATCTTCTTGTTGTTTCATTCTATTCTACGCCAAAGTGATGTTATCCTTTAAGAATTGGAGAAATTTTTGTTGATGCTTGATGTGATCTTCCACTGCTTGAACCTTAGATTTTTCTCTTAAATATGATGTGATGGACGTGGATGATATCCATAAAGTGCCATAAATGGGTTCATTTTTGTTGCACTATGGAAGGAAGTGTTATACGACCATTCAACCATAGGTAACCATTTGACCCATTGTGTTTGTTTATAAGATACAAAGCAACAAAGATATCCTTCCAAACATTTGTTCACTATCTCAGTTTTCCCATCAGATTGAGAATTATAAGATGAGCTATGAGCTAACTGAGTATCGAGGCAAGAAAATAATTATGTCTAAAAATTTCCAGTGAAAATAGGATCTTTGTCGCTTACAATAATATTTTGGTTTCCATGTAGCTTTTGAATTGTTTCCATAAATGCAGTAGCAACTGTACTGGATTTAAATGGATGAGATAATGCACAAAAGTGTGCATACTTGGTAAGTCTATCAACTACCACCATGATGACACTCTTTCCTTCGGATTTGGGTAAACCTGTGATAAAATCCATTGAAACCTCCTCCCAACATTGACTTGGAATGGATAAAGGTTGCAATAGACCTGGGATCTTAATTGTCTCAACTTTATTTTGTTGGAAAACCAAACATTTTGCCACAAACTTTTGAATATCATATTTAAGGCCATCCCAAAAAAATTCCTTCTTAACCCTGTGGTAAGTTTTTAAAAATCCTGAATGCCCTCCTAAGGGAGAGGTGTGGAATTCCAATAATAATATTTTGTTTGAGTTGGGAATTCTTACAGAGGTATAAGCGATCTTTTTACAATAACAAATCATTTTTCCAACTAAATGTATAAAATGTACTAAGGTATTGCTGCAAATTTTGAATGAGTGCCCACACTTCTTCGTCATTCTTCCATTCATTCCTTGCTTCATTTATCCAATCTGGTTGGACAATAGAAAATGCACAAAGCAATGCTTCGACATCCTCATCCTTTGTTGAGAGCGCATCAACAACAACATTTTGCTTCCCTTTTTTGTAGATGATTTCGAAGTCATAACCTAACATCTTTGTAACCAATTTTTGCACTTCTGAAGATAATCTTTGTTATAAAAAGTATTTAAGACTATCATGATCTTTTTTTACCTTGAAGTGTCTTCCCATTAGGTAAGGTTTCCATTTCTTAAGTGCATGTAGTATTGCCAACATTTCCTTCTCATAACTAGCTTTGTGTAAATACTTTCCTTTGATTGGATGACTTTCGAAAGCACCGGGTCTTTCTTCTTACATTGAAACAACACCAATTCCATTTCCTGAGGCATCACATTCCACAATAAAGGTTTTTTTGAAGTTTGGCGTAGCTAAGACCGGTGCTTGGCATATTACCCATTTAAGATGTTCAAAGGCCTTCGTTGCTTCTGGATTCCAAGAAAATGAATCTTTCTTCAGTAATGTTGTTAGAGGTGCTGCTATTCTCCCATAATTCTTAACAAACTTGCGATAATACCATGTCAACTGGAGAAATCCTCACAGATGCTTTATGGATGTGTGGATTTTCCATTCCTTAATGGCTTTAATTTTTCTATGGTCTACCTTAACACCTTCATGAGATACAATATGACCAAAATATTCCACCTCTTGTACTCCAAAGAAACATTTGAACGTTTGTTCATATAATTTTTTCTTCTCCAATAGTTTGAGCACTCTGTCAACATGTTGAACATGATCCTTCCAAGACTTGTTGTAGATTGGTATATCATCAAAAAATACTAACACAATTTTTCTAAGGAAAGGTTTGAAAATGGAATTCATCAAACCTTGTAGAAGGTGCATTGGTAAGGCCAAAAGGTATGACCAAAAATTCATAATGACCCTCATGAGTTATAAATTCTGTTTTTAGAATGTCTTTAGTCTTCATTCTGATTTGATGATATCCTGAACGAAGGTCCAACTTGGTGAAGTAAATTTATCCATGCAATTCATCCAATAATTCATTAATGACAGGAATGGGAAATTTATCTTTAATAGTGAGTTTGTTGAGCTCCCTATAATCCTGATACATGTGCCATGATCCATCCTTCTTGTGCACCAATACTACTGGCGCAGAGAAAAAACTTTGACTAGGTTGAATTATACCAACCTCTAACATTTATGCAATCATATGTTCAATTTCGCTCTTTTGGGCATAGGGATATCTGTAAGGCCTGATGTTTGGAGGAACACTTCCTAGAATCAAATGAATAGCATGATAATGATCACGAATAGCTGGGAGGCCTTTGGGAGTCTCAAATACCTTGGAATGATTGTCCAAGACTTTTTGGATATTTGGAGAAATAGATGATTTCGATGTGGGAACCTCTAGCGAACATAATTGTGCAATTACGCCTCGTTGTTCTTTATTTAGAAGCTTTTTCATGTCGTTAGATTTGATTATATTTCCTAGTTTTCCTGTGATACCCATTAATTCAAATTCCTTTCCTTTTGAAAAAAACTTCAAGAATAGTTCTTGAAAATTAAAAGCTATCATACCCAAATATTGTAGCCATTGGACTCCTAGTACAACATCATCACCACCCATTAGAATGGAAAGCATTGGACTATTCAATACATATCCTCACATATGGTTCCTCCATTTGCAGCCATCACTTGACACTCTCGTGTTGAATATAGGAAGGAATTCAATTCCTTAGCTATCTTACAATGAATAAAATTATGGGTACTACCCGAAATCAACACTAGTACCTTTTTCTTCTTGATGTGTCCTTCTATCTTGATAGTTTGAGGAGTGGTAATTTCGGCCAACGCATTACAAGATATGGTCGGGTTCATTTCTTATTTCTCTAGGGTTTGTTCATGGTCTGTATCCTCTTCTTTTTATGTATCTTGTTCCTTTTCCTCCTCCTCTTTACAATCAAGAATATCTTCTCAGCACACTTATGATCTTTAGTGTATTTTATATCACAACTGTAACAAAGCCCTTTTGATCTTTTTTCTTCCAATTGTTGTGGTGTCAACCTTATAGGTTGTGGAAGGCTAGGGGCAACAACACTTCCATCTTTATAGTTGTGAGTGATAGGCTTCCTTGTTGCCATAATTTTGCTTTCATTTTTTCTTGCCAACTTGAATGCCTTCTCCAATGAATCAAGTTTCCAAAGGCGAACCTCATGTTGGATGTTATCCTTTAAAGTCCCTATGAACACATCAATCCTATGCTCCTCTGGAATATCTTTTACCCTTATATTCAATTTTTGGAGGTACTCAATGTGCTCCACCATTGAACCCTTTTCTTTGAGATTTATGAATTGGCTAAAAAAAAATGTTTCTTTTTTTATCCTCATAATGTGCTATCATTTCTTCTGTAAAAATTGCCCAAGTGACAACTTTTTTACGAGAGAAAAGCCATTGATGCCATACAAACTAATTGGGTTCCAAATATCAAGTTGCAATGCATACCTTTTGTGCGTTTTGTACATGATGGAGATCGAAATATTGCTCCATTTGTAGTATCCATGTTACGGGATCATTTCCATCAAACTTCCTCGTATCGATCTTTGGAACATGGTAGGTCTTCAATCCAACATTAGAGTCTATGAAATCATGAATAACATTTATTTTGTTCTCATCATCATGAGTTTCATTTACTCTCCTTTCGCCATTAGTAAACATTTCTTGTAGCAACTTTATCAAATCTATCTTCAAATATTCCATGTTGCTTTTAAGTTTTGCTTCTATACCATCCATCTTGGTGTCAGTTACTTTTTGTGAGAGAAAAATTTGTTGCACTTGATCTCATAATTTTGATATATCATGTTGCATTTCTTCCTCTTCTTCATGTTTCATAGTAGAGATTTCAGGTTTCTTACTGGGTGTTTCCATTTTCTTTCTTCGTGTCATTAATGAATGATAATAATGCTTCAAAATTCCATTTGAATCACTTCAAACTACATTCTCAAACAAAACTTATGCAAATAAAAAAAAAAAAAACTACACACCTTTTTCTCGCTTTGTATGAACTTGATCTTGAAACATTTGTAACTCCGTAATTTTGGATCCCCAATTTCTGAAATTTTGACCTATGATAGTCCTCTGAGTCCTCTTTCGAACCCACAAGTTAGATCACGATTTTATTCTCCAAGAAATAGTTATGCCCAATATCCCGTGATGACTTAATTATAGACTGGTTCATTATAGTGAACTTGTACGATGTACCACATGTCACTGTTTCAACCTCTGACTATGAAAATGATACCCAACACACTACAGTCTGTCCTATTTCGATCACTCTTTATGAAATTGGAATCCAGTGCTCAGAGAGAAATTTATGATCATTTTCCCAAGGTGACCTATTTGAGATTGAATTTGGGAACTTGCAAAAACCCTAACTTCCTCAGTTCATATCTACGCAAATATAGCATGAAAAGATCTAAAATCTAGACCTGAGGTTCATCGTGATTTCGGCTCGAATTGGTTTTAATTCCAGCTTCTGAAACTTCGTATAAAAAATGTTATAGCGAACATTCCATGATGGCCTGTTTGAAGCAGTGAAACCCTAAAATCCAAAGCTCTAATACCAATTGTTATGCAACCAGCTCACAAAATAGAAGAAAGAGATAGATCAATGACTTCAAAAGTAAGCTCTTTGAGGGGGAAACATCCTTTACATTACACAAATGAACAATTCTTGAATGATACAAATGACAAGACCTCCTTTTTATATATAGTAGTCTAAAGGGTCACAATATAATCAGAGTCAACATAACAATAATAATGTAAGGGCACAACAATAACAATAGTGGGTTTCTATGGGGCACAACATGGGCAAAACATGGGCACAACAATAACAATAAGGGGCTACAATGAAAATAATAATAATAAGGTAATACACTAGTATTATAGGGCCCTAACAATGTTTATAATTAGAGAGGTGGCAATTTATAATTGGACGAAGGAGGACAAAAATAGAGACCTCCTATTGGGCAAGGTAAACAATGTTTGATCACCCCAAACCCGCAGAGAAAACACATATCAATGTAATTAATTTGAAAGTACATGAGTACAATGATATACATTAAATAATGGGTAAATATTGATAAATTTAAAATATTTATATTATAATAATATATTATCAATATTAAAGTACACATTAAATTTTATACAAATGCATTTTAAATAAGAAAAAATTAGTCATTTTAATGTAGAAAAATATTTTTATAATGATCACATATTTGATTTAATATGTAAATATTTCAAAACTTTTATAAAACCATAGTAAAATCACTATATTTAAAACAACTAACTAAAAATCATTTTATTTTGACTAAAAAGTCATTACAATATATAATACAAGAGCCACGTGGTGGCATGCCATTGTTTCTTTTGTATAAATGAATTTTGTGCAAGTAGTTTTATTTTCATTTTAAATACTTTTGACATTGTGGGTTGATACTTCTACTTCTATCCAAAAATTCAACATTGTTAAAATGAGAATAAACTCTAATGAATTTGAGAGTGAAATAGGGCATTGAACAATTCCCTAGACTTAGAATGTCCAAATAATCTCATCTTTATGACATTAAGAAGGTTGAAGATGAAAAACACTTATTAAAATGTCTTTTATACACCTACAATAAATATCAATTCTTAATATTTTCTTATAATATTGATTTATGATCTCCTCAATTTCAAGAAAGAGATTTTGGGTAATCGTCCTGAAATAAATAAGTCATTTTTAGAATTAAAAAGATTTTACATTTGGTTCATCTCTCATGTCAAATAAATAGACTACATTTACTTAAAACTACCAAATTAATATTTGGTTGATTCATATCTTTGGAAGAAGTTTGTTGCTTCAACTAAGTGAGCCAAAAATGGCAGCTAAACTTATTAGCACAATGAACCTAGATGAACACATCTCTATCATCTTCTCAACTTTAAACTTACAAATGATTTCAAATGAGAATTACAAAATTAATTTAAATGATGTCACAACTTGTTTTATTTATACCCATATATAATGTCAATATTAACAAAGAAAACAAAAAACAAAAAATTTTAAAATTATTTTCTAAACTTTAAAATTTAAAAATATGTTCAAAATAAATATAAATATTCAAATTATGTATAAATTTTTAATATTACTAATATTTAAATTAAAACTAAAATAAAATTAATATCATATAAACAGAAGTGAAAGATGACAAATAACCCAACAATATCTTAAGTCTCTGCCCAAACTTCCTAGTGACCAAGGGAGTAAGAGATGACACGTAAACATCCTCAAGATAAGGAACATGACTAGAGCCCAACAACATCTCAAATCTCTGCCCAAACTTCCTAGTGACCAAGTAAAATTGTCGATAAAATCATATGCAAAAAAAATAACTAAAATCAAATAAAAAATTAGTGCTTAATTGCAAACCTAAAAAATCATGAAATGACACTAGTAGTTCCTCTTCAAATAGATTTTAATTTATAATCACTATTTTTATTTTATTTCACATATAATTATATTTATCAATAAAATTTAAATATAAATTCATTTTTAAACATTTCAATTATCAATATAAATATACTATAATGAGATATAAATATTAAAATCCCAGTATATCAGATATAAATATTATAAAATTTAGTTGTAATTTTATTAATAAAAATTATAATTATAATTTATTATTATTAATATATGATGTAAATTTTCATGTCAATAAACCAAATTTAAAGTGGTTTTATTAATAATTTATCATACTTATAATAAAACTTAATATAAAGAATTTTGTTAGTTTAATTATATTTGAAATTAGTTTGTTTAATATTTTTATTTAGATTGTGTATTTTATAAAATGCAATTCTAAACGCAATTATATTTTTAAATTATTTTACAATACTAAATTGTAAAATTTTACAATTCAATTGTTTATCTGAATTTGAATTTTAAAAAGAGGCGTCTTTTATATGGATTTCAAAAATATGTTTATTTTAATAATATATTTTCAAAATATGTTTTTAATGTGATTTTTTAGACTCTCTGGTGCTAGAATCTGGGGAAAAAATTGAGGTGAAATCTTAATTTGTGTTATTTAAACTAGTTTTTTGATTGTATATATGGATTTAGCACCCTAGAAAACCCCTAGGGCATTTGGATTGCACAAGATTACCCATCAAACTTGTAATTTCAATAAATTTCTGCGAAATTTTAAAAAAGTTTGACGAAAAAAAACCCACCCTAAAAACTTCCAAAAAATCGCACGAAAAACAACTCCTATATAGACTGCCAGAAAGTAACCATGGAAAATTAAAAAATAGACCAAAGATGTTGAAACCCCTAAAACAACCATATGTTTATATTTATGGCCAACAAAACATGGGTGAATAAAAACAACTCCTATATAGACTGCCAGAAAGTAACCATGGAAAATTAAAAAATAGACCAAAGATGTTGAAACCCCTAAAACAACCATATGTTTATATTTATGGCCAACAAAACATGGGTGAATAAAAACGTAAGTATTGTTTATATTTATTACATAAAAGTGCAATGGCATTGGTAATAAAGCTTTTAATATATAAGAGTTGATATTAGATATAATTGTTATTTAATTACATAATAATAACAAGGGCTATAGAGTAGTTAATTTCTGTGGTTTAATTGTTTTTTTGGGAAGATTTATGTATTTTATTTTTTAATTGGGTATGTATTTAAAAAAATGTTATTTGAAAAAAAACTAATTTCAGAACATATCATATCATATATCATTTTGGATTTCATAACGGAGACATACATTCCCACCATATTAGTTGGTATAACTTTTTGGTTTTTAGATATAGTTTTTTATTTTTTATTAATAAGAGGTGTAGAGTAGCTAAATCATAGTTTTTAATTAAAATTGAAAACATACATATTTTACTCACAAAAAATATAAAATATATTTATATTATAATTTATAGTTAATATTGAATGAGTACATCGAAATCAATGCATTGATGCCTGTAGACTAAAATCAATGCATTGATTTCAATTGATGTGATTGGTGCAAGAAAAAATCTCTTGATTTTATCATAAATTTGCATATTTGATTGCTTAAAGTATCATTACCCAAAGACATTGGAAAGTTGATGAGAACAACATAAATACATGACTGTTAGTAAATTATATATTGCAGAAATATAAACACAGAAAACGCATAAAACAAGAAAGACACAAATATACGTGGTTCACCCAGTTTGAGCTACGTCCATGGAGAGACAGTGAGTACTTCTTTTATTATATTATCCAACAAACTGAAGAGATACAACTTACAACAGACCCACTGTAACTCCCTCTTCACTCTCAATCTCCTCTCTCTTCCTCACTCAGAATACAGATATAGGTAGACGCAATACAAATCCCTCATATATAGTGAGGGGTTACCTTCTAGGGAAAAAAACCCTAAATTAAAAATAACTTATGCTGTCAGATCATCTGCCTAATGAACGACCCAGATTGACTAGAAATTACTAGACTTTTACAAGGCAATTTTATATCTATTTTTAGCTTTGAGGGCGTTGGCCCCGAACTCCCACTGAGGGACCGCTGGCCCCCGGAACCCCCAGCCAGGGGGGATTAGCCCCCCCAAACCCCCACGGGGGGGACAAGTCCCCCCCGCACCTCCCAGCCGGGGGGGATTAGCTCCCCCGAACCCCCGAGGGGGGGACAAGTCCCCCCCGCATGGAGGGGTGTACAGTGTGCCAGGGGTATACATCCCGCTGAAACCTTTGAATACAGAAGATAGTCAGGCTCCACACCCAACAATGACATAGACTTCAAAATAATGGAAAAGAAAATGTTGAATTTGATAACCAATCAAATTGTTAATATATATATATCTATATATATATATATATATATATATATATATATTTTAAAATAATAAATTTGGATTGCTAATGTTAAACTCTAATTTTTTTTTTTTAATCAAATCCAAACTAATATAGGTTTGACCAAAAACCCAATGCTTAGTCCTGCCAAGCAAAAATACAATGATAAATCAAACCAAAACCATCACCATTCGAATGTGTAAGAGACGGAACATTTGTCATACAACAATTGCAACACCATCTATGTTACGTTGTATCATATCATCAGATTGTCCCGTTGCTGTAAATACCACACCACCACTTCCCAGCACCCAATGTGACGGTAGTTAGCCATCCATTTGCGATGCCATGCGCCCATCAAATCCATTAATGGATCAGAGTTGAAATTTGAACCTGATACTGAGGGCTTATTTGAAATTTAATTGAGCAATCACATCTCTTTGTTAGGCCCCTATACTACTAGTGTAACCCCTTATTGTTAGTAGTACAACCCACTTATTATATTGATGTACCCATGTAGTGCCCATATTGTTACTATTGTGCCCCATAGAAGCCCACTATTGTTATTATTATGCCTTACATTATTATTGTTATGTCGGCTCTGATTATGTTATGACCCCTTAGATTCCTATATATAGAAAGGAGGTCTTTTCATTTGTATCATCGAAGAATTGTTCATTTATGTAATGTAAAGGAGGTTTCCCCCTCGAAGAGGCTAAATTCTAAGGCATTGATCTATCTTTTCTATCTTTTCTTGAGGTGGGTTCATAACATTTGGTATTAGAGCTTTGGATTCTAGGGTTTCGTTGCTCCAAACAGGTCATCATGGCATTTTCACTATAACATTTTTCCGCGAAGTTTCAGAAGCTAAAACAAAAACCCATTTGAGAAGAAATCGCACTGAATCTCGGATCCGAATATCAAATCTTTTCACGCTATTTTTGCGGAGATATGATCTGAGTAAGTTGATCTTTTTGCAGACTCCTGAATTACATTCAAAACAGGTGAGCTGGGGAAAATCGTCATAACTTTCTCTCTGAGCATTGGATTGAAATTTCGTAAGAAGGTACTAAAAGAGGACGGACTGTAGTTTCTTGTATATACTTTTCAAAGCCAAAGGTCGAAACAGTGACTCGTGGCACGTCGTACAAGTTCGCTCTACTGAACTAGTCTATAATCAGGTCATCTTGGGAGATTGTGCATAACTCTTCCTTGGAGAATCCAATTTGCATCAGACTGGTGGCATTAGCAAGAGGACATAGAGGGCTACTACATGTCGTAATTTCAGAACTTAAAGATCCAAAAGTACAGAGTTACAGTCGTTTCAAGATCCAGCTCCTAAAATCAAGAAAAAGCAAGATGAGGAAGTTAGATGGCAAGGATCTGGTAAATTGGATACTTCAGATGGAGCAATATTTTGATCTACATGGTGTACCACTATTACAAAAGGTATGTATTGCATCTTCATATTTAGAACCGGATCAATTTTTATGGTATGAAGGGCTTTGTTCTCGTAAAAAACTTGTTACGTGGTCAATTTTCACGGAGGAAATGATAGCACATTATGAGGATACAAAGAGCAACACCTTCTTTAGAGAAAAACCACAACAATTGGAAAGAGTAAAAGGGCTTCGTGACATAGTGGAAAACAAAATTATGGAAACCAAGAAGCCTACCCCTCACAACTATAAAGATGGAAGTGTTATTTCTCCTAGCCTTCCACAACCTACAAGGGTTACACCACAACAATTTGAAGAAAAAAGGGAAAAAGGGCTTTGTTACAATTGTGATAGCAAATGCACTAAAGGTCATAAGTGTGCTGAGAAGAAATTATTTTACATAGAATATGAAGAGGAGGAAGAAAAGGATCACGAAACATCAAAAGAAGAAGATATATGCCAGGACTTCACCCCAGAGAAAGAAGAAATGAATCGGACCATATCTTGTAAAGCATTGGCAAGAATTACCACTCCTCAAACTCTCAAGATAGAAGGACATATCAAGAAGAAAAAGGTGCAAGAAGTGAAAGATCACATCGAGAAAGAAGAAATGAATCCAACCATATCTTGTAATTCATTGGTCGGAATTACCACTCTTCAAACTATCAAGATAGAAGGGTATATCAAGAAGAAAAATGTTCAAGAAGTGAAAGATCACATTGAGCATCAAGAAATGAATCCGACCATATCTTGTAAAGGATTGGAAGAAATTACCACTCCTCAAACTCTAGAGATAGAAGGACATATCAAGAAGAAAAAGGTTCAAGCAGTGAAAGATCACATCGAGCATCAACAACAAGTTCTCCAACTTTTAAAGGATAAGGCCACTTCGGTGCAAAATCAAATGAAACAACAAGCACTTAAAAAATGGCAACCTTACCGAATGGGAAGACTCTTCAAGGATGAGGATGTGGAAACATTGTTTTGTGCTATTTCTATTATCCAACCAGATTGGATAAACGAAGCAAGGGATGAATGGAAGAAGGACGAATAAGTATGGCCACTTATTCAAAAGTTGCAAAAGATCCCAATTCAAACAATATTGCCAGAAATTGAAGAGGAAGGAAAAATCATATTGGAACCTGGAGCAGTCACAGAAACAAGAAACCGACAGCTACGAAATCGCTCAATTTCAGAGTATCTCATCAAGTGGAAGAACTTAACCGCTGAAGATTCCACGTGGGAGGACAAGAATTTTATACAGAAGCATCAAGAACTACTCAAGCGTTGAGGACAACGCTTTTTGAAGGAGAGGGGCATGTTAGGCCCCTATACTACTAGTGTAACCCCTTATTGTTATTAGTACAACCCACTTATTATATTGATGTACCCATGTAGTGCCCATATTGTTACTATTGTGCCCCCTAGAAGCCCACTATTGTTATTATTATGCCCTTACATTATTATTATTATGTCGGCTCTCATTATGTTATGACCCCTTAGACTCCTATATATAGAAAGGAGGTCTTTTCATTTGTATCATCGAAGAATTGTTCATCTATGTAATGTAAAGGAGGTTGCCCCCTCGAAGAGGCTAAATTCTAAGGCGTTGATCTATCTTTTCTATCTTTTCTTGAGATGGGTTCATAACACTCTTAAACACTAGAATTACCAGCTACAGAGTGCCACTAAAAAGCATGTATAAAAACACACTTTAATACATATAAAAAGAAAAGTATTTTAGATTTTTGTCATATTTTAGTCATGAAATTTACCTTTACATTTATTTTAGTCATGAAATCTACATTTTCTTTTTATTTTTTAATATAAAAATTCGTCATCAATTTTTTATATTATTATGAAAGTTTAACACAATTGCAAATAATATTAATTATAATAATGTTTCAAAACTAAGAAAACTGTTATTTTCACTTTTAAAGATTAAATTAATTAATTTATTTTTAATTAATAAACTATTTTTTTAAATAAATAAATTACATATAATATTAATATCAAAATCTTATTTTCTGTATTTAAGTTTCTGTGATCATATTGAATTAAACAAAATCTTTCAGTAAAAACCACATGAGAGATTTTTTTTTTTTTTTTAAAGAAAATTGTAATGCTTTCTAATATTTTTATAATGCAATTGATTTAGGATTCAAATATGTTTGAAAAATGAAACTTACTTTTACAAATTTGTGAAAATTTCTCATTATAATGATTTTTTAAATAATTTTTTTTACATAATATCTTAAATTCATTTTCATTTCTTTTTAAGTTTTTATTAATATTTTACACTCTTTATTAGGTTACTAGTATCTGACTTGGCAATTGAAATTCACTTTCACATATTTCTCCTTAAAATCAAATTAAATATAATATACATTCAAAATTAAATATAAATCTACATTCAATAAGTTTAAATTTATTGGAATGTGATTTATATATAACACAAATTAATTTACCTAATATAATTTCGTAATTCTTTTTTAATAATACCCGAATCCCAAATGCTCAGACATTCCTTTCCCTCATGAGCAAGATACTGATCATGTACTCATGATGCATGAGATTGTTACATTAGAAGGAGAAGACCCAAGGCTGACTGAGATGATGTGCCTAATGAGACCAGCTAAGCCCAGATATGGTCTAGGATACCTTGAGCAGGCAAATTGCCTCATACTAGATTGCAGATTTTGCCCAGTTCCTGATGACTGCAAAAAGCCTGCAGTAATGGAGATGCACAAATTCTTCTCTCTCATGGATGGATGCCTGAAATCTGAGATTAGTGCACAATGGATGAAAGCAATGTTAAATTGGGATCTATACACTAATCCCCAGGCAGATGAATTTGATAAGAATTATACTCCCAAAGAGAAGAAAGAATTAGCTGAAGATTGGAAACATTTTATGGAGATGAATAACACATGGATATCTTTCTACTCTTGGAAAGACAATATTTTTCCATTAAATTTTTTTACTGGTTCTACAAACACTTCAACAAATAAGCATGCTTAGACTGCATTAGATGGAGAAAAGGTTGAAACTCCTTCAACATTTCCTCCCTTTAAAGGAATTTTTATCAGAGAAAATCAAAATGCAGCCAAAGCCATCCCACTAGTGCAGAAAGACGACAATGCCTTAGGCATTGATGGAAGGATACAGAAGGCCAGTGAACAACTAAATTGGACAAATAGTGCATTAAAAGGCCTAGAAATAAATGCAGTAAAATCAGCAAAAGTCAAGGAACAAATTGACAATGTTCAAGTGTCACTCAACGATGTAAATAAATGTTTGAATAATGTACAGTTTGATTCTAGTCTTATTTTCTCTTATGCAAGAGAATCTTTATCTGAAATAGAAGGAGTAGAAGGAAAATTAGTTGATCATCTGGATTCAAATTAGTATGCAGTCTACTAGAATGTCAGCAAATGCAAATTTCAAATAGACACAATGAGTATCAAAACAGAGAGAGGCTTTGGGTACCTCATATTGGAGCTTTTGATTACCCAAACCTACTACTTTCCTTTCGGCAGCAACCCAATATTTTGCTGGCACATTCTTCATATTTAGGATATTGATATCTGCACCAGAACCTAATGCATTCTGGCATAGGAAGCATCACACAGTTGAGTTCCCTTACAAGGAAGGATATGTTGGAAAGCCTTGTAAGAGCCAAGCAATACCCATGAGCAAAGAATACAGAGATCTTTGCAAGAAAGAAATTCAACAGCTCCTTAGTAGAAAATTGATCAGAGAATCAGACAGTCCTTGGAACTGTTATAGGTTCTATGTGAACAAGAGAGCTGAATAGATTAGAGGTATCCTGAGGTTAGTAATCAATTATAAGCCTCTAAATTCAGTCTTAGTTGATGATACCTATCCAATACCCCATAAAGGAGATTTAATCAGAAGGATAGCAGGAGCTAAGATCTTCTCTAAGTTCGATCTGAAGGCAGGGTTTCGGCAAGTCGCCATTGCGGAGAAAGATAAATTCAAGACTGCTTTCAGCCTACCCTCAGGCCACTATGAGTGGAATGTGATACCTTTTGGTCTAAAGAATGCGCCATCAAAATTCCAAAAGGTAATGGACAATATTTTTAAGCTGTATTTTGATTGGCTTATTGTATATATAGATGATGTGTTGATATTCTCCAAAAATATACATGATCATCTTAAGCATGTAAATATATTTAAGAATTTAGCTAAGCACAATGGTTCAGTTCTCAGTAAAAAAAAGATAGAGGTTTTCCAAATCACTATCAAATTTTTGGGACACACAATCTGCAATGGGTAGATTTCTTTGCAAAAACATGCATTAGAGTTTGCAGACAAATTTCAGGATGTCATAACAGATAAAACTCAACTGCAAAGGTTCTTAGGCTGCCTCAACTATGTCAGCAACTTCTATCAAGACTGTGCAACTGACAAAAGGATATTGAATAAAATATTGAAGAAGAATCCTCCAGAGTGGACAGAGGTCCATACAAAAGCAGTCCAGAACATTAAGGCCAAGGTAAAATCTTTGCCTATTTTGTATGTTGCTGATGATCTTGCATATAAAATTGTAGAATCAGATGCAAGTAATATTGGATGGGGTGGAGTTTTAAAGCAAAAGGTTGGAAAGGATGAACAAATAGTTCAATTTTCATCTGGAGTATGGAATCTAGCCGAGCAAAACTACTCCACAATCGAAAAAGAAGTCAAGGCAGCATGGAATTGTATCAGTAAGTTTGAAGTTTATCTCATTAATAAACCCTTTTTACTTAGAACTGATGCATCAGCTTTGCAGAAGGTGTTAACAAAGGACATCAAGAAGGCCGGAGAAGCAAAGTTTGCCAGATGGCAAGCTCTTTTTGCAAACTTTGATTTCCAAGTGGAACACATTAGAGGTGCAGAAAACAGTCTCCCTAATTTTCTTAGCAGGGAATATATTGAAGCACAAGAACATAACCATGTCATGATGATAATCACAGAATGGGCTAAAATCAGAAACAGGAGGTGCTAAGGACTGTCCTAGATGACCAAGACTGGGAAGAATACAAAAGAAATTGGAGACCCACCTGGCAGGTTAGAAATACGAAAGTATTGGATGCCAACTTGCAGCCTCACACTGACCTCCAACACTTTGTCACAGAAAGGAAAGTATATCCTAAAGGAGGCAGGTGGATTCATGACATGATATATGATAAAGCAAGGAGAGATGCTGACATTGCACAAAGAGATTTAGAACAGAATTTTCATGATATTGCCACCATCTGGTATCATGGAGGACCCAACACAGGCATACATGAAAGATATGTCTGCATCTACAGGACAAGGGATCTCTGGAACGAGCCAGGACATGTTCGGACTCAACCTGCTGCTAGATGGCCAAGAAATGACCCAAAGATCATTTTTCCAGATACGGTGTACAATTTTGCAGAATATAAACAGCTCTGGTGGGACTTCCTCAATGTCGATGACAAGGTAGGAACTCACTACACAAAATTAAAATTCAGCACCATTGGCCATTATCAGGGGTATCAGCAATGTAAATGGTTTAGAGATTGGTGGATTGATTATGGTGTTAGCAGAACCTGTTGGCATTATGATGCATATGTTGTACTTGATGGCAACACTCTCATAGAAGATCATCTCACTTATATACATTCAGATGAATCTACAGAAGAGATATCAGATGTGACATATTACAGGATAGCTCAAAGGAATCAAATGGCAAGCTCTTCGTAAGCAGAGGTTCAAATATTGTTGAAATTATGAAGGACGCAGGTACACCTTACAGAATGTGCGTCCCCGCAGGTAATCTATGCAGAACCCGCGTCCAGGGACGCAAGCCAGCCGTTCAGGGGGTGCGTCCGCCCAGTGCACACATATCAAGGCAGAGAAAAGCACGTGGGGGTTTCTTGTGTGGTATCTAGCCGACGGTTTTGCGTTTCTATGGTGTCGGCTCGTGGTATTGTTCCATGTTTTGGGGAAAATCTTGCCTATATAAAGCAAAGGAGTTCATTTGGATTAAGCACCATCTTTTTTGAATATCTCTTGGTGAGATCTAGTCCAGATCTATGAAGGCGAATCTTCTAATGGACTATGATCGCTATGGCGCACGATCAGATCTGTAGATCTGACTGTTTGGGTTAGTCTTGAAGTCTTTATATCTTTCATATCTAAAGAGACGCAGGTGCAGTAAGGGTTCAGGTGCGTCCGGGACGCAGAAGCGAACCGGTTCAGGTGCGCCGGACGCAGGCGCAGAAGGGTTCAGGTGCGCCGAGACGCAGGCAGTTCAAAAGACTCAGAGCGAGGGACGCAGGCTAGCAGTTGAGCAGAGTGCGTCCGGGACGCGGGCTAGCAGTTGAACAGGGCGCGTCCAGGGACTCAGGCCAGCAGTTGAGCAGGGTGAGTCCGGGACTCAGGCTAGCAGTTGAGCAGGGTGAGTCCGGACTCAGGCTAGCAGTTGAGCAGGGTGCTTCCTTCTCTTAAAATCTTTGTTTATCATTGTTGCATCCTGGGTTTGGTCCTATTATTGTTGATCTAGTTACTACAGTTGATTGGGTGTTTCAGAAGGTTGTTTGAGCTTCAATGTTGTTGTTGGGTCCAGTATGAAAATTGGATGAAATGTGGCCTTTCAAGATTATGGGTTGTGCCTCAATGTATCCAGTATGAAAATTGATGAAACGTGGTACTTGAAGGGGAGAAGATTGTAGGCCGGCGCCTACGTACTAGTATCTAAGCTAGTACAAGAGCTAAAGGAAATCTTTGGAGCATTGTAGCAGGTAGTAGCCTGCGTACTAGTAAATGGATCGGCTAGTACAAGAGCAAAGGGGGTTGTAGCTCCCGTACTGGTATAAGGCTGCACCAGTACAAATATTGTAAAAGAATTTTCTTATTAAGAAGAAGATTGAGATGACTTGCAGCAGGTGGTTTTCTCCCGCATTGGGTTTCCACCTTATATCATTGTGTTCATATGTGTGCCTTATGTGTGATGATCTACTTTATGTTACTGCATCTGTTAACTGATAATATGGTTGATAATGTCCTAATGCACTCATTGAAGATCGATTAACTTAATCTTAAGAAGTTGTGGAAGTAGCATATATGAATCTGATTATGGAATTGAAAAAGTTTTATTAATGTGATAATACTGATTCACCCCCCCCCCCTCTCAGTATTATTTCCAACAATTGGTATCAGAGCAGGTCCTTTGATAGAAGCTTGATCGCTTGAAGGAGATCCGTGGAACAATGGGAAAGAAGCTTAAGAAGAAAGCTAATAAGAAAAATAAGTCATCTCAGAAGAACTATGACAGTGGAAGAATCGATTGGGGATTAGGCATAAGAAGCTCTTCAGATTCAGAATCAGATTCAGAGTCATTATCAGGTATGAATGTGTTATCCTCTGATGTTCCAGCTATATTTCCTTGTGAAAGAGATGAAAGTGATAGCGAAACTACTGAATTTTCTCTTATGGGTGAACAAGAAAGATATCAAATAGAGGCAGAATTTAAAAGGCTGACAGACAAAATTAGAGATCAACAAGATCTATTAAACAAAAAGGAATGTGATTTCAAAGAAGAAGCTACCAAACTAAGGGCACAACTAGAAGAAGGAAACAAGGTAAGAAAGCTACTCAAGGACAAGGAAGACCAATGTCAAAAATTGCAGCATGAAGTGACATCATTAAGAAAAGAAGTCAACGAAAGAAGCACAACCATCAAGAAACTCAAAGATAGATCCAGCTACTATGAAAATCTTGAAGCTACAATCCTCTCACTAAAAGGAGATCTTGAAGAATCAAAGAAGCAGAATACAGATCTACTCCAAGCTATTGCAAAACAAGAAAACGAAGTCACCAGCTTAAAATCTCAACTGGAATGTGCCTTCCGAGTTCGTCAAATGCAGCAGGATCTGTATGAAGAACAAGAAAAAGAAATTCTCAAACTAAGGGAACAAATGGAAGAAGGAAGGAAAGCTGAAGAAATTTTGAAAAAGAAATCCCTTGAAAAGGAAGAACAGCTTCAGGTTGAGGTAAATATCTTGAAAGGTAAACTAGAAGAAAAGGATAAGCTTTTACGATTTCAAGATAGCTCTAAAGTATTGGATGATATTCTTAGTAGTCAAAGGTCCCCTGCTATAAAGACTGGTCTTGGTTTCCATGAATCTGTTGAAGGTGAATCTAGTTCACAAGGTGAGGCAAGAAACTCTAAAAGGAAATCTAAAGTGATCAACGAAGAAGTGAAAGATCAATCTCATCATCAACCAAGGAAAGAGATTCCTCAAAGAAAATCCTTTACTCCTCCTATGAATAATGTTGAATGTTATGTATGTCATAATCTTGGACATGTTGCAGCAAGATGTAGAAGAAGAAGAGTTCAAGACCATTATGCAGAAAGGTCATCTCAATCAAGGTACTTTTATGGATATTGCTTTGCTTGCAATATGTTTGGTCACAAAGCTACTGATTGTTACAGGAGGAATATGAAACATGTAAGATGTTATGCATGTAACAAGCTTGGACATATAGCCAAGGAATGCAGGAACAAAGTTTGGGCACCATATCAAAAGGAGAAAATGTCATCATCATGCTTGAAGATATGGAGGAAAAAGGAAGTACAGTCAGAAAAGGATGGCACAGTACAATGTACAGACATACCAGAATCAGAGGAAGTTGAAAGTACAGGACGCAGTACAGTAACAGGAGACCTGCGTGCGGACGCAGGCCAGACCAAGTCCAGGTGCGTCCAGGACGCAGTTCAGTAACTGAAACTCTGCGTGGGGACGCAGAGCGACTGAGGATCAGGTGCGTCCCTGAAGCAAAAGGACGCGGCGAAATAGTTATTTTGGGTGCGTCCCTGAGTAAAAGTACGCGGCGCGATAGTGTTTTTGGGTGCGTCCCTGCAGCAACAGGACGCAGCACAGCAGAAGATGAAGTGCGTACCTGTCTCAAAGCATTTATTGACTGATTCTTCTTGATATGCATGATCAGATTTAACAGATGGCACTGGTTCAGGGGGAGCATATGTCCTAAATGCATTGTTGGCATTATGGTCCTTGGTGACAATGCTTATGATTCATCTTGCTATTATGAGTTGGTCACATGATCAGATGTATGGTTGATTCTCTAATGATGCTTGCATGAAGTCTTTATCCTTGGCACATATATGGATGAGGTTGGCTGATTTCGTGGATGATTACTCAAAGTCGCATTGTTGGAGACATGATGATGATGAGTCACTCATACGCATTTCATGATGATGCTGACATGAGCATGATGCATAAATTCTTTCTTGGCTCAAATAGATGAGGATTGTTGGCTGGATACAGGGATGATTATTCATACATATGTTGATTGATGCTGATGCTTTTGGCTCTTGATTCATGTAGATCTGGATGGTTATGAGTTGATGATACTATGGAGCAAATTATACAGTGCTGTTGTTTGTCATGATCTTTAGATGTTTGGAAGGTCGTAGCAAGACTCATGTTGTAATGGTCTATCTATTATAGTCATCTCTTCAGGTCATGTAACGGCCTATGTCTCCCCACTATGCATGGGATGAAGATGTAATATATTTGGTTCTCATATTTCTGATGTATTCCCACTTGGTTGGATGGATGATCCTTATTGTGATGGGTGATGGATGTATGTATTGAGTTTTTTTTGGTGATAGGAAGGTCATTTATGATATATATAGAGTCATGTTCTTCTTGTAGAACATCCTTTTGCAGACCTTGCTTACAGTCAGGGGGAGCTTGAGCATGAACAGCACTATATAGCAAAGCAGACATCTTAGCTTGTTCTCAGAAAGACCATTATCAGATTGGAGCACCATGGCATATACAAAGGGGGAGCTCATTCAGAGACTTCAGCAGATCTGGCTCATAGTCAAAGGGAGCATGTTCTTAGGGGGAGCATACCCCTTTGCCCTTGATGTCAAAGGGGGAGAGTGATTCGGTGTTGTTGCCATCAAGTCCAAAGGGGGAGATTGTTGGCATTATGATGCATATGTTGTACTTGATGGCAACACTCTCATAGAAGATCATCTCACTTATATACATTCAGATGAATCTACAGAAGAGATATCAGATGTGACATATTACAGGATAGCTCAAAGGAATCAAATGGCAAGCTCTTCGTAAGCAGAGGTTCAAATATTGTTGAAATTATGAAGGACGCAGGTACACCTTACAGAAAGTGCGTCCCCGCAGGTAATCCATGCAGAACCCGCGTCCAGGGACGCAAGCCAGCCGTTCAGGGGGTGCGTCCGCCCAGTGCACACATATCAAGGCAGAGAAAAGCACGTGGGGGTTTCTTGTGTGGTATCTAGCCGACGGTTTTGCGTTTCTATGGTGTCGGCTCGTGGTATTGTTCCATGTTTTGGGGAAAAGCTTGCCTATATAAAGCAAAGGAGTTCATTTGGATTAAGCACCATCTTTGTTGAATATCTCTTGGTGAGATCTAGTCCAGATCTATGAAGGCGAATCTTCTAATGGACTATGATCGCTATGGCGCACGATCAGATCTGTAGATCTGACTGTTTGGGTTAGTCTTGAAGTCTTTATATCTTTCATATCTAAAGAGACGCAGGTGCAGTAAGGGTTCAGGTGCGTCCGGGACGCAGAAGCGAACCGGTTCAGGTGCGCCGGACGCAGGCGCAGAAGGGTTCAGGTGCGCCGAGACGCAGGCAGTTCAAAAGACTCAGAGCGAGGGACGCAGGCTAGCAGTTGAGCAGAGTGCGTCCGGGACGCGGGCTAGCAGTTGAACAGGGTGCGTCCAGGGACTCAGGCCAGCAGTTGAGCAGGGTGAGTCCGGGACTCAGGCTAGCAGTTGAGCAGGGTGAGTCCGGACTCAGGCTAGCAGTTGAGCAGGGTGCTTCCTTCTCTTAAAATCTTTGTTTATCATTGTTGCATCCTGGGTTTGGTCCTATTATTGTTGATCTAGTTACTACAGTTGATTGGGTGTTTCAGAAGGTTGTTTGAGCTTCAATGTTGTTGTTGGGTCCAGTATGAAAATTGGATGAAATGTGGCCTTTCAAGATTATGGGTTGTGCCTCAATGTATCCAGTATGAAAATTGATGAAACGTGGTACTTGAAGGAGAGAAGATTGTAGGCCGGCGCCTACGTACTAGTATCTAAGCTAGTACAAGAGCTAAAGGAAATCTTTGGAGCATTGTAGCAGGTAGTAGCCTGCGTACTAGTAAATGGATCGGCTAGTACAAGAGCAAAGGGGGTTGTAGCTCCCGTACTGGTATAAGGCTGCACCAGTACAAATATTGTAAAAGAATTTTCTTATTAAGAAGAAGATTGAGATGACTTGCAGCAGGTGGTTTTCTCCCGCATTGGGTTTCCACCTTATATCATTGTGTTCACATGTGTGCCTTATGTGTGATGATCTACTTTATGTTACTGCATCTGTTAACTGATAATATGGTTGATAATGTCCTAATGCACTCATTGAAGATCGATTAACTTAATCTTAAGAAGTTGTGGAAGTAGCATATATGAATCTGATTATGGAATTGAAAAAGTTTTATTAATGTGATAATACTGATTCACCCCCCCCCTCTCAATATTATTTCCAACAGAACCACCATGGACCCAGTATGGCAAGAAAAATATTGCAAAAATCATTGTAATATATGTATTGAACAACACCTTGCAGAATGCATTCACCCTATTTACAAAACTGTTAAAGACATGACAAAAGGTGAATGGTCAACTTATAAGTCATCTCCTTATAACAATTCACTTTGAGAATACATTAGAGAACATTTGGAGTGGCTTGTATTAACTAAAGTACAATATCATATTGTTCTAGGGAAACCAATGATTGTCTGCAGGATATACACAAAACCCTGGGACGAAATGTTGTATAAAATAGATAGATTCCCTGGATTGACAGTATTTTGACGGTTCACATGGGATTTTCGAGAAAAGAATCCATACTGTAACAATAAGTACCAGTCGCAAGTGCTTAATTGTGACCAGATTTCCCGTGGGCTTTGATGTACTAAAGCCTCCACTGTGTAAATAATTCATGCACTATTTTTCCCGTGGGCTTTTCTGAAAAGCATCCACTTTGTTTTCTCGGTATTATATATTTCTTATGGGCTTTGATAAAAAGTATCCACCATGTTCTGTCAGGATTATTTTCCATAAGATTTACTTTTCGGACAAGAATATTGGTGCGGATATCGCCCTAGCATTACCCGAAAGCAGTAATTCCATCCACTGGAATCTTTGTGCGGACGTTGCCCTAGTGGGACCCGAAAATAATGATTCCATCCACTTTTCGGTGAGAACACTGATAGCCTACAATAATGTTTGTCCCCTCTCATTTCTTATATAATGAGGGTAAGGCTCATTGTTGAGGGCATTCAGAGTTAGTTTGAGTCTTAGTGAGTATTTGTGTCGAGTGCCTCTCCTGCTTTGCATCTGTGAACGTTCAGTCTGATCTGCTTGCATGATGAGAAGAACTCAATTCCTTAGGTGATTTGGGAGCCTGTGCATTAGTGCTTGACGCTGGTGAGAACCTAAAGTGGCCGAATCATTTTAGAGAGTCATCCAATCTATATATGAGTCAAAGTCATATTCTAAAGCAGAGCCTATCTTTCGCCAGGTAGCCTTCGGTATTGCTTGTTCTTTGCGGCCAACATAAAGCCTAATAAATGCGAAGATAGTTAATCTCTGTAAAGAATCTCTCTGTAAAAATTTCATCCATTCTGAAATAATATGAGTACACCATTCCGCATATGAGTACCTTGTGCATCTATATTGTCTGTTGTGGTAGTAGTTATCTTTGAGCTTTCATCCAAAGTTCACAGGAAGTTCGCCAAAGGAACGAAGGGACTCCAAGGTTGTTTTTTGGCGAGGAAGCCGCTGTTGAAGCCGCAAGAGTGTGAAAGTTCTGAATAGGTTCACCACTGGTTCACCAGGAGTTGGCTATCAAAGATAAATGAAGAGATGCAGCAAGTAGCAAGCTTATGATAGAAGCCCATGCTTTAAATTGGTATCCCTTTTCCTTCCATATCAGGTGCTGGATATCTGGTGAACCTATGCTCAAGAGGTTCATATATGGGAAAGATCTGTGTATTATGATCTTTTTGTTCTTCTTCATCCTTAGATAAGGATGCCATGGTTACTTTTTCTGTACCCTTAGACTTTGAAAATGTGGCTACTTCTTTGGGAAATAATGTCGGGAGCCTATTTGTTGGCTTAATAGGATCCTAAATCTTTATATTTATTTTCACAAGAAAGGAGTTGGGGACTAGTTTTTCTACCTTTGACATATTCATTTTTTCAACCTTATTTGTGAAACCAGTTATAAGATTTTTAGTTGAATCTAGATGATCAACTAATTTTCCTTTTACTCCTTCTATTTTGGATAAAGATTCTCTTGCATAAGAGCGAATATGACTAGAATCAAACTGTACATTATTCAAACATTTATCTACATTGTTGAGTGCCACTTGAACATTGTCAATTTGTTCCTTGACTTCTGCTGATTTTACTGCATTTATTTCTAGGCCTTTTAATGCACTGTTTGTCCAGTTTAGTTGTTCACTGGCCTTCTGTATCCTTCCATCAATGCCTAAGGCATTTTCATCTTTCTGCACTAGTGGGATGGCTTTAACTTCATTTTCATTTTCTCCGATAACAATTCCTTTAAAGGGAGGAAATGTTGAAGGAGTTTCAACCTTTGCTCCATCTAATGCAGTCCAAGCATGCTTATTTGCTGAAGTGTTTGTAGAACCAGTAAAAACATTTAATGGAGAAATATTGTCTTTCCAAGAGTAGAAAGATATCCATGTGTTATTCATCTCCATAAAATGTTTCCAATCTTGAGCTAATTCTTTCTTCTCTTTGGGAGTATAATTCTTATCAAATTCATCTGCCTGGGGATTAGTGTATAGATCCCAATTTAACATTTCTTTCATCCATTGTGCACTAATCTCAGATTTTAGGCATCCATCCATGAGAGAGAAGAATTTTTGTATCTCCATTACTCCAGGCTTTTTGTAGTCATCGGGAACTAGGCGAAATCTGCAATCTGGTATGAGGAAATTTGCCAGCTCAAGGTATCCTAGACCATATTTGGGCTTAGCTGGTCTCATTAGGCACATCATCTCAGTTAGCCTTGGGTCTTATCCTTTTAATGTAACAATCTCATGCATCATGAGTACATGATCAGTATCCTGCTCATGAGGAAAAGGAATGTCTGAGCATTTGGGATTCGGGCATGGATTCAAAGATGTAGAAGGAGGAGCTATACTAGATCTGGGATTATGATTGGCATGGATTGCAGTTTCTGCCAAAGTAAGCAAATTAATACTTTCTTGGCACTTAGTACATTTACTTCTAAAGAGGAAAAATTTACAAGCTAAGCTAATTCATACAAAAAATTATGTCTACAAGAAGAAGATGAACTGGAACATGCAGTATCTACAGTGGAGGGGTCTTTGTAGTATTTGGATTGACTACAGGTGATCTCAATACCTCGGCGGTCAATGGTGGATCTTCTGGGAAATGATATAATTGCAGAGGATAAATTCTCTGTGATATTTGCTGAGGTAATTTTCTTTGGTATGAGACACTTAGGATTATTTATCACCCAATGTTCTGGAAATGTCAAGTCTTCCCAATGGATTGTCTGATGCTCAATTTTCTGATTTTTTGCATCAGTCAGGACAAAAACACTTGACTTTGAGTCATGGCTGGGTGTATGGCGGATGGCTGGCCACAAGGTATTGGTGTGACGAAAACAACCTTTGGTTTGAATGGCTATGTTATTTCTCTTTTTGTGCATATCGAAACCAGTGGTTTGGATATAGAGCTGTAATATCTGGTCAATGGTTTCATCAAATGTATAAATAGAGAAATTTGGATAACAGTCAAAATAGACTGGGCCATTTGATAGAGGAGCAACAATTCCGCCTATTAAGGAATCAGTATGCTTATTGTGCGTCAGATCTCGGACTGTGGCTAGCACAAAAGTATGTAATCCTTTATGTGTTAGAGGATTGATTCCTACACGTATACATCCTAAATGCAGATAATTTGTTTTTAGTCTTTTGGCCTCTGCCTGTAACTCTTTTGGATTTAATAGAGATATGGCTTGGATATTATCTGATTTTTCTTGGATTTGGCTCACAGGCTCTTTAATGCTAATCCTAGTGGCAGCTTTTAAATGGAAAACAGAAAGATCGCTATATACTTCTGAGGGAGCTATGGCAGGTAGTTCCCAATGGGCAGAAGGCTGGGGTTCTTCATATTCAAGTTCAACAAAATTTAGAACACGACTAGAACTTGATGCAAACATATCCCTTAAAGGGTTTTCTTCGGCCTTATAATCTCTCTCTTCTAATTCTAAAAAAGAAACTGATTTCCGGAATGAATCCATTCTTTAATGAGTTATAGGATTTAGAATACTGACCTTTTGAACCAGACGTTACTGGCTCTGATACCAATTTTAAGCAGGGGCTTCTGTCACAAGCTTGCTACTTCCTGCGTCTCTTCGTTTATCTTTGATAGCCAACTCTTCGTGAACCAGTGGTGAACCTACTCAGAACTTTCACACTCTTGCGGCTTCAACAATGGCTTCCTCCCAATTTTAAGCAGGGGCTTCTGTCACAAGCTTGCTACTTACTGTGTCTCTTCATTTATCTTTGATAGCCAACTCTTGGTGAACTAGTGGTGAACCTACTCAGAACTTTCACACTCTTGCGGCTTCAACAACAGCTTCCTCGCCTAACAACAGCCTTGGCATCCCTTCGTTCCTTTGGCAAACTTCCTGTGAACTTCGGATGAAAGCTCAAAGATAACTACTACCACAACACACAGTATAGATGCACAAGGTACTCATATGCGGAATGGTGTACTGATATTATTTTAGAATGGATGAAATTTTTACAGAGAGATTCTTTACAGAGATTGAATATCTTCACATTTATCGGGCTTTATGTTGTCCACAAGGAACAAGCAATACCAAAGGCTACCTGGCGAAAGATAGGCTCTGCTTCAGAATATGACTTTGACTCATATACAGACTCGATGACTCTCTAAAATGATTCGGCCACTTTAGGTTCTCACCAGCGTCAAGCACTAATGCACAGGCTCCCAAATCACCTAAGGAATTGATTTCTTCTCGTGATGCAAGAAGATCAGACTAAACGTCCGCAGATGCAGAGCAGGAGAGGCACTCGACACAAAGACTCACTAAGACTCAAACTAACACTGAATGCCCTCAACAATGAGCCTTACCCTAATTATATAAGAAATGAGAGGGGAAAAACATTACTGTAGGCTATCAGTGTTCTGACCGAAAAGTAGATGGAATCATTGTTTTCGGGTCCCACCAGGGCAACGTCTGCACAAAGATTCCAATGGATGGAATTGTTTCTTTCGGGTAATGCCAGGGTAATATCCACACCAAGATTCCTATCCGAAAAGTAAATCTTACGGAAAATAATCCTGACAGAACAAGGTGGATACTTTTTATCAAAGCCCACGAGAAATATATAATACCAACAAAACAAAGTGGATGCTTTTCAAAAAAGCCCACGGGAAAAATAGTCCATGAATTATTTACAAAGTGGAGGCTTTAGTACAGCAAAGCCCACGAGAAATCTGGTCACAATTAAGCCCTTGAGACAAGTACTTATTGTTACAGTATGGATGCTATTCTCAGAAAGCCCATGTGAACCGTCAGAATACTGTGAATCCAGGGAATCTATCTCTTTTATACAACATTTCGTCCCAGGCTTTTGTGTATATCCTGCGGACAATCATTGGTTTCCCTAGAACAATCTGATATTGTACTTTAGTTAATACAAGCCACTCCAAATGTTCTCTCATGTATTCTTCAAGTGAATTGTTATAAGGAGATGACATATAAGTTGACCATTCACCTTTTTTCATGTCTTTAACAGTTTTGTAAATAGGGTGAATGCATCCTTGACTTCTTTTTCGATTGTGGAGTAGTTTTGCTCAGCTGGATTCATACTCCAGATGCAAATTGAACTATTTTTTCATCCTTTCCAACCTTTTGATTTAAAACTCCACCCCATCCAATAATACTTGCATCTGATTCTACAATTTTATATGCAAGATCATCAGCAACATACAGAATAGGCAAAGATTTTACCTTGGCCTTAATGTTTTGGACTGCTTTTGTATGGACCTCTGTCTACTCTGGAGGATTCTTCTTCAATCTTTTATTTAGTATCCTTCTATTAGTTGCATAGTCTTGATAGAAGTTGCTGACATAGTTGAGGCAGCCTAAGAACCTTTGTAGTTGAGTTTTATCTGTTATGACATCCGGAAATTTGTCTGTAAACTCTAATGCATGTTTCTGCAAAGAAATCTGCCCATTACAGATTGTGTGTCCCAAAAATTTGATAGTGATTTGGAAAACCTCTATCTTCTTTTTACTAAGCACTAAACCACTGTGCTTAACTAAATTCTTAAATATATTTACATGCTTAAGATGATCATGTATATTTTTGGAGAATATCAACACATCATCTATATATACAATAAGCCAATCAAAATACAGCTTAAAACTATTGTCCATTACCTTTTGGAATTTTGATGGCACATTGTTTAGACCAAAAGGCATCACATTCCACTCGTAGTGGCTTGAGGGTGTGTTGAAAACAGTCTTGAATTTATCTTTCTCCATGATGGCGAATTGCGAAAACCCTTCCTTCAGATCGAACTTAGAGAAGATCTTAGCTCCTACTATCCTTCTGATTAAATCTCCTTTATGGGGTATTGGATAGGTATCATCAGCTAAGACTGAATTTAGAGGCTTATAATTGATTACTAACCTCGGGACACCTCTAATTTGTTTAGCTCTCTTGTTCATGTAGAAACCATAACAGTTCCAAGGACTGTCTGATTCTCTAATCAATTTTCTACTAAGGAGCCACTGAATTTCTTTCTCACAAAGATCTATGTATTCTATGCTCATGGGTATTGCTCAGATCTTACAAGGTTTTCCAGCATATCCTTCCTTGTAAGGGAGCTCAACTGTGTGCTGCTTCCTATGCCAAAATGCATTAGGTTCTTGAGAGCATCATTCTTCTTCGATATGTTTCTTTAAATCTCCAATCTTGCTTTTTACCTGAGGCAAGTTGAGTTGTTCTTCTATTCTAAGAGTTGATTTCAGATATTTTAGATCTGACAATCTGGCTTCAGCTCTATCTAGATTTTGCACAGTTTGTACCATTGTGGAGATTCTTGGATTGGAAATGTAAGGAAGTTCAATTTTCTTCCTTGTCCCTTTAGATGTGGGGACGGATATGAAATATCCCTCTTTTCCTCCTTTGAGTCTGAGTGACCCATGAGGTTCTACTGCTGTCAAAAAGACATTTCCAAGTATGCATTCTACTGGAATGCCAACAACTGCAAATTTCAAATAGACACAATGAGTATCAAAACAGAGAGAGGCTTTGGGTACCTCATATTGGAGCTTTTTATTACCCAAACCTACTACTTTCCTTTCGAAAGCAACCCAATATTTTGCTTGCACATTCTTCATATTCAGGATATTGATATCTGCACTAGAGTCGAGAAGAGAAATCATTTCAAACATTTGCCCTTTTATGCAGATGTTTACTTTGACATGATGTTGCTGGTAGGAGATAGTTAATAATCTGATATCTCTTAATCCAAAATTTGGATCCTTCATTCCTTCATCAACTGAACTTCTTGATTACTGTTGTATTGAGCAGTATCCCATGCCTGGTCACTATCTTCTTCTCCTTTTGCCACTTGTTTTCCTTTCTTCAATTCTGTGATCTGAGTTTTCATTGCAAAAATTTCTTCCTTGAGGTTGTGAATCTCACGACTCACTTCTCCTAGAGTGAGTGATCTCACTCTGTTAGGTTTCTGTCGATGCCTCTGGAATTATTTTGTGTTTCTTTCATACGAAGCATCAATAAAAAGAGACTTCTTACCTGAACTATTTGAAGCTTTGGATTTGAGTTGGTCCATAAAGGCTTCAGTCAAGCGATTTTTCATTTCTCCATCCTCCATGGCTCGTATCTGAGATAGAATTTTCAGCTCGTCTTCTTCTGTCGCGGCCATGAGAACTTTTTCTTTCTTGGGCTTGAAGTTCTCCCTTACTTTACTGGAGTCATTATAAGATTCTGAATCAGAATCATAATGAACTTGACGTGCACATTCTTCAGATTCAAAACATAAGCACTCTAAGGAATCATAATCTGAATACTATTGTATGTGTGCCTGTAGTTCTTCTGCAGAAGAAGAACTAAAAGAATCATATGAAGATTCTTCTATCTGATGCTGCTGAGCTATGTCTCTGATGACAACATTTGGGCAGCGTTCTGTCTTGTGTGTATGAGAACCACATTTCATACATATCATTGGTCCTCTTCCTTCCTGCTTGACTTGTTTTCCTTTCTGAACAAAGGCTTCAGATTTCTTGCCTCTGTCTCGCTTTGACTCTTCACCTTCTGGACATCTGGAGGAGGTATGTCCATTTTGTCCACATAGCCAAAAAATAAGCTTATTCCACTTTTCCTGTTTTGCGGAATGCAGATGTATATCTGAAGGATTATAATAATGTGTTCTTCGAATATATTTATAATATCCCTTTTTCCTTCTAGAGGTTTGTCCTTGACTCTGCTTGGGATATTTCCTTCTATCCTTTGGATAATTTCTTCTATTTTTGTAGAAAGTTTCTTTAAACTCTCTTCTTAGATTTTATCCTTTTTACCAAAGGATCATCTGCTGTTAGTCCATACCTGCTACAGATGGACTTCTTATCTGGAAATCTGGAAAGTTTTTCTAGAGATTTATTTACCTTTGAGCTGGTACAAAGACTTACCAGTGTCTTTGTAATGTGGGCATATATCTCTCCCCATGTATATGACTCAAAAGGTAATTGGAAGACTTCTTGCATTCTAATGTAGTCTACAAATCTGGATGGCAAGGCTGCAAGATATACCTGTTTCCATAACAGCTTTTTTGAATCTTTGACTTCAAAAATTCTCTACATCCAGTCTCTGTGAAAGTCTTCGAATTGGGACATTTTGTGGCACTTCAGATTCATCATAATAACTTCATTTTTGTCAGTAATTTCTGTTTCGCTACCACACCAACGTTCTAGGATCATTGATGTCAATGCTCCAATCATATTGCTGGTAATAGTGCCATCAGGATTATGTATGACATCTCCTTTTTCATCCTTAAGAACTTCTTCTTCCATTTTTGCAATACGTTTAGGAGATGACTCTGTCTCCCACCACCTGAGGAGTGTTCCTGTAAAGCACTGAATAATAGTTCTGCAAGCATCAATTTCACTTTTCCCTCTAAGACACATGAGTTTATAGTCTGTATACATCATATCAATCATTTCCCTGATTTGGTCTACACTCATGTTATCTATATTCCACTCTCTGTGGGATTCTGGGAATAGGGTATGTGCTTCAAGAAGTTTTCCTTTTCCTTCAATATTAGGTGTTGGATATCTGGTGAACCTATGCTCAAGAAGTTCATGTATGGGAAAGATCTGTGTATTATGATCTTTTTGTTCTTCTTCATCCTTAAATAAGGATGAAATGGTTACTTTTTCTGTAGCCTCAGACTTTGAATATGTGGCTACTTCTTCGGGAAATAATGTTGGGAACCTATTTATTGGCTTAATAGGATCCTGAATCTTTATATTTCTTTTCACAAGAAAGGAGTTGGGGACTGGTTTTTCTACCTTTGACAGATTCATTTTTTCAACCTTATTTGTTAAATAAGTTATAAGATTTTTAGTTGAATCCAGATGATCAACTAATTTTCCTTCTACTCCTTCTATTTTGGATAAAGATTCTCTTGCATAAGAGCTAATAAGACTAGAATCAAACTGTACATTATTCAAACATTTATTTACATCGTTGAGTGACACTTGAACATTGTCAATTTGTTCCTTGACTTTTGCTGATTTTACTGCATTTATTTCTAGGCCTTTTAATGCACTGTTTGTCCAGTTTAGTTGTTCACTGGCCTTCTATATCCTTCCATCAATGCCTAAGGCATTGTCATCTTTTTGCACTAATGGGATGGCTTTGGCTGCATTTTGATTTTCTCCGATAACAATTCCTTTAAAGGGAGGAAATGTTGAAGGAGTTTCAACCTTTGCTCCATCTAATGCAGTCCAAGCATGCTTATTTGCTGAAGTGTTTGTAGAACCAGTAAAAACATTTAATGGAGAAATATTGTCTTTCCAAGAGTAGAAAGATATCCATGTGTTATTCATCTCCGTAAAATGTTTCCAATCTTCAGCGAATTCTTTCTTCTCTTTGGGAGTACAATTCTTATCAAATTCATCTATCCGGGTATTAGTGTATAGATCCCAATTTAACATTGCTTTCATCCATTGTGCACTAATCTCAGATTTCAGGCACCCATCCATGAGAGAGAAGAATTTTTGCATCTCCATTACTCCAGGCTTTTTGCAGTCAACATGAACTGGGCGAAATCTGCAATCTGGTATGAGGCAATTTTCCTGCTCAAGGTATCTTAGACCATATCTGGGCTTAGCTGGTCTCATTAGGCACATCATCTCAGTTAGCCTTGGGTCTTCTCCTTCTAATGTAACAATCTCATGCATCATGAGTACATGATCAGTATCCTGCTCATGAGGAAAAGGAATGTCTGAGCATTTGCGATTCGGGCATGGATTCAAAGATGTAGAAGGAGGAGTTATACCAGATCTGGGATTATGATTGGCGTGGATTGCAGTTTCTGCCAAAGTAAGCAGATTAATACTTTCTTGGCACTTAGGACATTTGACTTCTAAAGAGGAAAAATTTACAAGCTGAGCTAATTCATACAAAGAATTATGTCTACAAGAAGAAGATGAACTGGAACAGGCAGTATCTACAGTGGAGGGGTCTCTGTAGTATTTGGATTGACTACAGGCGATCTTAATACCTCGGTGGTCAATGGTGGATCTTCTGGGAAATGATATGATTGCAGAGGATAAATTCTTTGTGATATCTGATGAGGTAATTTTCTTCGGTATGAGAGGCTTAGGATTATTTATCACCCAATGTTCTGGAAATGTCATGTCTTCCCAATGGATTGTCTGATGCTCAATTTTCTGATTTTTTGCATCATTCAGGAGAACAACGTTTGACTTTGAGTCGTGGCTGGGTGTATGGCGGATGGCTGGCCACAAGGTATTGGTGTGACGAAAACAGCCTTTGGTTTGAATGGCTATGTTATTTCTCTTTTTGTGCATATCGAAACCAGTGGTTTGGATCTGGAGCTGTAAGATCTGGTCAATGGTTTCATCAAATGTATAAATAGAGAAATTTGGATAACAGTCAAAATAGACTGGGCCATTTGATAGAGGAGCAACAATTCCGCCTATTAAGGAATCAGTATACTTATTGTGCGTCAGATCTCGGACAGTGGCTAACACAAAAGTATGTAATCCTTTATGTGTTAAAGGATTGATTCCTACACGTATACATCCTAAATGCAGATAATTTGTTTTCAATCTTTTGGCCTCTGCCTGTAACTCTTTTGGATTTAACAGAGAAATGGTCTGGATATTATCTGATTTTTCTTGGATTTGGCTCACAGAATCTTTAATGCTAATCCTAGTGGAAACTTTTAAATGGAAAACAGAAATATCACTATATACTTCTGAGGGAGCTATGGCAGGTAGTTCCCAATGGGCAGAAGGCTGGGGTTCTTCATATTCAAGTTCAACAGAATTTAGAACACGACTAGAACTTGATGCAAACATATCCCTTAAAGGGTTTTCTTCAGCCTTAGAATCTCTCTCTTCTAATTCTCAGAAAGAAACTGATTTTTGGAATGAATCATTCTTTAATGAGTTATAGGATTTAGAATACCGACCTTTTGAACCAGACGTTACTGGCTCTGATACCAATTTTAAGCAGGGGCTTCTGTCACAAGCTTGCTACTTGTTGCGTCTCTTCGTTTATCTTTGATAGCCAACTCCTGGTGAACCAGTGGTGAACCTACTCAGAACTTTCACACTCTTGCGGTTTCAACAACGACTTCCTCGCCTAACAACAGCCTTAGCGTCCCTTCGTTCCTTTGAAAAACTTCCTGTGAACTTCGGATGAAAGCTCAAAGATAAATACTACCACAGCAGACAATATAGATGTAGAAGGTACTCACATGCGGAATGGTGTACTCATATTATTTCAAAATGGATGAAATTTTTACAGACATATTCTTTACAGAGATTGACTATCTTTTGCCAGGTAGCCTTCGGTATTGCTTGTTCCTTGCGGACAACATAAAACCCAGTTGGTTATTTAATGAACAAGTACATACTTTTGAAAACGTTTCCATTAAAACCTAGAGCCACTATTACTAATCAATTTCGTAATAAACAAACTACATAGTAGCCATTATCTATCTGTAGCTTAGTTTAAATATAAATAAATTAAAATAAAAAGCTATAATTTTTTTAATAATTTTAAAATTGAAAAATAATAGTAATGATAATATTTTTTAATTATTTATTAAATTTAATATATTTATATTTAAAAATAATAATAAATATTATTTTTATTTTGTTATAAAATTTAAAAATAATATTTAAAATCTAATTTTAATAAAAATAAATAATAATCATTTAATATACTTTTGACTGAGTTACCGTAGAATCCACAGTAAGAACCATTTTCTGCCAACGTTTCAAATCCCAACCGGGATCCATCATCAGGACAACTTGAATGCTTGATAGAAGAAGAGCCTAATTGAGAGATTAAATAGTAATGAGAGAAAAATGAGATGAATGTCGGCTCTCAATTTTTGAATAATAAATTTTTGATGAGATGTCGACTATCTCTGATTAATTTAATTAATTAATTAATTTTAATTTTAATATTTTTTTTTTTAATGGAAGAGTTAATTAATTGATTTAAATTAATATCAATTATTATTAAGATTGATCATTATCATAATTAAAAATTAATATTAAAATTAATTTTAATTAATTAATTATAATCTTTTAATAGTTAGTTACTTTTAATTTAATAAGATAGTTATTATTAATATTAATTTTATTATTAATTATTATTAACATAATAATTAATAATAATAATTAGTATTAATTATATTATATTGATCATAATTAATGTTAAAAAATATTAATCCTAGTATATTGTATTAATATTTAATATTTATAATAAATGTTTGATGATTAATATTTATTATTAATATTAATTGTAATTATTATTATTATTATCATTATTTATTATTATTAATATAATAATTAGAATTATAATAATTAATAATTTTTTTTTTTTTTTTGTAAGCTGGGGTGGGACTCATACATCATTACTCGCCTGCCTCGGCAGGATTTGAACCTGGGTGGGGGGTGCTACAGCCCACCGCCCTCACCATTACATCGTGCACCGAAGTGCATAATAATTAATAATTATTATTATAATTATATAATTATTATTAATTATTATAATTCTAATTATTATATTAATAATAATAACTAAATCACGGCCTGGAGTATGCCGTAAAACTGCTTCTGCTTGGCTAAGAGCTCGTCTTCCTCGGACGTAAGGAAACAGGTTAACGGCCCAAGACCCAGAGGCATCTGGCAGGAGTGAAAGCCTGCTCCCTTACGGACCACCAGCAGGTTATTACAGGTGGCGTGGTTTTCCTTGATAACAGTGATGAGTCAAACCAACATTCGCGGATAGCAGCCAGAGATGGCTGTCCTCACTGTTGATTTGACACCTGAGTTTGATAGGTTTTGCCACCTTCGGAAAAAAAAAATAATAACTAAATCATGTTTATTTTAGTGTTTGTAGTATTTATATTTGGGTTAAACAAATTTGAGTTTATAATATTAGTCCCATGGTTGAATGTCACATTTTGACAAAGATTGTCTCACCATGAAAATAAACCATGTTTATTTTAGTGTTTGAAATATTTATATTTGGGTTTACCATATTAGTCTCATGGTTGAATGTCCCATTTTGACAAATATTATCTCACCATGAAAATAAATCATGTTTATTTTGGTCTTTGTAATACTTATATTTGGGTTTACGAATGTTGGGTATATAATATTAGTCCCTTGGGTTTAATATTATTCCCTTGGGTTCATAATCCCTTGGGTTTATTATTCCCTTAGCTTTATAATATAAATCATGGTCGACTATGGTGAACTGTGGTTGAATGTCACATTGTGACAAGGATTGTCTTACCATGAAAATAGATCATGTTTATTTTAGACTTTGTAATATTTATATTTGGTTTTATGAATGTTGGGTTTATAATATTAGTCCCTTGGGTTTAATATTATTCCCCTCGGTTCATAATCCCTTGGGTTTTAGTATTAATCCCTTGGGTTTATAATATCAATCCCTTGGGTTTATTATTCCCTTTGGTTTATGATATCAATCATTATAAACCATTTTCAATTATAGCCAAACATGGTCAACCATGGTTGAATGTCGCATTGTAACAAGAATTGTCTCACTCAAAATAAACCATGTTTATTTTAGTGTTTGTAGCATTCATATTTTGGGTTACCAATGTTGGGTTTATAATATTAGTCCCATGGTTGAATGCCGCATTTTGACTAAGATTGTCTCACCATGAAAATAAACCATGTTTATTTTAGTGTTTGTAATATTTATATTTGGGTTTACGATTATTGGGTTTATGATATTAGTCCCTTGGGCTTAATATTATTCCCTTGGGTTCATAATCCCTTGGGGTTTAGTATGAATCCCTTGTGTTTATTATTCATTTGGGTTTATAATATCAAAACTTTGGGTTTTTATTCCCTTAGGTTTATAATATAAATCATAGCCAAACATGGTCAACCATGTTTGAATGTCGCATTGTGACAAGGATTGTCTCACCATCAAAATAAACTATGTTTATTTTAGTGTTTGTAGTATTGATATTTGGGTTTACTAATGTTGGGTTTATAATATTAGTCCCATGAGTTTAATATTATTCCCTTCGGTTCATAATCCCTTGGGTTTTAGTATTAATCCCTTGGGGTTATTATTCATTTGGGTTTATAATATCAATATCTTGGGTTTATTATTCCCTTTGGTTTATAATATCAATCATGGTAAACCATTGTCAATCATAGCCAAACATGGTCAACCATGGTTGAATGTCCCATTATGACAAGACTTGTCTAACCATCAAAATAAACCATGTTTATTTTAATATTTGTAGTAGTTATATTTGGGTTTACCAATGTTCGGTTTATAATATTAGTCCCTTGGTTGAATGTCACATTTTGACAAAGATTGTCTCACCATGAAAATAAACCATGTTTATTTTAGTATTTCTAATATTTATATTTGGGTTTACGAATATTGGGTTTATAATATTAGTCCCTTGGGCTTATATAAGAATATAGTTGTTATTATTTATATAGTTATTAATTATCATAAATAATTGGTCTTTAAAAAATTACACATAATAATTCACTTTCACAATTCTAATTATTATTGGATCATGGTTGTTATTATGAACTAATATTATTATTATTATAATAATTCAATATAATTGTGATTATTATTATTATTATAATCATAATATATTATTATTATAATAATAAAATAATATAATGGTAATCATTATTATTATTAATATAATATCTATTATACTATTATAATATTATAATGAGATATTATTATTATTATTATTATTATTAATTATTATCATTATATAATATAATATTATTAATATAATAATATTTATATTATTATATTTTTTTAATAATATAATGATAATCTAATATTATTGTGGGCTATTATTATTATTAATTAATATATATTAGGAGTTTATATTATTATTATTATTATAATAATATAATATTCATATAATAATATATATAAATAATTTGGTTGTTAATATTTATATAGTTATTAATAATCCAAAATAGTTAGTGTTCAAAAAAATACCCATAATAATTATTAATGTGGTTGATATAAGCTTATCGGCGTATATCAACCATATTGGAAAATGTGGTTGTATATATGTTTCATATAGGCCTATCGGCATTTATCAATCGCATTGGTAAATGTGGTTGTGCTAGTTTATTCCGTTATATAGAAGGTTGCCTTGGCATGTTTACCAATGTGGTTGTGTTAGTTTATTCCGTTATACAGAAGGTTGCCTTGGCATGTCAAACACCTGCAACTAACACGTTTGAAATGGAGTGTGTTGTTCACAGTTTTTTGCAGTTATCATATAGATGGCATTATCGAATGATTCTCTCTGAGTTTCCATTACATATTTACATGCAAATTCCGTGGCATGTCATTCGGTTATATTATAGTTATATTTCATACTACTCTTTTTCATATTTGAAATGATGAGGTGGAAGGCTATTAATTTCCAAGAAGAAAAAATCAAATACGTTTAAACGCATCGTTTAAAACAAAATTTGATATTATTTAAATTTTTAAAGTTTTATAAAACCATGGTCATCAAATCCATGAATTCAAAATTTAACATTATTTAAATTTTAAAAGTCTTATAAAACCATGGCTATCAAATCCATGAATTATGAGCACTTAGCAGTGACCAAAAGTCTTGGAAACATCTCCAACAAGACACATGATTCTAATTCTTGATGTTGTTTGTCATATTCCATCTGCATGCATGCCTGCCCCTTGTTCTTATCATAAAGTTTTGTCATCTTCCTTCTTCATGCATGGCTGCCACTTGTTCTTATCATGAGTTCATGCTATGAACAGGAACTGAATAAATTTTGGGGGTTGATAATGGGGAAAGGGGGGTTTAATCATACCTTGTATAAGAGCCTACCTTCAGTCAAGGTCCCGAGCATGCACACCTAACCTTCTTTTCGTAACGATCAGGATTAGAAACAACCTAGGAGTATGGCCCTCAGTATATGTGTGCGCTCTCAGTTTCCTGTTTAAGCCTTTCTTAGTGATCAAGGCGGGAAACAACCTAGGAGTATGGCCCTCCGTATATTTGTGCGCTCTCAGTTGCTTCTTTAAGCCTGTTTGATAATATATTATGAGCATTCCCGACCCGCCTAGGCATCGGTAAGAGTTCAATGTCGGATGGTTGCATGAGTGTTCGTTCGCTGGAGAAACTGTCCATCCAATTCGAGCATTCAGGCATGTTAATTCGTTTCATTTGATGGAGAAACTGTCCATCCAATTCGAGCATTCATTCCTATTAATTTGATGTCTTCTGCGTTCGCCAGATGACAGCTCCTTGTTTACAATTTCCGGAGGTTGTTGTAGTGTGCTTGCTTTTACTCTTCTTGCAGGGTGGACTGTGTGACGACATTGTTCATGATGACAATGCGCCTAAACATCCTAACTGTGACAACAAATTCACTTCTTGTAGGGTGGACTGCACGATGACATTGTTCATGATGACAATGCACCTAAACAGCCTGACTGTGACAACAAATTCACACTGGTGAGTCTTCCTCTTGATTTTGCTTGGAGATACTTAGGGTTTGAAGGCTTAATTACTAAAATACTTTTGAAAATGTTTCATTATGACTAGAAAATATATTGTTGCACAATGCAAACTACGAGGAAAACAATACTTATTTAGCCGTTCACAAGTTACTTATAAATTTTATTTTTCTTATTTTAAATTTTTTAAAACGACTGCAAATGAAAAATGAATTTTCACCTAAATTTGATTAAATAAATCCTTCTTGGATGGGGAAGAGGGAGGGGTGATTTCATATTGGCATGGTATAATCAACATTTTACCTTTTTTGCCACATTATGAGAAGTTTTGTGCAGTGTTTTCTGGTTTTGACAGCCTAAAATTTAGGTGGTTTTCTTGCACTTATCGAGGTTTAGTCTGGGGTCCGACTGTAACTGAATGGACTAACAAAACCACACATTGCTAGATGGGGTCTGTCTGTAACTACATGCCATGCACCATTCATAGCCCTACCAATTTCGGTAACATGTTTTGCAATTTTATTTGGAAAACATCTTTACAGTACAAAATCCTCCAATGTGTTACAATGCTCCATTGTTGGATCAGGGTTACAAGGTGAATACCCTAAGTGGATGATAACATGGGGTAGCCACCTTTATGGATAGGTTTGCCTTGAATGAGAAAATCCTAGGTCAGATTTCATCTATATTTTAGCTCCAGCTCTGTAATGTGCTTGTTGGTCTCAATATGTTTGTCACCAGCCTGATTCTATTCTTGCTCAGTTTTTTATTTTAATGTACATAGAAGCCTATTAGGTAAGCCACTAATTATGTGAATGTGTTAAAATTGATTGCATGAATAAAACTCCAATGAAACATATTGGAATGAATGAATCAATAAGTGTTGTAAACTTAGCTCTTATATTGCTCTACCTTTATAGGAACCGCCTCTAGTCACTTCAACAGGTCGGCAACTTAAGAAACTGAAAAGAAGATAATTGTTCTTTTCAATTGTAGGACCACCTAATGCTGCTAATCTACCCACTTTGAGAATATGGGTGCTCTGTCTCCATATACCTGTGGCATAAGAATCCAGTAAAGCGTAGCATACAATGATAGTACCTTCTTACTGTTTTTCAAAAATTACAGAGAAGAATTCTGCAGCTGCAACTGCAGAGACTGCTGCATGGAAGAAAAGAAAAAGGAACATGCACCCAGATTATAAGGCAGTTGTGTGCTAGGGAGATTGTGGTGGTGAGACCATTGTGTGCTAGGGAGATTGTGGTGGCGAGACCATGGCAAGACGCATTAGCAAGATCTTGGCAATACACAACGAGCCCAACGAGCCAAGAGCACCAACAACCACATATGCAACCAAGCATTTAATTTTAAATAAATAATTCTATAGCAACCATGGCATTACTCAATCATGTCATAAAGTATTATTAATATTATGCATGGCTTATTAATATTATGCATTGTCACAAATCATTATTAGTATTATGCATGACTTATTAATATTATGCATTTTAACTTATAAGTTATGAACCTATAGGCCTCGGGAAGAGGCCAAATAAGACCTCAAAATGTTTGATTTTCTATCAAGAAACTTTGTCCATGTTTAATAGGTTGAGAAAAAAGTGAAAACTTTGTCCATGTTTAATAGGTTGAGAAAAAAGTGAATTATTGCATGCAAGCCACACGTTGGGTTCAATCATATATTATTTGTATACTGGCTCAGATTTTAAGACAAATCGATTACAATAGCCCATGTTGCCTTATGGCAAGGACTAACAACATTGGCAACATTAGATCCCAGAACATTATCATATATTGTTTGTATACCGGCTCAGATTTTAAGACATATCGATTACAATAGTCCATGTTGCCTTATGGCAGGGACTAATAACAACATTGGCAACATTAGATCCCAAAATTAGATCCTAGAACATAACTACTACAAGGCGTTTTCCTTGTGTTGAGTCCATGTCGCCTTACGGTAGGGACCAATAACAACATTGTCAACATTAGATCCTAGAACATAACTACTACAAGTCATTTTCCTTGTATTGAGTCCATGTTGCCTTATGACAGGGACTAATAACAACATTGGCAACATTAGATCCCAGAACATAACTACTACAAGGTGTTTTCCTTGTATTGATATGTACCATTAATATTATGCTTTGAATATACTCTTATTAACCTCCTTAGAAAAAATAAATTTTGAAGTTCCAATATATTGATAAGTGGTAGCTATCTGTTAAGATCAATGTTATCAGAATTAAATCGGAATTAGTGGAATCGGCAATTAGTTGCGGGACTAAATTGGTCTGGTTCAAGGTTTGGAACTAGGAATGGTTGATTCAGTAATGAACTGGTCGGTTCCGCACTGAACTGATTGGTTCCATATAAATTGATCGAAGATGTTTGAAATAAACTTTGTTTTAAGAAAAAACAAGATTTTTGAGTGGGTAGCTTGATATCCAAGCCTATGGCCCTAGTATTGCTATATAATTCATGGTAATGTCAAATTCTTAAAGTAAAAGTGACATTCTCTTTTATCTTTCATTTTCATCATTTTACTTAAACTTTTAACATTACCATTCATCATTTTACTTAAACTTTTAACATTACCATGACATGACTCAAGATATTTGAGAGTGATTCTGACCTCATTGGATTTCATATAGGGAAAATATTATTTTATATCTCACTCAGAATCCAGTAGACTCAACAATTTTTCAGGATTTTAGGATTGCGAGGATTTGCAATGTTTCCATCAGATTTGACCATGTACGAGGGTATGGAAGTAGTATTTAATCAAGAACACCAAATTCTCTATGTACCTTGATGTTGGTGCCATTGGTTGTTGAACTCATCTATCATGACCCTACTAAAAAAGTTCTCATGACTCAAACAAAATCTTGATTCAACATGTTATGCTTTTTCTATCTTACTCTATTGCTTAGATGGTAATAATGATGACAAAAATCCCAATATAGGTAATGATTTTGATGATAGGTAGGCATTTGCTGTAACATGATTTTTTTGGGATGCTAGAGGCCATCTAGAGCATGTTTGTTGATATATTTTTGGTTCAAAGATGAATTGCACTCGAAGCTATTTTGGTCATGTGCACCCTTACATGCTATATTAATGAGAAGTTTTCTTATTTGTGAATAAATAATTTTGATTCATATGGATGCACTTGAACATATATATGTTTTCCTCTAAATTTTGAATATAACTATGTTATGTTTTCCTTTAAATTTTGAATATAGCTATGTTTTTCGATGATAGGTTTTTTGGCTTGATTTTTTACTGGCTTTGGTATGATTCTGACTAGTTCCCAGTTTAGAGGGTTTTCTGGTTCAGTTTTAATAACACTAGTTAAGGTGGGAGGGAAGATACTATTACACATTTAGAATTACACATCTCTCGATCTCGATATATATATATATATAATTTTGAGTGCTTTTTGAAATATACATCTCCGACATAGTAAGAAATACTAAGAAGTAAAAAAATATCAAGTTGATATAAAACCATTTTACGTAACATTGGACATTGAAATATTTTATTTATTATTAACTTTAAAATTCTCTCTCTCTCTCTCTCTCTCTCTCTCTCTATATATATATATATTGAAATTTTAGTTAATATTGATATTCAAGTATTTTAGTATGTTTTATAAGATATGCATTCAAATATTGAGGAAAGACACCTTATTCATACTTGGAAGTAAAAGTATTCATATTGAACAACTTGTTTGTTATTAATATTTATGTTCGATAATTAGTGTTGTTTCTACTACCATGATAATTTTCTATCAATATTGCTCTATAAAATCCCATATGATTTTGTAAAGCCCTAGCTTCAAATTGGTTGTACCGAGTAGTCCACCCTAGGTCTAAAAAACCCAACATCCTCAAATCACCTATTCACTGCATCATGCACCACAACTCAAATGCTTGTGTAAAGCTCTAGCTTCAAATTGGTTGTACCAAGTAATCCACCCTAGGTCTAAAAATCCCAACATCCTCAAACTACCCATTCACTGCATCATGCACCAAAACTCAAATACCTCTTTCAGTGTGACTTTGTTTGTATTTCTTGCATGCCACTAAATGGAGAACAACTTTTAAAATGTGGCCTCTGTCAATTTCTTTAGATTGTTTTTCCTATGTGGTGAACTTATGTTGATTGTATATTTCAATAATATCTCAAATATGATGGTCGCGAGAGAGGTCAAACAATTGATCTCTATCATGACCATCAGATTCTTAGATATCCCTGAAATATGTAATCAACCTAAGGATACCCCTTGCCTGTGGATTTTATTGTTCCTTCTACTGGATGACTTCTCATAAGGTTTTATCGCCCCTGAAACTTCTAACCGGTTGCGCAAAAATGACCCCATGGTTTGTCTTTCACACACAAATGAAAAAACTACAGTTTCTATCATTAATAAAACAAAAAATCACTCTATTATTCTCATGTCCATGGGCCCTCCTTGGGGAGTAAGGCCTAGAAATTCTCTAATACCATGTTAAGATGAGAGAATATATATTATTACACACACAACAAATGTCTTGAGAGACTACACTAATCAAATAATGTTAGAAATATAAATACAAAAGGTTATGTGTCAAGATAGACAAATTATCTTAGAGACACAACCACCCAATTGAAATAATATGTCAACCAAATATCAAACTAGGAAGCTAACTAATTAGAGAAAATCTCTCACATCTAACTAGGCCTCAACAATGTCCTAAAAACTAGGAATCACCTCCTTATAGAGACTAGAACAATAACCAATAATGATCAGTGATATCAACAATTAAATAATCATGAAGACACACATGAAGACAAATAAGAATTATTTACTTCAACACTATTATTGTCTCCCATTTATATGTGAAATTTGTTAATTAATCCTATAATTTAAAGTGAAATTCCTTAAATGAATATTGTTAATTGCTTATGTGGCTATTAAACTTGCTTCTTTAAACTTTTTACCATATTTTTAACAAACAACCATATTGTTTTTTGTATTACAACATTATAATTAGAATCATTTTGGGATTCAACTGCGTTAAGTAAATCATTCATGTATGACCATTTTCATGAGAGGTAGTCGTAACTGACTAATTTCTAATGATTTTTGAATAGTTCACTTAGCACTCATTGCATCGGGTGATGCTCACAGGGGTGAAGAAGTGGGATTGAAACTAGTGAAATGTGGAGAACGAATCACATAGCATCAATCATCACTTCCGGGGCTTGCACCCGGTAACCAGGACTTCCCAGGAGGTCACCCATCCCAGATCTCCTCTGGCTCAAGCGCACTTAACTGTGGAGTTTTTCCCCACAATCAAGCCCACTTAGCTTGCTACCCCATTTGCAAAACCTTAGCAAGTATTGTGCCTCATGAACCATTCAAGTAGAGATCCCTTGACTCTTTTTGAATTTAAGTATGGGGGTTTACGCAGTGCATTATATTAGAATCATTTTGGGATTCAACTGCGTTAAGTAAGTCATTCATGTATGACCATTTCCATGAGAGGTAGTCGTAACTGACTAATTTCTCATGATTTTTGAATAGTTCACTTAGCACTCATTGCATCGGGTGATGCTCACAGGGGTGAAGAAGTGGGATTGAAACTAGTGAAATGTGGAGAACGAATCACATAGCATCAATCATCACTTCCGGGGCTTGCACCCGGTAACCAAGACTTCCGAGGAGGTCACCCATCCCAGATCTACTCTGGCTCAAGCGCGCTTAACTGTGGAGTTTTTCCCCACAATCAAGCCCACTTAGCTTGCTACCCCATTTGCAAAACCTTAGCAAGTATTGTGCCTCATGAACCATTCAAGTAGAGATCCCTTGACTCTTTTTGAATTTAAGTATGGGGGTTTACGCAGTGCATTATATTAGAATCATTTTTGGATTCAACTGCGTTAAGTAAGTCATTCATGTATGACCATTTCCATGAGAGGTAGTCGTAACTGACTAATTTCTCATGACTTTTGAATAGTTCACTTAGCACTCATTGCATCGGGTGATGCTCACAGGGGTGAAGAAGTGGGATTGAAACTAGTGAAATGTGGAGAACGAATCACATAGCATCAATCATCACTTCTAGGGCTTGCACCCGGTAACCAAGACTTCCCAGGAGGTCACACATCCCAGATCTCCTCTGGCTCAAGCACGCTTAACTGTGGAGTTTTTCCCCACAATCGAGTACTACTATCAATTGTTATAATTATATTCACATTCTAACAATTGATAGTAGTACTCGATAACTACATTGTTATCACAATGATTTTCTTATTATAACATATTTACGATCCTTTGTAATAATACACCATAATATAATTGATTAGATTCAACATTCCAAATTATTTTATCTTGATTAATTAAAATAATTTAAAAATATGTAATATATAATTATTAAAAGTATTTTAACCAACACTATATATATACACATGGAGAGGAAACAAATCAACCTATCTTTGAGCCCAAGAAATAGTGCAAGGTTGTTAGGTATACTCACTTAAAAATTTGCATATCACCAACAATGATTTGAACTTGGGCGGGGAAGATAATAACCATTTTTCTTAACCACCCGAAATAACTCCAGTTGACTTTTTTTTTTCTAAATAGCCTCCCCAACCAATATTACAATATCGATAGGAACTAAGCTAATACAACAATATTTATCAAGGCATTATAACTTATCATGTCACTGGTGAGGATTTGAACCTAGGTCGATACGATAATAACCATTATTCGCAATTTCTTAAGATAACCTCAATAGATAAAACTTTTGGCATTGGGTAAGGGAATAAATTCAGCGTCCCCCTTAATTTGAAGGAAAGAGGGATCAAATCTCTCAAGGTGCAAAATTTCCCTCAAGTTTTGCACTCATTTTTTGTTTGCATCTTGAAGGACTTGATCACTCTCAACCCTTCACACACACACACACCATTGATAAACTATAGTTTGTCAGCCAAAAAACGACCAATGGTAAAATTGACTCTATGACTTCAAATTGAATCTTTGACCTCAAATTGATTTGAATTGTCATAATAACAATATTATAAGCATTAGTTTGTTATAATTATTTTGTTTTATTTTTATTTTGAATAATTTTATTTTATTTTTATTTTCATATTTATTTTTATGTACTTTGATTGAGTCAAAACACCATAACTAAATTTATTAAATATAATAATAATAATTAATTACAATCACGTATGTTTTGGAATCGACTTCCAAAATTTTAATTTAATTATCAATAATTAATTATTGAATGCACTTTTTGTTTTTTAATTTAATAAAAAAAACAATTCCTTAGGTTCACAAACAACCAAATTCGTTTTTACTCAAGGAGATGACATTGCAATTGGAGCAATATTCTCAATTGACACATATGTTGAACAACCATCTTGAGATTGCATATTTTTAGTGGAATTTACATCAACAAGCAAATTAGAGGAGATTCTTGCACAACAATCACGCAGAATGAGAAGCTTCTTATACTGAAGAGTAATAGTCAAAATGGGGGAAAATATGAAGCCTAACAAATAAAGAAAGTAGACTATAGAGCTCACATGTTATGGAAAAATTCCCAGACCTGACGGTCTCTGATAATTTGTCCAACAATTTTGTGGCATTAAAACAACCACGCTTGAGGAAGTCGCCTTATTTCTTGAGATTTGTAATGTTGGGTTCACCACTCAGCGTTTGAGTGCAAATATGAGTGGAAGTCTACACAGAGATGGAGTAGATTCATTTCTACAAAAATGGTGTCTCGATGCTACAGGTTTGGAGCGAACCTAATCTCTCATGTAGTGGCTCCTTCACAATTCGCATTCAACTCTTCACCTCTCCAACACAAATTTTAGGATTCAATATTGCCTCAATACAATGTTCAACATCATACTTCTCCCTACAACTCTGGTCACATCGTCTCATTGAAATTGAAGAAGGGTCAATGCAGGTCTCAAGTAAAAGATTCTAACCAATGTGCACAATGCATACTAATGAACAGTTTCTCAAACGAAGAGAATGATGGGTAGACAAGGCAAAGGATGGAAAATAGGAAAATGAAGAGGTAAAGGTGAAGGAGACTTGATAAAATAGAAATAAAGTAACAAATTAAATAATGAGTGGATGGAAGCATCGTAACAACGATAAAACTAATGCAAAGAAATTATAAAGTAGGACAAAAATGGAGAACCTTTGCTTTGATACCATTTTAGAAACACATGGAATGTGAAGAGACATGAATGATAAAAGAATGAATTGCTTTTACTATTAACATAGATGTATATTTATAATACATTTTTGTGACTATTGGATTCATCTTCCAACATCTCTTGGATTCCCTTTGATTATCCAACTTCCACACCTTAATCCTTAGCAGATTAGGTGTCCAACATAATAGATCATAATATAATTGATTAGATTCAACATTTCGAATTATTTTAACTTGATTAATTAAAATAATTTAAAAATATGTAATATCAAGTTAAAATAATTTGAAAATATGTAATATATAATTATTGAAAGTATTTTAACCAACATTATATATACATATTAAGGAAATAAATCAACTTTTCTTTGATCTCATGAAATAGTGTAAGGTTGTTAGGTATACTCATTTAAAAATTCACAAAGCTCAAAGCCAATACATCAATATTATAGCTCATCATGTCACCAACATGAATTTGAACTTGGGTGGGGGCGATAATAGTCATTTTTCTTAACCCCCCGAAATAACCCCCGTTGAATTTTTATTTTTAAGAAGATTAGTCTCCCAACAAATATTACAATATCCATAGGAACTAATCCATTACAACAATATTTATCAAGGAATTATAGCTTATCATGTAACTAGTGAAGATTTGAACCTGAGTGGAGAAGATAACAACCATTTTTTGCAATCGCTTGAGATAACCTCAATAGACAAAACTTTTGGCATTGGGTAAGGGAATAAATTTAGTCTTCCACTCAATTTGAAGGAAAGAGAGAGGTTGTTGGTACTAGGTCAATCTTTAATATAGATCACTAAACAACACAACATAATGACTCTATTTTAGAGCATTAAACATATCAACATAGAAGACTTGAACTTTGGTGGTGAGGTTAACAACTATTTTTCCCAACAACCCAAGCTAAAACCCAAATTTATCAAGCACTAAGAGGAATTATCAAGCACTAATAGGGATCAAATATCTCAAGGTGAAAACCTTTCCTCAAGTTTTGCACTCCAAAAAAACGTTTGCACCTTGAGGGATTTGATCCCTCTCAGTCCTTGATAGATTGAAGTTAAGATGGATCTAGGTTGGTTACACACACACACACCATTGGTAAAACCATGGGTTGTCAAAACCTGAAACCCAAAAATTGCCAACAGTAAAATTGACTCTATGACCTCAAATTGATTTGAACTGCCATAATAACAATATTTATAAGTATTAGTTTGTTATAATTCATTTTATTTTAGTTTTATTTTATTTTTAGTTTTATATTTATTTTTATGTAATTTGGTTGAGTCAAAACGTTTGTGTTTAAATTACAACATCTCTTCCATAAAAAGTGCCTATTGGCACAACCAAACAACATAGCTAAATTTATTAAATATAAAAATAATTTTAATTACAATCGCATATGTTTTATAATAGACTTCCAAAATTTTAATTTAATTATCGATAATTAATTATTGGATGATAGAGAGTTGACTTTACGAAATATTCATAGAATATTTTTAGTAGTAGTGAGTCATAAAGGGTTGAGACTCATTTTAAAGTTATGCACTATTTTCTTTTTAATTTAATAAAAAATGCTTAGAAATAAATAAAACAAAATATATATCAAATCTTTTTATTGTCAAATGATTTATTGTTTTTGAGCATGTGGTAGTATTGATAATCCAATATATTGGTCCAGAATATTGTAGCAAAGTCTATTTATAAATCAAGAATATCTTGATAAAGTGGAAGTGGACTTGATTTTATATGTATGTGTGTTTGATTCATATATTAGTGCATCCATATAAATTACATGGTTGGTAAACATTGATAAATATCAATCCATAAAAAGCATCAAAACAGTTATGACATGATATCTCTCACATTGCTAAAATTAAAAAAATCATAAAAGCTAATTAAAATATAACTTTATTTTAAAATATTATTATTATTATTATTAAGAAATAATAAGAAGAAATAATGTGAAACTTGAACAAGGCTGTAAAAGCGGAGGGAGGCGATGCGTGCTAGGGTTTGCAGCAACGGACATCGCTGACAAAGATTGCAGGTAGAGTCAGACTAAGGCGAGACCCCTCAGCCCTGCGGGCTCAGCGTTCCCCGACCTGCAGTCACGGGTTGGTCTCGGGGATATCAGCAGAAAACGGGATTCTGAACCCCAGAAAACGCCCTGAGCGGAATGGGGGAGCCAAGGGGGGGGGGGGAGAGATCCCCTCCTTCAAAAACGTGGTAATGGGCGAGACTAGCAAAGGAGGAGAACAGCAAACGGAGAAGGAAGGTTATGCCCCAGTAATGGGTAATCTGTGGCAAAGAAGAATGAGAGGTAAATGCCTACCTAGGGCTCAAAAACAACCAAGGTATGTGGTCCCCCATAACAAACTGGAAGAGTATAATAGCTACATGAAAGACCATGCCATAATATGTCGCTTTGTTGGGTATTGGCCGTCTGAGCGGGAGCTCCACAGATGGATTGATCAGCGATGGCGACCTAAGGGACAGATAGATCTCAAACTCGGAGCCCAAGGTTTTTTCACAGCAATCTTCTCCAATCTGGAAGATAAAGACCGGATTTTTGAGGAGGGACCATATTTCTTGAACAATGCAGGCCTATTCATGAAATATTGGGAAGAGAGATACAATCCAGAAAGGGAAAAAATGCTTGAGGCACCCGTCTGGGTCAGATTGTTTGGGCTTCCTGATGAGTTCTGGGACCCTGAAACTCTGGAGGGAATAGGCAATACGATTGGGAGCTTTGTCAAAATTGCTGAGGCTACGAAACGAGGTAAGTACAATGCTTATGCGAGAATCTGTGTTTATATAAATCTAGCAGAGCCCCTCCCAGAAACTGTCGAAGTAGAGTATCACGATGAAATCTGGAAGCAGCCAGTCGATTACGAGCATATCCCCTTCCGATGCCGCATCTGCCATGAATATGGCCATTTATACAGGCAATGTCCTTTGAACAAAGAGGAAGAACCCAAGAAAAGCCAGGAGGATCAACAGAGAAAGGCTGAGAAAGGTTTTCAACAGGTAGTAAGGAAGAAACGACAGAACAGAGAGACATCAAAGACCCAAACACAGGAAAAACCGAGAAAAATAAATAATCAAAACAAATTCCAGGTCCTTCAGAGTGAAGATGAAGATTATGAAGTAAATCTAGAAGATGATGAGGACCCGGAAAATACCCCTATGGAAATAGCGGGAGAGGAGAAAGGAAAGGGAAACGAAACAAACACGAACAAAGCAAACAGAGAAAAACCAGAGGAGATATCAACAGAAACAGAACAGGAATCTAAGATGGAAGTGGAAAACCCGTCTGAAAACGAAGCAGAGGAGGAGAAAATTATGAGAAGGTTGCTACAAGAATGGAAACACTTGGATAGCAGGTTCATACCTGAAAAACAAAAACAACTGTATAAGGAAGTTTTCAAGAAATACAAAGAGAAAAAAGGAGAGCCCCCGGATAACCTCACCATGTCAGAAAGTGAACAGGGGAATGAGGATAAAGAAATGACCAATTCTGGCAAAAATAGCAGGAAAAGAGGCCGAAAGCCAATGAGCGAGACCATCCAGACAGTGGGGGAAATTTTGATAAACTCAGGAAAAGTGATACCTCTGTCGGAGGTATTCTTCCCCTCTTACAAAAAGTTTTAAATGATAGTGCTCAGTTGGAATATCAGGGGTTTGCATAGTAAAGGCAAACAGAGGTATTTGAAGGACAAGTTGAAAAAAGAGAAACCTAGTGTTATGATCTTACAGGAAACAAAGATTTTGAACCAGCAGCTCGAAGAAATAATAGAAAAAGGCAGGTTACAGTATCAAGTAATGGGACAAGATGCAATTGGTTCTGCTGGAGGCATTGCAGTCCTGTGGAACCCAAATGAAATCATCATAGAAAACTGGTCAAGTATGAGCGGCATCCTCACTGGGCTAGGCAGGATAGTAGGAACCAGTCATCAGGTGGTTATCTCAGGCGTCTACGGCCCCCCGACCCCTGGGAAAAAAGAGCAGTTCATAAACAGTTTCAAATCGATCCGTAGACTTTACCCTGGAGCTGCTTGGATCATTGGGGGAGACTTTAACCTGATCAGATCCCTGGAAGAGAAGAAAGGAGGGACTAGGAAGAGGGATCACTTCATGGACAATTTCAACGATATGATAGCAGAACTTAGGCTTGTTGACGTCCAGACTATTAACGGGGTCCACACGTGGAACAACAGAAGGGGAGGTAAGAATCAAATTGCATCCAGATTAGATAGATTTCTAATTTCTGAAGACATTATGAACAAAGATGTTTTCGTAGAGGCCAAAATCATTCCATCTTTGGGATCAGACCATTGGCCGATTAGATTAGAGGTGGATATCAAGAAGATTCAGGGGAAAAGACCTTTCAGATTTGAAGCCTTTTGGTTGAGGGACCCTGATTTCATCAAGAAAGTGGAGGAATGGTGGAATCAATGTACCAGTAAAGGTAGATGTAGAATGCATACCTTCCAGCTTAAACTGAAAGAGCTGAAAAATAGAATAAAAAAGTGGAACAAAGAGGAATTTGGCAATATATTGGAAGATAAACAAAAACTGGAAGGGGAAATGGCAGATCTGCAGCAGAAGATAATTCTGGAAGGCAGAACGGAGGACAGCATCAACAGGGAAGGAGTAATCCTTGGAAGATTGGAAGAGAGACGAAAACAAGAGGAGATCCTATGGCGCCAGAAATCTAGGATAAAATGGTTAAGAGAGGGAGAGAAAAATACAAAATTCTTTCACCAGTCAATGATCAAACACAGGCAAGGAAATAGAATCCTTTCGATTAAAGATAGGAATGCGAAAAGGGTGGTAGAGCAGAATGAAATAGAGCAGGTTCTAATGGATCACCACAAAGAGATGCTAACCGAACCTCAAGTGGATAGATCGGGAGCCATTCAAGAGATCTGTTCTGCCATTCCTAGTCTGGTCACTGAGGATCAAAACAAAGCCCTCATGAGGGCCGTGACCTTAGAAGAGCTGGAGGATGTCGTGAAGACTATGAAAAAAGGGACTGCTCCTGGGCCGGATGGTTTCACAGTGGACTTCTACCAGGCAAGCTGGCACTTCTTGGGAAGCGAGATACTGGACATAGTAGAAGAATCAAGAATAAATCAAAAGGTATGGCATGCTCTTAACTCAACCTTTTTTACCCTCATACCTAAGGGAGACAACTTAGAAGAGGCGAGTGGCTTCAGACCTATAGCTCTTTGTAATGTCATTTACAAAATGATAACTTCTCTGATTGCCAAAAGACTAAAACCTCTCTTAGACAATCTTATCTCGGCTGAACAAACTGGTTTTGTGGAAGGAAGGCAAATACTTGATGGGCTGGTGGTAACTCAGGAGGTGATTCACTCCCTAAAGGTTAAAAAACAAAAAGGAATGCTGATCAAATTGGATTTATCCAAAGCATATGATAGGCTTAATTGGAAGTATTTAGAAACAGTCCTGGAGAGATTTGGTTTCCACCAAAGATGGATTGCATGGATTCATAACCTGATCTCCTCTCCCCACTTTTCTATTCTGGTTAACGGAAGTCCCTCAAAAACCTTTAATGCCTCCAGAGGCATCCGTCAGGGAGACCCATTGTCCCCTTTTCTTTTCATTCTAGCCGCTGAAGGACTTGGTCGATTTATTAAACAAGAAAGAACAACAAATAGAATCAAAGGGCTGCAACTCTGGGGAAACAACCTGCCTTTAACACATCAACAATTTGTTGATGACATTATGCTGTACGGGGAACCAACGGTAAGAGAAGTTCGTCACCTTAAGAGAATCCTAGACTTATTTGCCGAGGCCTCTGGGTTAGAAATTAATAGAGACAAGTCTTGCATCTTCATCTTCAATACAATGGAGCAGATCAAATCCCATCTAATTAGAATTCTTGGATTCAAGAGAGGAGAATTGCCTACTAAATATTTAGGTAATATTCTGGACCTCACCTCAAAAAAGGTGAAGAACTGGCAAGGAGTCCTTGACAAACTAAACAACAAGGTCTCAAATTGGGCTTTCAGAGTTCTGAATATTGCTGGCAGAGTTGTTCTTGCCAAGTCGGTCCTTCAGGCGATTCCTATATATCCATTAGCGATTATGGCTGCCCCAGCAGGGGTTTGTGCCAAAATTAGGGAAATAATAAGGAAATTTATTTGGAGTGGTTCTGATCAGAAGAAAAAATGGGCCCTGGTCTCGTGGAGTCAGCTAATAGAACGAAAAGAAAAAGGAGGTTTAGGTCTAAGGGACCCGGAAATTCTTAATAAGGTGTTGGGAGCTAAACTGTGGTGGAGGTGGCTCAGTGGTGGAAATGACCTATGGAAAAACATATGGAGGACCAAATATAGAATGCCAAACTCTCCAGCTGACATCCTAAGACAGCAGGAAATCCCCAAAGGCTCCTCTATTTGGGATCTTGCCTCCCAAAACAGAGATCTAATTAGCAAACATACCTTCTGGGAAATTAGAGGAGGCAGGGAAGCTAACTTCTGGGAAGATAGGTGGCAACAACGAGAAAGGTTAAATAACAATCAGGACCTCTTGCAGATTCGGGGTAGAATTGAAGGAAACAGACCCAGTGTTAAAGATTATTGGAAAACAAATGAAATGTCGGAGGGATGGAGAGTCTGGGAGGACCCGACAGAGTGGGATCGTGAACTTCCCCCAGAGCTCCAGGAACATTACAGAAAAGAAATGGGATCAAGGAAAATCAGAGAACGACATGGGAAAGATATCCTTCGATGGGGATACTCTATGAAAGGGATATTCACAACGAAAGAGGCCTACTTCTTAAAGGACGCTCAAGACAGAGGTGACAGGAATGTGGAATGGAAAACAATCTGGGAAAGCAACTGGTGGCCTAAGGTGTCCATCTTTGTATGGCTAGCTTCTAAAAACAAAATTCTGACCTGGGATCGAATCCAAAAGAAAGGATTCATTGGCCCTTCCCGATGCTACCTATGCAACAATGATACCGAGACCAGAGATCATCTGCTGGTCAATTGCTCCTACACAGAGCAACTCTGGAGGACGACTAAACGACTGTTCAACAAAGCAGGTTTTCATACCAGAGATTTCACTGATTTGGTTTTCCAGTGGAGCAAGGAAACCTTTCAGTGCAGGGTTGTCCAGAGGGCATGGAACCTTATCTCTCCCTTCATACTCTGGATGGTCTGGAAGGAGCGAAATAGGAGGGTGTTTCAGAACTCTGCGAAAGGTCCAGAGATTATTTGGGACCGGGTGATTGAAAGTATGCGCGAGACTATCCTGGTCGAGAAGTGGGAAAATGATGATTGGAAAACAAACTCGGAAGAACAGGAAATTTTAAACAAGTTAAATCTTAAAATGGAAATGGTTCACTTTAAATGTTCGGCCATTCAAGACATGCGAATTCAAAGTCCAGACAAATTCAGGTATCCGCGAGATCAGTTTATCAAGCTCAACTTCGACGGGGCCTCGAAGGGGAACCCGGGCGAAGCTGGCTTCGGGGGAATCTTCAGAGACAGTAACCACCAGGTAAGATGGATTTTCGCGGACTGGGGAGGGCAGATGACCAATAATGAGGCCGAGTTCTGGGCCCTGCATCAAGGTCTTTGTATTGCCATTAGGAACGGTTATACCAACCTGGAAATTTCTGGGGATTCGAAGATTGCTGTTGACATGCTGAGGAGGCTCAGTAACGGGCAGGCATGGGAGAAAGTTGCCAAAAGCTGGCGCACTGCGGGCATTATTCAAGAAATTGCAGGCCTCATCAAGCGCATCGATTATAGACTCATTAGCCATGTTCGTCGCAAAGGAAATCAGCCTGCTGACTGGCTAGCCAATTGGGGCTGCCGAGGACGTGGCAACACCATGGATAGCCAATGGAGAGCCGTGGAGGGTAATCAGGAATGGAAAGAGCTGGCAAATCTAATCAAGTCCGATCATGACCATGCCACAAACGCCAATGAATGAATCAGTGAGCTGGACAGATACGGGGAGGTGGAGGCCTCGTTTAAAGGAAAGAGTTCAGGTGGGACGTGCAAAACTCATCATGGAAGATTGCAGAGCGAAGGATCAAGACCTCGATGACAGTACAGCGACGGCGGATGGAGTGGTTGGGCAACAGTACACACAAGGTAAGGTAATTAATGGTCGAACTATGAGAGGTGAAGGCTGCGGTCCGCCGGACCTCACAGCAGAAGGGATTAATAACGATATGATGACAGAGAGTAGTGGATCACAGGTGTGCTACTGGCGGCATATGACAACCGGAATAAGCGGTTTCACTAAGGAAAGAAATCGGATATATTCCCAAAGCTGGCCGAATGACAAAACATTATGCGTATTTCCAAATTGGGTAAGGGTGGAGGTTTCCTTCGAGCATCACCAGAGAGCAGAGAACATACCAAGTAATCAGAGAACAAGGGGCGTCCGACCGTCGATTATCATGGAAACCAGACAGAAGCTAAGGCAGGTGGAAGAGAACCAGAGTGTCGGGGAGGATAGCAGACGCCGTAAAGGCAAAATCATTATGCAGCAGGACCCTCCTTTTTCAGTTTGGGAAATTGAGGATGATTCGGATGAAGACCCAGCCCTGGATGTTGGAAGCGAACGCAGATACCACCGCAAAAACTCGACGGAGGAAGGAAAGGAGCAGATGGAGGCGGATTTGACTGGTTTACAGGACTCGAAGGTCCGTCGCTACGGCATGAGGAAGCGCAGCCCGCCAACCGATAAGGAACCAGACCGGGATGGAAAACGGCCAAAAAGCCATAAGGGTAAAGGCAAGGTGGAAGGGGAGACTTCCAGATGTGACCAGGGGAAGAGACGGAAGCAAAAAGAAACTGTCATTCATCGAATTTGCAGGGCCGAAAAGGCTTTCAACCGCAACGCCAAACCTGCAGTCCGCAGACTCATGCAGCACCTGGAAGAAGAATCGATCCAGGATCAATCTGACGAGGAGATGGGGGAATGGGAATTCCTTATCCCTGACCCGGGGCATACACGAGGGCGCATGTCCTTATTTAAGCAGTCGCTCCACATCTACTGGGTCATGAAGGGCCTCATGGCCAAAGCGATGGAGCAGGTGGCAAAAGAAATGGTCAATCTGGCTAAGGGGGGTCCCGACATCCGCTGCGAACTGGCCTTTCTGCGCGTAGCAATGATCAAACAGGATGAGAAGCTGGAGGCTATACAGCAGCTGCTGAATCGAGTTCTCCCAGCCCCAGCGGAAGAAGCAGCTCAGCAACCTGATGGTGACAAAGAATGATATGAGATATGTTTAGTAACTGTAGTAATTTTTTTGGTTTTAGCTTTGTACCTGTTATAGATAGTAAAAAGCATGCAGTACAGAGCAGTAGTTTTAGGCATAGTTTTAGTAAGGCTCATGATTGTATAGTTTATCTAGCTCAGACAACCAGACTGCGAGCCTTCTATTTTTGGGCTGCTTTTAAAAACTATAGATGGAGTTACGACCCGGTTTCCCCTAGAGGGCGGGCAAAGACTGATTATGATATGATGTAATGTTCTTTTGATCGAGTAATAGAAAGAGAAACACCACAGCTTACAAAAAAAAAATAAGAAGAAATAATGTATAAGTTAAACATATGTACATTTTAAAAAACATGGAAACAGATTTTTAATTATGAAGATTGATCTCCATTTTAATTTAGAGGTTCTTAATTTGTAAATATGTTTTGTTACGATACTATGGGTGAGTATCATGAATTATCAATACCACATGCCCAAAAAACCATAAGTCACTTCATATGACATATGACACTTGTTTATCTGACATTTTTTTAAAATTAAACAATTCAATTAAAAAAACAAAATAATAATAACTATTTTAGAGATAAATCTCAACCTTTAAATTATTAACTATAAATATTTTAAAATATTTTTAGATAATTAAATTTCCACTATTCACATAATAATTTTTAATTACTAAATTAAAAATTTTAGAAATCTTATTCCACTCATTAATCACATTCCACATAATAGGACAAACAAGCTCACATATTCAAAATATAACATTAATAAATGAGAATACCAGAGGACATACAAAACGAGATGGAGAGTTTCTTTTCAAAAAAATAAAAATAGAACATCATGGAAATTTAGAGATGACGGCCTTCCACCCTATCCAAGATACCAATAATAAATCATGTCGGGGGTCGGCCACTGTGGGCTCTAGGAACCACTCTTTCCTTCTCCTCATCATTCACTGGATCCAAGCCAAACCGCAAACATAGCCACAATAATTCGGGCAGCAGGAAGGGACGGGTCTCTGATCAGAACGGGGTCTTTCGGAAACACCAGTAATCAGGGCAGCTGCCAGAAGAAACAGCATTCCAATCCTAAATTTCTGCATTCTCACAATACCAAAACACCCACACAGTAGCAGAAAGTTGGTTGTCCTTCGTACGCCAATCTTCCTTCCGGGATCCTGCAATGCCTTGGTATCAACCCAAGAAAGCAATAAAATGAATTACTCTCTCGCCATATAAATAACAGTTGCTTCGAAGCGGCAGTGATCTAAAAATTTAACGTCTGCATTGACTTGGAGTCTTCCGGGGAACTCGCATTGCATTTGCGACGAAAGAAAATTATATTGCTAATTGTCTGCACTCTCAATTCAATGACTTCATCGTTGAACATCAGTTTTCTTCGATTGGTGTGGCCTCTCAAAGTAATAATATTGTTGGGTTCCTTGAACATCGCTTTGTTGAAGTAAAGTCATTACAAAATTGCCAACTTATTGAGGAATTTCCTCGTTACAAGGCCCAAGTTTGTTAAGTTTGAAAATGGTTATCAACATATTATCATTAGGTGAGCATGAGAGTTTACTAATTCTATCTCTCTTTTTCAATAACACGTGTTTGACCAATTAATGAATAACAAATATATATAAGACGTTTTGATTAGAATGGTGATGATTTTTTTTATAATAATAAGATTAAGAAACAAATTTATAAAGAATTTTTGTAATCAATTTAATTTGAAATTTGTTATTATAATATAAAATAAATTTAGAAACAAATTCATTAAAAAAAGTGATGTAAATTTAAAAATGGTGATGGTCAGAAAGATTTGTTGGACCATGCAATTCACTTGTCATAATATGTATGATCATATTTAATTATATAATTATTGGTCATATTGTGTCAAGATTTAGTCTTTACGAGGAGTTTCTATTAGTTCGAAGGCTATTGGAGTCTAGTTGGTTTGAGAGATTCTCTTCAACTACTTAGATTCCTAAATTGGTGTGTGTTGAGATATTCCCTCAACCAACAAATTGAGTATCCAAAATACTTTCCCTATCTTGATATAAAGCTCATTCTATTTATATGTATCATTATTTTGATGTTAATATGGAGAGTTCTCCATACATGTGCAATAGAGTTTTACTCTCCAACTTAAGATGGTATCATAACAACAAGTTTGGGTCAAACTCCATCATGAGAGGGCTTGGGGAAAAAGAGAGTAGAGGTAACTGTTATGTGTTTTTGTATCCATTAGTATGGAGGTGTCAACACCATTGTAGTTGTAAGTGCTCAGCGAATGTGTGTGGATACAAGAGGGGGGAGTCCATGCTAGAGGGCACATGAGAAGATTATCGAGGACTTGGTGTTAAGACTGCCCACTGTGTAGAGAAATTGATAGGGCTACAATTACAATGATTTCTCTTATACTTGATAACTTATTTTGATGTGTTTTTACTTTTTTCTTGATTATTAGCTTCTTCTCTTATTATTATGTTGTTCTTATCATCAAACAACTACCAAAAACATGAAGATCAACAGTACACAAGAACACACGATGTAGGCTATAAACCATGGACAAAACCTCACCACTTGAGAGGAAAGCCCACAAATCTCCTCTTCTTATAGATTCTTCAAATGATGAATTCCAAGACCTTTAGACCAAGACCAATACCCTTCCAAGACCAAGTCAGACCTTCTTGATGATATGTGGATGATATGCTTCTTTTATCCAAGTCAAACCTAGTCAAATCTCTTCCAGCTACAAAATTTTGACCCCCAACTACAAAATTTCAACTTCCACTACAGGTTTGAAATTTTTGCCCCTACAACAATTGTTGCTTCCACACATGTGAGCAATTGTAGGGCTTCGAAGGCCTCCTTTGACCTTCACTTGAGTTGGTTCTCCTTCTAGGGTTTGTAGGTGTATCCATTAGTATTTAGGTGTCAACACTATTGTAGTTGTAAGTGCTCAGCAACTGTGTTTGGATACAAAAGGGGAGTCCATGCTAGAGGGAACATAAGTAGATTATCGAGGGCCCGGGCTTGGTGTTAATACTGCCTAATGTGTAGAGAAATCGATAGGGCTACAATAACTATGATTTCTCTTATAATTGATAATTGTTTGTGATGTGTTTTTACTTTTTCTTGATTACTAGTTTCTTCTCTTATTATTATGTTGTTCTTATCATCAAACGAGTACCAAAAACATGAAGATCAATAGTACATAAGAACACAGGATATAGGATACAAACCAGGGACAAAACCTCTCCACTTGAGAGGAAAACCCACAAATCTCTTCTCTTATTATAGATTCTTCAAATGATAAATTCCAAGTCCTCTATACCAAGACCAATACCCTTCCATGACTGAACCAGACCTTCTCGATGATGTGCTTCTTTTATCTAAGTCAAACCCAGTCAAATCTCTTCCAATTGCACAATTTCAACCCCCAACTACAAAATTTCAGCCTCCACTAGAAGTTTGAAATTTCCAGTCGGTGCAAAAATTGTTGCTTCCACACGTGTGAGAAATTTTAGGGCTTCTAAGGCTTCCTTTGACTTTTGCTTGAGTTGGTTTTCCTTCTAGGGCTTGTAGGGGATTAAAAAGTCCTTTCTTTGACCTTCTTTTTAAAATTTTCACAACTTGAGCTTATAGTTGCAAAACCCTAGCCTTATCTTCACACATGAGAGAGAGAGAGAGAAATAACCCAAGACCTTCATCCTTTTCCCTCCTATCCTTCTTCGCTTTCCTTTCTTCTGCTTCTCCTTTGATTGGATGATGAGAAGTGAGTGAGTGTCCATAGGAGTTTAAGTTCCATCCTATATATAGGCTTCCAAGGAGGAAAACATGCCCTAATGAGGCCAACTTCATTGCTTCCAAACCGACTTGGTCTTGGAGGGGTATTTTGACACTTTAAATACAAAAATATTTCTTTTGACATGTTACAATATGCTCAGTGGGGTCTTCTTCATATGACAATGACTCTATTGACTTCTTGATTCTATGACAAATCCTAGAAGCACTCAATCAGTGTTTTACCTCTATAAAAATACCTTGAGCATGAAACCCATGCTACAAAAAGTAACAATAATAATTTTTCTTTCTTTTTACAATATACAAGAATCAATAGTAAATTTCATATTTATGAAGATTGAACCAAGTTACATATTTCAACACACTATAGAGAATTGGTTGCTGATGTTTCCCTTGCCCACTATGATCTCTCATTTTTTGACAAATAATAGCCACTTAAGAGAGAGAGCATGGAAGTAGGACATCCTGATCTATTCCAAAGTGCAAGATTGAGGATACCAAGGGAGCACCAAAAAGAAGCAAACATAGTCAAAGTGAAGGGAGTCGATTTAATAAGGATTAGCCACCATGTATCAACTCTAGCGAACTAGAATGAATATGGGGGCATCCATCTTGTGGAAAAATTTCTTTAAACCGTAGTTGTGGCATGCACTTTCGGTGTGACAAGCAAGTATAAATTTGGTAGAAAAATTTAAAATCATTTTTTTCTTATAATTAATGTGATGCAAATCTAAAGAAATTTGTGTTAGATTTTTTGTAGCTTTGGGCAAGTGTTCTAGTCTCAATTTGTATCTAAGAGTCTTAGGAGCCTGAGATCTCCAAAACCTAGAAAAGGTTTACGAAGAAAACATGTAGAGACCACTTAATTAAATTAATTAATCTATAATTAAAAATTTCCTAATTCTAACTTAGGAAATTTGATTAAGTAATGAGAATTAATTGAGGAGATTGACTTAGGCTCTATAGTCTTCCAGAAAGTGACTTGGATAAAGTCTAAGATCAAAATTTACGAAGCAACAAAACAATGAAGAGTGCAATTTGAACATGGAAGTTTTGAGAATGTCTTGCATATTTTGAGGCTTTTTATGACATGCAAACCAACTTGAATATTTCATTTGGTGAAGTAAATGGTCAATCTTGTTTGTATACCTTTTGTGTTTTTTCTCCTCACTCAAATTCCATTTTGCTATTAACACATGCACATGAAGGAAGTAGGATTTGGAACAAGACATTAAGACACTTGAATTTCAGATATATGCATAACATAACAAGAAAGGTACGGTTAATGGAATATCGACCATTGATTTTTCAAAGGGTGTTTCTAATGGATGTGCTCTTGGAAAGCATCAATAAGACAATTTCGAGAAGGGGCATGCATGGAGAGTGTCTTCATCATTAGAGCTTGTACGCAATGATATTATGGACCCATTTCCTGAAACTTCAATGAGAAAATAAATATATGTAGTGTCAACTATAGATGATTACAGGAGATTAACTCAGGTTTACTTCTTTTAAGTCAAGTATAAAGTTTTTCAGCATCTAAATACTTTCAAGCGTATGTGGAAAATTAGTTTGGATAACACATCAAGATCCTTTGCCAGATAATGGAAAGGAATATGTTAACAAAGATATCCAAAACATTTGTAATGAAGCAGACATACAATTGCAACACATAGTTCCTTTCACCCTGCAACAATATAGGGTGGTAGAGAGGAAGAACAATTCTTTGAAAGAAATGGTCAATTACACCTTGCATGAAAGATCTCTTTCACCAAAATTGTGGTCTGAAGCTATTAATTATGCTTCATATATCTATAATATATATCCTCATAATTTTGTTACTCGAAAAACAACTTTTGAGGCATGGAATGGCATGCACCTATTAGAAATACAGAGATGGCGGGTGAATCAGTATTTCATGATGAAACATTTTTTACTCAACTTATACTCTCATTTTCAATTTTAACTAAATTTGCATTTAACTAGAAACATATTATTATAGTAGATATAAGCATAAGAAATTAATCATGAGCAACATGTAATCATAAAATAATGTGAGTCATAAGAATGCAACACATCAACACATAGGGACACTGCATATTAGGTGTAAAACCCAACTCGGAAAAACCAACATTGTTGTTGTCTTTGTCTTCTTCTTATTATTATAGAGAAAACCTTAATTTAAATGGGCAAACCTATACTAGTGCACAAGCTCCTACTTGCTGAAGGTTACCACCTTCTATTATTTCTCCAACTACCATTGGAGGGAAGCCACTACTCCCTGATAAAATTTACTAGTCACTATTGGAAGGAAGCTACCACTCCCTTACTAAAGGCTCCAACCCTCAAACCCTCTTTGGACCTCATTTAAAAATATTTCACACTGGATCCACCTGACTCAAACACAAATCGTGCAGGCCAAGTTTCAACCAATTTTCAAATTGTACCAACATATAACATTTTCTCATTATAAATAACAAGATATCAAAACCTCTATGCATTGAATCTATAATCTCAATAACTAAATACACATCTGACCTCTACATAGTTAAGAACAAAAAAAATCCTCTGGAATAACCAAAAAATCTACTGGCAAGCCATATCCACACACATCAACAAGAAAACCATTCCCATTATAATATAAGTTCCCATAAACCACTTAGCCAAAGCCAATACGTAATCCAACAACATCATAGTAGAAACATATCTCCATATAGGTAAAAAACTTTTGACAAACAGTAGCATTTATTCATGCATGAATTGACTCAACCTTCTAGCACTCTAGCCAACAATTTGACTCAACTCAATCCTGACATTACATCAGCTCATAGGTAAAATTCATGATGCTCACATAATTTATCAAAAATATTACTTTAATAATGGAAATAACCTCAAATCCATATAATCAATTCATTGCCACAATCCAAGGTTATACATGATAATGACCCAAAACTATACCAGTGTTATGTCCTTGCAAAACTCATTGTTAGTCTTTATTTCCATATCCATATATGCTCTAATAAAAAAATGATTCCAACCCGTTCCTATACAATCAACATCAAACCCTAATTCAATGAAAACAACCTCATCATGAAGAAAATATTAGTACATATAGGTCTACTCATTCATAATAATTCACCATATAAATCTACACAAGTAATTACCTTTCATTACTCTGCCAATATACTGACCACGCCAACCAGCAACATACATCATAATGATTCAATACACTAGCCATAGTACATAAATTTTAGACTCATCATCTTTACCCAAAATAACACACATAAACTCACTCTCAATGAGTACTAGTAGCATACTCAACAATACATCAATGGTGTAAAAATTATGCCATCCAACTCGCACCTTAAGGAGCATCAAAATCATAAATATGCTGACATAAGAAGAATATAAACACCACTATAGGGATTTATACACCAACTTATAGTGACATATAAACTCTGTCACATATCATTTGTCAAGGCAATAGCCTCAAACCCTGCAATCACACTACTAGCAATCCCCCATACATTAATTATTCTCAGCCCTATGGTGTTGCATAAACAATATTAGCCATAAAAATTCTCCTTGTATATACTATCAACATATACAAATGTTAGTACCATTCCATCATTGGCTCTTCAAGATAACCCAAACGAATCATAATCCACTACTAAAATGAGCAAAGTACTCGTAATAAAATTTAGTAGAATAATTGTGATAAAGAAATGATCATAATGTCAAACCCTATAAAGTAATTATGTTAGGTAAAATTTTGATCTCTATTACAACACAACTCTAAATTCCATGTGTCTATTAGCACTTCTCAATGTCCTAAGGCTGAGAAAGGAGACTGATGCAGGTAACCACAAACTAACTTTGGATTTGGTAGCTAGCCCTACCAAATCAGAGAGGGATATCTCTGCAATCTCACAGCCAATAAAATGACTGGGAGGGAAAATAGATCTTATGCTATATATTCAACTTAATATGGTTTAGGGTTTGCTGGACAGATTCATAGGCCTAGGAACTAGGTCATGGTTTCTAAAGATCAGTTTCAGAGATACAATGGGGCAATGTAGGTATGATCAATGACATATTGGAGTTTTCATTGTGGTATAGGTTTGAAATAGGGAAGGATCAAAATGAGCATAAACTTATGAATTCATTTATCAGAAGAAAGAACACATAATATGCAAATATCATCAGAACAAAGCATAAGACTTATCAATTATGTTAAACACATATGAGATGATCACAAGAAAGCATAGATATGGTATTAAGGAGAAATATATATTCAATTTGATGATAAAACAGAGGAAAAACACTATTACAAAAGCATACCACAAGAATCCCAAGATAATAGTTGCAATTGCCTGTATTATTCCTCCAAAGTGTACAATAGCTCCAAGCTTCTCACTCTCAAATGTACAACCCTTGATTTGACTTAGATCAGGCTACATATAGATGAAAAACTACATTCCCCCTCTTAGGGTTTGAATTGATCATCATAGGAACTGTTTACATCAAAATCTCTAAACATACCTAAAATTAGGGAGGTTAGAAACCAACTCCTTGTTTAGCCTAAAACTAACTTAGTTGACTTTACAAACATTAATAACCATAAAATTTACATGAGATAACTTTAACCATCACTATGACACTTAGAGACATCATTTAAACTCTTTGGAGGACAAATTACATCAAGTGGAATTGACTTTTACTGAGAAAATTTTGAAAATTGGGTTCTTTCATAGAAACATAGCTCCCTTATCAGAAACACAACACCTATTATTAGAAGCGCAATGCCCTTGTTGTAGATCCATTTTGGATGACTTTTCTTGATCTTTAAGCTGAACTAAAACTTGGTGGTGATAGCCCTGGATGTCCTCTAGACCTTAGAACCTTTAAACTAGCAAAAATTTTCCTCCAAGCCACCTTAAAATGCAATCTCCCAAAGGTACTCCCAGAAGCACAGTGCCTGCCTAAAAATAGTGGCAGAAGTGTGTAAAACAACATGTTTTTTACCCTTTCTGACAAAATTAGGAGTTGACATGGCAAACCAAGCACATATATATGTTGTAGGGGTCAATATCCATCCAACCATGTAAGCCACTTGTCATTTGGAGGCTCTGAGGAAAAGTGTTGCGCTTCTATACAACTGAAATTGCCAGAATTGACCTAAAATTCAAAATTGACCAAAATTTTTCAAAATTTACTAAAACTTCATATTTATCATATCCTACTGATTCTCTAGATAACTAGAGATTCATTGGCCAAAAAACCTAAGTTATCCCTCTTCTTTATCTTGATTAGGGTTTTCTTAAGTCTCCTTTTCATACTTCTGACCCTAATTTTGGAAATCCAGTTCCTGGTGTAGTAATGTCTAGTCACGTGTCTTTGAAGGTTTGTGGCTCTATTTTCCTTCCTCAGGAGCTTCTCCAAGATCTCATTGACCTTCTCAAGCAAATATTCCCTATCCTTACTAATTCTTGCAGTTATAGGGTCAACAGGGTCTTTTTGCATTGATGAAGGAAATGGGTCCTTGTCTTTCTCCAACTCTGTTGCTATCATGTCATCTAGGTCTTGTTGTATTTGAGGAGGAGGTGAATGATCCTTTTGTCTAGCTGCTGATCTTTTTTTTGGCCTCCTTGGCTACTCCTAGACTTCTTTATCCTCTAGCTCTTCTACGTCTATGACTGCCTTGCCTTTATCCTTCTCTGCCACCAAATCTGCTTTGTTGGATGAAGCATGATCTCCTTTAGGCTTACTTTCCAACAACAAATTTACCTTGAGCTACCTATTCTCCTACTTCAAAAATGACACCATGAAGTTTTCTTTGGCCAAGTCATCTTTAAGTTCTCTGATTTCTTCCTCTTTCTCTCTGATTATCTCTTCAGCTGATTTGTTTTCCTCATGTTGGGCTAGGTCAGCCATGTCAAACTCAATAGGTCCCTGCTCTTCATTATGCTCTGGTGCATCATTTCCTCCACCTGAGATCTCTAGTATCATAGTGCTGGGCTAGACTCTTTCCTCACTGATAGTCATCCTAGGTTGCAGTTTAGTTTGAGCCTTAGTTCTAGGTCTAGGCATGTCAGATCTCTCAGGAGAAAACACTAGTCTTTTTCCTCGATTTTAATTCTTTGTCACTGATGGCCTACTTGATGATCCAACCTCTTGAGGCCTAGATGGTTCCAATGGAGTGCTTTGACTACTAGGTTGACTAATGGCATGCATAAAGGAACTGATTGGCTAAATGTTTCCCATGATACATTAACTTGTGAAAGTTGATGAAGAACAATGATTTTGACCAAACCATGATGAAATTGACTTGCCTGGTGATATTTCCCTTTGCTTTGTACCTTTTTAGTCATCTTGACTAAGCTTCTGAATAGGTAATGGAGCAAGTTAAATGGTTTTATAGAAGTGAAGTGCATCAACAGCCTCATGTGATATTGATACAGTCTAGAAAACCTCCCTTCACAAGTAAAATACTTCATGATCACCTTCATCAAAGGAGCATACCTATCCAACAATTTCCTAAAAGGAAATATGTGAGAGGGAGCATCTTTGTAATGTGGTTTTAGGAATGCTTTGTATTTTTCAATGTCTAAATCCATCCCTTTAAATTAAATCTCTCCTTGGTTAGGGATACTTGTGGCTGAGGCTATGGAATCTACTGATATGATGAATTATATCCATGTTATTGTGGCTTTGTCTCCCTTGAAATTTGTAGCAAAGAGGATGGTCAATTTGGCATGGCAACCCACTTCCTAAATTATTTCACAAAACCCTAGACATCCTACTGTTTCAAAACAACTCTTGATGAACTGTGAGGCATTTATCTCCTACGTATGAGTTGGCTCATATCTGGAGGCTTTTCCTCCCTTGTGGCACTTGTTCATTTTAGTGTCTATGCTATGATATTTCTTTACTTGGAAACCCTAATTTTGATAGGAAGCGAGGAAGGAAAAAAGGGGGAAAAGAAGGGGGTGATTTGGGGAAGGAAATAGAGGCGATAGGGGTTAGGAAATTTGTGGAAAATTTTAAAGAGATAGGGATGGGTGTTAGGAGTGATATGGTAGTGAAATTTTCTAGGATGCATGAGGGGAAAGGGATAGGAAATGTAAAACAGGGGAAAAATCGAGAAGTGCAGCGCTAGCTTAAATTTTTAGGAAAAATGGGAAGATGGAGCAATTGTGGAAGGAAAAGGTTGGGGAGGGTGTATTTAGTATTTTCAATGGTGTTTGTGTAGAAAAATTAGGATATTTACCTTAAACACAAGCAAAAACCATAAATTTCCAAAAGCACAGCAAAAGGGTAGCGTAGAAACCCTAGGAGATGATTTTGATCATTTGAAGAAGAAATACTACATGAGAGGGCTATGGAAAACTTCACTTACATGTTTTAGAATGTTGAAACCATTTCTTGAAGAAGAAAACTATGAGATGCCTTGATTTTCCCTCCAAAAGCCAAAAACACAGCCCTGGCTAGAAGCACAACACATGCGCAGCATGGTAGGAGACAAAGTGATTTTCTAAGGGAAATGAAGGCTTTGATGGCTGAGATGAAGGAGAATGGTGATGAAGAGATTCTTAGAGAGATGAATGAGTAAATTAATTCTTTGGATGGTATTTTATATCTTGGAAAGTCAATTTTTTCTTAGGTATGGTATGACATCACATATGTTTTTTTGAGGAATGATGAAATGTAATAGTGTACTATAGCGTTTTAACTTTATTATGCAAGGTTACATCCTCATAAGGTCAGACATTTCCCTTAGAAAACTCTTTGAACACTTTCTCCCTAATTACTACTCCCATGATGATGACTATGGTGATGACATGGCTCCTATATGACCCATTGATGATATCACCTAATGATGACACAAAATGGATATCTAAGACCATGATTAAAGACCTTTGAAACCTTGAATTATGCATGACGATGATATGATGACCAAGACACTCTTTTGGTGACCCATCACAAGTAGTTATGACAAGACCATGACAACATTTTATGACCTTGAGTATGGAGGGAGTAGTAATGACCTAGAGCTGACCAATGATGAAATTTTACTTGAAACTATAACAATTTGACCTAGGACCCTATCAACTTGACATTGAAAGAGTACATTTGATCACTATTGACTCATAGACATTAACAGTGTCAATGCTTTGTCCTTTCACCAATGAACTCTGCCAAGATTCTTCTTTATAATTTGTTACATGTATACAAGTCTATTCACACCATTTTTACCACAAGTATGTCATATTTGCACACTAGTTCCTTTTTCTAAAGTCAATATCTGCTAAAACAATGTTAAATAGACTATAATTATTCCATGCACATTATACAAATCAAGGAGGGCTAGTTTCACTTGCCTCTATGCACTAGGACATTTAGATCATTCCCTAATAATATAAAATCTCAGACTATCAAACCTTTGATTCAATCTACATCTAGACTAAAAAAATATCAATAAGATGGGCCATTTAGACAAGTCAATGAATTTACTCAGAGAGAGAACTAGATCAAAGTCTTATGAACTTTACTAGTGCACATGGCATCTCATATGAAATACACTAGTAGAAAATGAGAAATTAGGGAATACATGACTAAAAACAATAGTCACCCTAGGTTTTCTAAGTGAAAAACTACAAAAAATGAGCACTCTTAAGTGACCCAATGAAAAATGACTAATTTACTCCCGAGTTAAAATATATCACTAACTAATAAGTAATACGACTAAAAATGACTAATGTGAATGATTAATTTAGTCTGAGAACAAAAATGTGACTACCTAACAAGTACTAAAATAATATAAATAAGTTGTCTATGTTAGTCACTTTAATTGTGTCACTTCAATAATCTAATATTACAAGTGATAGGGGATTCAAAGGTTGTTATAGATTAACTAAAGAGTTACACTTATTTAAACACTTTTTTATTGGATTAATGGATGATTATAGTTATGGAGCTAATTAGAATCGTCAGGATTATATCTTTTCATCACATTCAGAGGGAATCAAATTTAAAGGCTAACCGATTATCTTAAATTGGAGTAGGCTTATAACTGGGTCAAACACATTTATATGAAGAATACCTACAAGGAAAAGTTTTGGTTAATTAGTATATGACATATTTCCTTTAATGAGAACATTCTAAAGAATTATAAACATTATAACAATACAATGAGATTTGACTCACCTTTAGGAACAAATAGATCAACAAATCTAACCTTAAATGAAAAAGTAGCCATAAATAATACTAAAAAACTTTATCACAAGATCAAAATACCAAATAGTAGAAAAAATTCAAATCCCAATACTCTCCACTTATCTTAATTACCCAAATTCAATGAAAGACATATATTTGTATATATGTATAAATAAAAATTCAAAATTATATGCATAGAAATAAAAATCAAAACAAAATTCACCTAATTTGCAATTTCAAATAAAAACTTGCTATCTTGTTCATCCATAAACCCCTCGCAACTTCGAAAGTTGCTATCTTAGTCAAAGAGTCATGTCTAGAAAGCTTTATTTTTGGTTTATGCGGAATTCATGTTTACAAGCCTTAACAAGTTCTTCGCAATGGAGGGTGGATTTTAATTTTTTTTGTGAGGTGAGGGATCCACAAAGTTGTGGCAAAAGCACAATGGAGGGAGGATTTTAATATTTCTTGGGAGGCGATGGAGCCACAGAGCTATTGCAAAAGCTTATTTTCTGTTCCTTTGGCAAATCATTGGTGTTTAACCATTTGAGGTTCCCTGGTTGAATGCAGAGCAAATAGGATCCTCAAATTCTAAGATCTTTTGGGGAAGTATCTAATATAAATGGAAGGAATTTAGGAGGTAAAAAAGAAAGTAATCAATAGGCTCTGGAAGATGGACTCGTTTCCAAATATCAATGAGAATTTCTACAACACGACTCTATCTGGTGGTTTCATTAAACTCATCTCCTCCATTCTGATGATCTTGCTCTTCTTCTCTGAGTTTTATAAGTTTTTCATTTGTATTCTTCTTTATTTTAGCTGGAATTTGTTCTAGCCACAATTCATATGCTCCGAGCATGCCCGCCTATTTCAATCCCAAATTGCAATCTGTAATGAAGGATTTTGTATGGTGTTAATATAACATAATATATATTTACTTTCATGTAATGAATGTCTAGTAAATGAAAATCATGCTTTTGGTCATGAAATGCTAATTAATGATGCATTCAACTTAAATGTTAGCATGGAATCTATCCAATAATGGTAATAATTGAAACCCACAAACTATCTACAAATTTGTTGTAATATAAGAACACATATTCTCATTTTGAAGCTCTTACATGTTCAAGGTTAAATATTGGACCCAAATCCTCAAGTGGTATTTTTACCTTTACAGATAATTAATAAATACCATGATCTTAGCACTTAAAAACATTGCACAAACTAGAAATTAAACCCAATACCCACCCCTATCTTTTGGGCTACTCTCTCTCCTAGCTACACACCCTTTCAATGAAGGGAAATGACATGTTCAAGTGTGGGTTTATACACCAACATGCTTCTCAAGCCAAATCATACATTTAAACCTAGAGATATGAAATTGCTAGCCACAATTTCATCACTAATCCCATGTAAATATGTTGGACATTATGAGGATCAAACCCAACTCCAGTGCCCAACGAGTGGGCTGCTTTACAACTGAGTTATATTCCCTTTTAATGGTTGACTATACTATGTTCAGTTTTGGATTGGAAATCCCAACGTATCACAGCTTTTCAAGTATTTTAATATGTTTTCCAAGATATGCATTGAAATATTAAGGAAATACACCTTATTCATACTTGAAAGTAAAAATATTCATCTTCAAAAAACAATTTGTTATTATATTTATGTTCAATATATAATGTTGTTTATACTACCATGATCATTATCTTCCTCTACAAAATCCTAGTTTCTTTTGTAAATCCCTATCTTCAAATTGGTTGTACTAAGTAGCCAACCATAGGTCTACAAATCCCAACATCCTCCAACTACCCATTGACTGCATCATGCACCACAACTGAAATACCTCTTTTAGTGTGACTTTTTTTGTATTTCTTGCATGCCACTAAACGGAGAACAAATTTTAAAATATGGCCTTCGCCAATTTCTTTAGGTTGGTTTTACTGTTTTCTGAAACTATGTTGATTGCTGATCCAGGAGGATCTCGTCAGATTAATTGCACAGGTCATCGTCAGTGTTTATTGTCATTGTCAATTCAATTCAGTTTCGACATTTTTGACAGTGTTTTTTATGGATCAGGTTGTTCAGGTAATGTTATGGTTTCATGGCATTCAGTTGATGTGCGTTTGTACATCACTGTCGACTTGTGTTCATTGACAGTTCCACCAATATTGGTCGATGATATGTGTCTTGTCGTTTGCCTCGTCAGATTTGGTGTCGACATGGGTTTTGTCATCCACTCACAGGTTGATCATCGACATGGGTGTCGTCTGTTGCAAAGGTTCCATATGGTTCGTCGTCAGGTTGTCGTCGCAAATGCCACTTGTGTCGATGACGTGCATTTGGGTTTATGTCTCATGTTTCTAGGACACTTTGTGGCATTTGGGGACAAATGGGTTTTGTTCATCTACTTTGATGTAAAGTCCTAAAACCCTAATCTAGATCCTAAACCTAGAACCTAAAGACATCATGCAAAAATATATTGAAATCAAAATACATTAAAAAAAAACCCTATGATCAAACCTATGTGCAAAACCTAATGCTAAAACCTAACCTAAGTCATCAAACCTAATGCTAAAACCTAACCTAAGTCATCAAACCTAATGCTAATACTAAGTCCTAACCCTTGGCATATGTTTAAGAAAAAAGAATGTAAATACAATAAATAGTCACCTTAATCGCAGCCTAAACCATGTCAGAGAAACATGTGACAGGGTTTGAATGATTGTCAGAGTTAACACATTTCTAAACATTACACAGTTCAGTTCTATAACTGCATCGGAGGTTAACTACAACTGTAAGCATATGAACAATTAGGTGTTAATCATCGAGTTTTCAAACCATTGGAGTAACCATAGCCTTGACCATAGTGGGAACAACCAACACCATTCTCTTTCTGTTTTGTCCTAATGATGGACCCCCTTTGGGGTTTGAAACGTTGGCAGAATGAACAAGAAACTGTGGATAATCCGGGTCATGAAGCTACAAGAAACCTCCACAGAAGCCTAAAATCTAACATAACCAACACCAACCATTAGCATGTGAACAAGTTCGAATTTCACCATGCAGTCAGGAGTTTTAGCTGCAACGGGTTTGGTGGGCAGTTATGGTTAGGCGTGATAGCGCTATGTGAGCGTCGGGATAACCACCACCACCAACTATTACGGTGAACAATCAGGGAAACTGCCAAAGCCCAAACCACAGTTTGGCTAGACACATGAGACCATTAGCCCTCCGCCTGGTTAGCTAACCGTAAATGGTTTCAATTTATTATAATGTTTATTTTTGGGTTTTTGTTGAAGTTTGTTTAAACAACTATTGCGATGACCATGCCAACCTAGCCTAGGTGGCATTAAACAACAATACCGATTTCTAAACCTAACTATACTCAACCAAATTCATCTGCAAATCAACCCAATGTGCTTTTATGTACCTGCAGGCCTTTAAAAGGTGGATTTTCCTTCATTGATAAGGGGAGAGTGTTTTTGATATTTGTTTGCAAATTCTAGAGGTCATGGGCAGTTTTGTTTTCAGTGTAACAGAAGCATCCGAAGTCAGAATTGGGAACCGTACAGGCGTTGGAAATATGGTTCAGAGGGATATTCGATTACAGTGATCAGAAGTGACTACTTAAACATTCAGACTAATCAAATCTCTATGTAATCGACCTCATCTATTTCAATCCTAATAAAGCAGTCGCCCATTTTGAAAGTAGACCCGTACCCAGAGACGTAGTCCATTAGGGACGAACTTCATAATCAACTTTGTTGCTTGGTATCATTGTGTTTTTACTATTTTCACTTATGTTATGCATCTTTCTTACGTTTAATCAGCTGTCGTAAATTCTTCTTCTCAAGCAGTTTTCCTCGATTTCTGTGCTTTGAGCTAACATTCAATTCATTAATGGTTAATCAATTATACATCAGTTTAAGTCTATGATAATTTCAAATCATATAATTTGGTATGAGAGCAGGTTGTGTTTGTATAATTTTCCATTGAATGTTAACCAGGTTAAAGTCGCAACGAGGAGAAGGAATCCTTGAGCAGATTGATCCAAAGATTGGAAAGCGATGATTCGTTCATAAATCGACCATGTCAGGATCTGATGTAGGTGAAAACACTGAAACTAAGATGAGTGATGAACAGTTTCAACAACATTATTGACTATGCAGTAGATGTTGGGAGAATTGTATGAAGACAAGAAGGCAAGAGACGTAGCTTCTTATTCAAAGCCATCGAAGAAGGACAAAGGTAAAGGCAAGACTAAGAAACCTCCTTCACCTCCATCATCTCCATCATCATCATCTTCTTCTTCTTCTAGTGTAGAATCTAAAATGGATAAGAAACCTAAGAAAACATCTCTTTTGAAACTTGATGTGAAATTTGAGTTCCCTGTTTATGATGGCGAAATGAATCTTGAAAAGTTATATAACTGGATTAAGTAGTTAGAAGTGTATTGTCGCATTCAGAACATCTCTAACGACAAAACTAAAATTCAGTTAGCTACACTTGGAATGGGGGGAACAAATTTAATCTGGTGGGAAAGTAAAACTCAGATAGATGTAAAGTGTAGAGGAAAAGTCATCTCATCATGGTCTAAGTTTTTAAAAGCTCTTAGGAAACAATTCTATCCTTTAGGATACATGTAGCAAAATGTTATTGATTGGCAACATCTAAGGCAAGGTAAAGGACAGAGTGTTCAAGAGTTTACTCAGTTGTTCAGAAAGAAATCTTTGGCTCTTGGTATTTCATTGGATACACATGAAACTTTGTTAAAATACATCGAAAGTTTACATTCATACTTGTAGCATATATTATTGATGTTTAATCCTGATGAATTTGATGATGTGTGTGTTTAGGCCATACATATTGAATCAGGTGGCATACCATTCAAGTTTTCATCGCAGTCATCCAAAGAGTTGGAAACCAAATATTCCAGTGATAGTAAGGGGAAGAACATTTTGAAGAGAAGGAAATCAATGATCGTTTAGAAGGAAAGACCTACTTGTCTTCATTGCCAGAGAATCGGAAATGATGAATCGAAGTGTTGGAAACTTCATCCAGAACTTAAGCCCAAAAAGTTCCTTAAGGAGAAGGATGAAAATAATTCCATTGCAGCAGTCCAACAAGATCTAGGTTCAGATTCAGGTGATGAAAGAAAGATAACCACCATGGTTACGATAGGTAAAACTTCTGACACTGATTCAAGTTCGAAAACTATTACATCTTCTTCAAACATAAATCCTTCAAATGAGGATAAAAGAGTTGAATTGTTTAACATAAGGATAACTTCTAAGCATACAAAGATAGATACAATGTTTGACAGTGGATCACAGGTGAATTTATTCTCTGAATAATTAGTTAAATTTTTGGGTTTCGAAAAAAAGAATCATCTAGGACCTTACCAATTAGGATGGATAAATAAATCAACTCAGATAAAAGTCACCAAATAGTGTCGATTAAGGTTTGCCATTACAGATAATTACATTGATGAAGTGGAATTAGATGTGGTTCTAGTAGACATATGTGGAGTTTTCTTAGGAAGTCCTTATCTCTATGATCATGATGCAGTATTTTACAGGAGAGAGCATAAATATCACCTTAAGAAAGACGAGGTTGAATTTATTGCCAGGGCACATAAAAACAAGCATCACTTGAATTTAGTTAATGCTAATCTAATGAAGCAATTAATAAGTTCAAATAAGAGATTTGTAATCATGTGTGTAAAAGGACAACATAACAATCGACATGATGCTTGTTTATGTTATGAGACTCAACTTAAAGATGGTTTGATTAAAGAGATAGAAACTATCCCTGTTCTATGTAAAAGAAAACATCTTATTCATAAGCAGGGATTACAACATGAATTATAGTTTGTGCCTAAGGCTCCTCTTCCTAATGTTAGAATGAATCAATTCAGTTCAAGTTAGGAAATTAACAGTTACAGGGATACAGGTCAATATTGGGGAAAGTCAATGTTCAATTTCTCTTGTATTGTGTCGCCATTTCATGCTTCAAATAGTTTGGAAACCTCTTTTCAAGTGGAGAGGAAACCTATTTGTTTTCATATCCAAGCCTTTTCTAAAGCAGTGTCAAAGTATCTAAGGGAAACTGATGCATCAGGGGAAAGCACTAATCAATGGAAACAACATTTAATAAATTAAGGAAAAGTGATTCAAACAAATCAACAGCTAATTCATTACTTTCAAAGCCAAACTATGTTGCAACAAATTTCACCTTATAGTTTGATGGGTTCATGGCAGCAAGTTCACTTAGTAATCAGGGATCAGGGAAGTATGTTAAATCAAGTAGTTGGTTTGATGTCAAGAATATCTTTGATTTTCTCTGTTATTCCACAAAATAGATTGTTTATACATGTTGATGGTATTAAACAACATCCAGTAGAGACTAATTTAAAAGATTATGAATCACTAACTCATGGTTCTTTGTGGAAAGAAATCAATTGCCATGTTCATAGCAAGTTGTTTGCCCATTGTTGCGAGTTGTTTAAATACTACAGATAGAGAGAACAGGTCACCGAATCAAAATGTGTCATGTTCAGCATCATCAGGGTCATCACTTGTAGGTGATTGATCGAACGTATTGGTACATCATCAGGACAAGGTGGAAAGGGAGGGAGTTCTACCCTCATCGACTATTTGTTTAGTTAAACATTTGTGGTCCAAAAGCTTTCAAGTGGAGAGAATTCATCCAAGAGGATCTTTTCAGATCAATTGCACAGGTCATCGTCAGTGTTCAGTGTCGTCGTCAATTCAGTTCGGTTTCAACAGTGTTGGTTATGGATCAGGTTGTTCAGGTAATGTTATGATTTCATGGCATTTAGTTGATATGGGTTTGTACCTGGATGTCGACTTGTGTTCATCAATAATTCTACCAGGATTAGTCAACAATATGTGTCTTGTCGTTTGCCTCGCCAGATTTGGTGTCGGCATGGGTTTTGTCATCCACTCATAGGTTGATCATCGACATGGGTGTCATCCGTTATAAAGGTTCGATATGGTTCATCGTCAGGTTGTCGTCACAAATGCCACTTGTGTCGACGATGTGAATTTGGGTCTATGTCTCATGTTTCTAATGTCTCTTTGTGACATTTGGTGACAAATGGGTTTTGTTTATCTACTTTGATGTAAAGTCCTAAAACCATAATCTAGATCCTAAACCTAGAACCTAAAGACATCATGCAAAAATGTATTGAAATAAAAATACATAAAAAAAAAAACCCTATAATCAAAACTATGTGCAAAAACTAATTCTAAAACCTAACCCAAGTCATCAAACCTAATGCTAAGCCTAAGTCCTAACCCTCGACATATGTTTAAACAAACAAAAACAATGTAAATACAATAAACAATCACCTTAACTGAAGCCTAAACCATGTCAGAGAAACATGTGATAGGGTTTGAATGACCATTGGAATTAACACATTGCTAAACAATACACAGTTCAGTTATGTAACCGCATCGGAGGTTAACCACAACCGTCAGCATGTGAACAGTCATGTGTAACTGTCGGGTTGTCAAACCATCAGAGTAACCACAACCTTGACCCCAGCGGGAACGACCAACACCAACCGTCAGCATGTGAACAAGTTCGAATTTCACAGCATAGTCAGGAGTTTTAGTCGCAGTAGGTTTGGTGGGCAGTTACGTTTAGGCATGGCAGTGCTATGTGAGTGCCAGGATAACTGCCACTGCCAACCGTTACAGTGAACGGTCAACAGAACTGTCGAATCCCAAACCGCAGTTTGGCCAGTCACATGATACCGTTAGCCCTCCGCCCGGTTAGCTGAAAGTAAACGGTTTTAGTTTATTATAATGTTTATTTTTGGGTTTTCGTTGAAGTTTGTTTAAACAACTATTGCGATGACCATGCCAACCTAGCCTAAGTGGCATTAAACAACAAGACCAATTTCTAAACCTAACCAGACTCAACCAAATTCATCCACAAATCATCCCAAGGCGGTTTTATGTACCTGTAGGCCTTTAAAAGGTGGATTTTTCTTCATTGATAAGGGGAGAGTGGTTTTGATATTTGTTTTCAGATTTTGGAGGTCACAGGCAGTTTTCTTTTCAATGTAATAGGAGCATCCAAAGTCAGAATTGGGAACCGTGTAAGGCGTTGGAAATCTGGTTTAGAGGGCTATCTGATGACAATTATCAAAAGTTCTTGCATGCAAATTCAGACTGATCAAATCTCTATGTAATCGACCTCATCTGTTTCAATCGTCATAAAGTGGTCACCCATCTTGAAAGCAGACCCGGAGACGTAGTCCATCAGGGACGAACTCTGTAATCAACTTTGCTACATGGTATCACTGCATCTTTACTATTTTCGCTTCTATTATGCATCTTTATTATGTTTAATTAGTTTTCGTAAAGTCTTCTTCTCAAGCAGTTTTCCTTGATTTCCGTGCTTTGAGCTAACATTCAATTCATTAATGGTTAATCAATTCTACATCAGTTTAAGTCTATGATCATTTCAGATCAATTTCATATTTCAAGAATATTTCAAATCTAACGGTTGCGAGAGAGGTCAATGTTGGCATTATGATTCAAGTGTTGTCCTTGATGGCAACTCACTCAGAGGTTGGTACAGGTGCTCAGAGGTTGGTACAGGTGATGGCAACTTAATCAGAAGACAGATCCTAGTACAGTATGCCAAGAAATTTCATACACGCAGGTTCGTTAAGCCCAAGTAGCGTGTACACGCAGGTTGGCTTCAGAAAAAGCGCGTGTCTATGGAAAAGTACCTTTGGTCCATGGCAGTTAATCCTTGGAAGTTGTGCCTATGGTTTCGGACCATTGTGTCTCGACGGGCGTGTCAATCCCTAGTTTTGAAGTTGATGGTATTGTGTTACTATGGTTTTGGCTCTTGGTATTGAACAAGGCCTAAGGCTATATAAGGAGAAGGAAATCATTAGGCAAGTGTATCTGAAATGTCTTGAATATCTGATGAAGCATTAGATCCAGTATGCAGTGTTATGGGTTGATGATGCATTGCTTGATCTGAGCTAAGGAGAAGATCTCACCGGTTGATGGAGAACTAGATCTAAGGATAGATCGGGATCTAATGGTTTGAAATGCACTATCATGATATGGTTGATTATGCGTATTTCTAGATCTGCATACTGTCGCAATGCTATGTTCTGGGTCTAACTGATGTCTGGTACAGCTGCAAATTGAGAAAGTTTATTTTTAGATCTGTACGCAGGTTGGTTTCGGTAAAAGCGCGTGTATACGCGGGTTTCACTCATTGAAGTAGCGTATATCTCTTGAAGCTTGATTTTTGGGTTTGCAGATTGGATCTGACTGTTATTGCAGAGTTCTGTAGACTGCTCTGTGTTCTGGTGTCTGGTGATTGACAGGGTTCAGTGGTTCAGTGATTCAAAGTTTGATGATGCTAGTATTGGTTGTTTTATGCTACAATGATCTGTTGTGAAAGTTGAATGAATTGTGGTCTACAGATAGTAATGTTGTGCTTCAGGAATATCCAGTTTGAAAATGTATGAAAGGTGGTACCTGAAAGAAAGAAGATTGTAGGTCAGCACCTACGTACTAGTATCTTAGCTAGTACAAAAGCAAAGGGGGGTTGGAGCTCCCTTCCAAGGAAGTTTGGAGAACGAGAGAAGGTTGTAGCCTTCTGCAGGTTGTAGCCTGCGTGCTGGTATAAGGCTGCACCAGTACAAAAGAATTGTAAACTGAAGTTTCATATAAAAGATAGAAACAACTTGCAGCAGGTGGTTTTCACCCACATTGGGTTTCCACCTTATATCTTGGTGTTCATATGTGTGGTTCTGTGTGATCTGTTCTACTGCATCTGTTTACTCTTAATATGGTGAATAATGTCCTCATGCACTTAACTGAAGATAAACTGACTGAATTATAAGATTTCTAGTTATACGCTGTTTTCTTTATTCACAGTTGCGTGTACACGCTGGTTCACTTAACGAAAGTAGCGTATATGTTTCTGAGCATTGAAAAAGTTTTTATAGTTCTGATAATACTGATTCACCCCCCCTCTCAGTATTATTTCCAACAATTGGTATCAGAGCAGGTCCTTCAGAGAAGCTTGATCGCTTGAAGGTAGATCGTTCATCATGAGCAACTACGAGAAAGAAGCATCAATCAGGCCACCCGTTTTCGATGGGACAAACTTCAATTATTGGAAGGTAAGAGTTACTGCATATCTTCAATCTCTTGGTACAGAAGTTTGGAACATTGTAGAAACAGGCTATGCCTTTCCTTCAGCTACTCCTACAGATCCAGCTGAGAAAAAGCAGTATGAAACAAATGCAAAAGCAGTCAGTACTCTATTAGGAAGTATATCCCAAACAGAATTCATGAAGGTCATGCACTTCAAATCAGCAAAAGAGATATGGGACAAAATGATCACTAGCTATGAAGGAGATGAACAGGTAAAAGAAGCTAAACTTCAAACTCTCAGGATTCAATATGAGACTCTCAAGATGTATAATGATGAAAGTGTGGCTAATTATTTTCTTCGGGTAGATGAGATTGTTAATTGTATGAAAAATTTGGGTGAAGAAATAAAAGAGACTATAGTAGTTCAAAAGATTCTAAGATCATTATCCCCCAAGTTTGAATCTAAAGTATCTGCAGTAGAAGAAAAGGAAAATCTCCGTGTTCTCACTATGTCTCAGCTGCATGGAATTCTAACTGCTTATGAAATGAGAAAGGGAGGTCCATCAGACAGAAGGGAAGCTGCTTTTAAGGCATCAGGAAAAGAAGATTACTATGAAGCAAGCCATGTTCCAGAAGAAGAGGAAGAAGAATCAAATTTTGTCAGAAATCTTCAAAGGGGTTCTGGAAGGTTCAAAGGTAAGCTACCTTTCAAATGCTTTGCTTGTGGAAGAGTAGGTCATTATGCTGCAAAATGTCCTTATAAGGATAAAGGAAAAGAACCTGCTAGATGGAACAAGAAACAAAGTACAAATAAGAAAAGCTACTACACCCATGAGGATAGTGATGGCTTATCAAACAGTGATGAAGATGAACAAGGTAATAAATATAAGCTGTTAATGGCATTTGAAAATGAGGATTATGAGGATGCTGTAGATGTGGATAATCTCTATGATGAAATTACTAGACTCAAGAGATGCATAGAAGAAAGGAATGTGATCATTGATACTTTGCAATTTCAAATTGATGAAAAGGAAAAACATCTTGAAAAACTAGAAGGTGAAATTGTTGGTCTCAGAAAAGAAATTGAGAAAACAAAAGCTATTAATCTTAAGTTTGTCAAAGGATCTGAAACTTTGGATGAGATTATCAATGTGCAGCGGTCTCCTCTAAACAAAACAGGTTTGGGCTATAATGGAGAAACCACTCAAGCCTCTACCTCTAAAAGTTATCTTGATGCAGCAAGGAGAAGCGAGCAAAGGCCAAATAAGAGTCATCAGATGAATCAGGGACAATTTATCTCAAGAACAAATAAAGACCAGGGACAAACAGCCTTAAGGACAAACAGAAGCTACAATCAGCCACAGGTAAAATCTTCCCAATTTGCTCCAAGAATGAATAGAAGCTATAATCGGTTGGATGATAGATCTGATTACCGCAGAAGTTTCTTTAATGGCCAATGCTTTTCTTGCCATAACTTCGGTCACAAAGCAGCTGAATGTGTTGCCTACAAAACAATCATGACTAGAGAAGCTCAAAAGCAAGGGAGAAGGACTGGAATCATGAAGAGGACTTATAACAGTTTTTCGGTTCTTGAAAATGAAGTTGAATGCTCTATTTGTAATAACTTTGGTCATGAAGACTCTGAATGCAGGAGCAGATTCCGGAAGACAACTCAGAAGGAACAAACCTCAAATGTTAGAACATGGAGAATAAAAGAATCACAACCAGAAAGATGTGGGATAGCCTTTTATGCAGAAGGTCAAGAAAATCTATGGTACATTGACAGCGGATGTTCGAAGCATATGACAGGGGACAAAGAAAAGCTTGAGTCATATACCGCATTAGAAAAGGGGAAGAAAGTTTCTTTCGGGAACGATATCTCTGCAGCCATAAAAGGAAAAGGTGTTGCTCCATTGAAAGAAGAGGTCAAAGCAGGAAATGTTTTATATGTTGATGGTTTAAAACATAATCTTCTCAGTGTCAGTCAAATGTGCGATCAAGGAACTGAGGTAATATTTAGATCAAATGGATGTTGTGTTCGAGATCTTGATACAGGTAAAACAGTGATCAAAGGAAGAAGGACTCCAAATAATCTATATATCTTTGAGGAAAGACAACAATGCTACTTAAGCAAGGATGAGGAACATTGGCTATGGCATCGGAGGTTGGGGCATCTAAGCTTTTCACAAATAAGGAAAGCATGCAAATATCAGGCAGTTCGTGGTCTTCCAGATATCAAAATTCCAGACAACACCATATGCAAATCTTGTCAGTTTGGAAAGCAAACCAGAACTAACTTTCCAGAGAAGGAAGGATCAGCTAGCTTGCCTCTTGAGCTAGTCCATACAGATGTATGTGGTCCATTTAGGAAAAGGACACCTCGAGGAGAAGAATATCTGATATTATTCATTGATGATTTCTCAAGGTTTGTTTGGTTAGGACTTATGAAGCACAAAGATGAAGCATTCGAAAAATTCAAATCCTTCAAAGCATTGGTAGAAAATGAATCAGGACACAAAATTAAGTGCCTCAGATCTGACAGAGGTGGGGAGTTCACCTCAAATGAATTTTTTGATTTCTGTGACGAACATGGGATAAGAAGAGAATTCTCTACAGCTAGAACTCCTCAGCAAAATTGGGTTGTGGAAAGAATGAACAGAACTATCCAACAAATGGCTCGTGCTATGCTCGATGAATCAGGTACTCCTGCAACCTTCTGGGGTGAAGCTGCACATGCTGCTGTTATTATTCTTAACAAAACAAATGTCCGAGTAAACAGCACTCAAACACCTCATGAGCTTTGGAGTGGTAAAACTCCTTCCGTGAAGCACTTCAAAATCTTTGGGAGCAAATGTTATATTAATAATACTGATGAGCAACTTGGCAAACTTGAACCAAGAGCAGATGAGGGCATTCTTCTTGGTTATTCTCCACATAGCAAAGCATACAAGTGCTACAATAAAAGACTTGGCAGAATTGTTGACAGTATTGATATAGTAGTTGATGAGAAGGGATATATTCCTAGGCAAGTTCATCATGAGGACATTGAAGAAGATGAAGGTTACTCTCAAAGGCGAAATGATGAAGAAGAAGAACCTCAAGAAGAAGAAGAATCTCAAGAAGAACCAGAGGAGCAGACAAGAATAGAAGGGAAGACTCCATCCAGATATGTTCAAAAGAACCATCCAGAAACTCAGATTGTGGGGCAGAAAGAAGCAGGAATACAAACAAGAAGGACACTTGTAGAAGCTTCAAGCTACTTAGCATTACTCTCCTCCATTGAACCACAAAATGTGAAAGAGGCATGCAAAGATGAATGTTGGGTCAAAGCAATGGATGAAGAACTTGAGCAAATCGAAAAGAACAACACTTGGGAATTAGTTCCTAGACCAAAAGATAAGAATGTAATAGGAACAAAATGGGTCTTCAAGAATAAATTAAATGAAAATGGAGAAGTAATTAGAAACAAGGCCAGACTTGTTTGTAAAGGATATGCACAGCAAGAAGGAATAGATTTTGAAGAGACCTTTGCTCCTGTGGCAAGACTTGAGGCCATCCGAATGTTTCTTGCTCTCTCAAGCTTTCAAAACTTCAAGGTATTTCAAATGGACGTGAAATCAGCCTTCCTGAATGGAGACTTAGAAGAAGAAGTATATATTGAGCAGCCAGATGGCTTCATTCTTGGGAATGATCCAAACCTTGTATGCAGATTGAAAAAGGCACTCTATGGACTCAAACAAGCTCCAAGGGCTTGGTACTATCGGTTGGACAAATATCTTCACCAACAAGGCTTCTCAAAAGGATCAGCAGATAGCAATCTCTATATAAAAGTTGAAAATAACAAATTGCTAATTCTTGTTGTTTATGTAGATGATATTATTTTTGGCAGCAATGAAGAGACTATGAGTCAAAACTTTGCCTTGGTTATGCAGAAAGAATTCGAAATGTCACTTCTTGGAGAATTGACATATTTTCTTGGATTGCAAATCCAACAAAATGAAGGAGGTATCTTCTTGTCTCAAACTAAATACCTCAAGCAGATCTTGAAGAAGTATGGCATGGAAGAGTCAAAGCCAGTATGTACACCCATGATTACAGGATGCAGCCTCAGTGCAAATGATGAATCAGCAGCAGTTCACCAACCCACTTATAGATCCATGATTGGGAGTTTGCTTTATTTGACAGGTACTCGACCAGATATTACACATGCAGTAGGAATGGTTGGAAGATTTCAAGCCAACCCAAAGGAAACTCATCTTCAAGCAGTCAAAAGAATCTTCAAATATCTTCAAGGGACCCAAAACTATGGCTTATGGTATCCCAGAAATACAGATCTCACTCTTCATGCTTACACAGATGCAGATTGGGCTGGAAGTGTGGATGATAGGAAAAGCACAAGTGGTGGTGCTTTCTTCATGGGTTCCAGATTAGTATCTTGGTTCAGCAAGAAACAGAGTTTGATTGCCTTATCTACAGCTGAAGAAGAATATGTGGCTGCGGCATCTTGTTGCACACAACTTCTTTGGATGATGCAGACCTTGCAGGACTTTCAAATCACTTGCACTCCACCCGTTTCTATCTTATGTGATAACACTAGTGCAATCAGCATTTCAAAGAATCCAGTCATGCACTCAAAGACCAAGCACATACCAATCAAGTACCATTTTCTCCGGGAACAAGTGCTTGAGCAGAAGGTTAAGTTGGAGTATGTTCCTTCTAAGGAACAAGTTGCGGATATTCTCACAAAACCACTGCCCAGGGAAACTTTTGAATATCTCAGACAAAAGCTGGGAGTAGTTGATGCTTCATACTGCTGTTGAAGCTTAACTGTTCTACAGAAAAGTTGGTATACGCAAGTTACGAAAGGTATATACGCGTATACACGCCGACTTATGCGGTGAAAGTCGCGTGTATGAAGTACGCTTGTTGTATATCCGCGTGCATACGCTGTTTTGTACAGGATAACTCGCGTATATGGAATTCTGAGCAGCAAGGGCAATCTCTGGTTTAAAAGATCTGAGATGGGTATGTCAGAATTCTTCAGACACAGTTTCAAGGGGTGCAGCGGCACAGGTTCGGAGGGAGCAGCTTAAAAGTTTCATAAAGTATTATTGGCATTTCGATGTTTTGGTTATTAGTTTCTTAGAAAGAAATCCTGGTTGCTGATCTAAAAGATGTTTATCAGATACTGCTGGTGACTTTCATAAGTCTTGGTCTAGATCTATTGTCTCTATGTCATGCCTCTCTTTTGTGATATTTCTTTAATGGTGTCAAGGTCATGTAACGGCCTATTTTGGTTTCCCCACTATGCCTGGGATGATTGATGCAACGTGATTTGTTGTCATATGTAAAATTTTGATGTATTCCCACTTGGTTGGGTGGATGAGTCAATTTTGTATATCCTCACTTAGTTGAGAGATGGATGTATGTATGAGTCCTAAGTGATAGGAAGGTCCTTTATGATGTATAGATTCATGTTGAACATCTTTTGTAGACCTTGCTTTCAGTCAGGGAGAGCATGAACAGCACACTTCAGCAGTACAGAGACTTGGCATGTACTCAGGGGGAGCATTGACAGATTGGTACACCTTGGCATATACAAAGGGGGAGATTATTCAGAGATTTCAGCAGGTACTCAGGGGGAGTATGGACAGTGGAATGATTCAGCAAAGGAAGAGAATATCTTGGTCCACCCTTTGCCCTTGATGTCAAAGGGGGAGAGTGATTTGGTGTGGTGGTTGCCATCAAGTCCAAAGGGGGAGATTGTTGGCATTATGATTCAAGTGTTGTCCTTGATGGCAACTCACTCAGAGGTTGGTACAGGTGCTCAGAGGTTGGTACAGGTGATGGCAACTTAATCAGAAGACAGATCCTAGTACAGTATGCCAAGAAATTTCATACACGCAGGTTCGTTAAGCCCAAGTCGCGTGTACACGCAGGTTGGCTTCAGAAAAAGCGCGTGTCTGTGGAAAAGTACCTTTGGTCCATGGCAGTTAATCCTTGGAAGTTGTGCCTATGGTTTCGGACCATTGTGTCTCGACGGGCGTGTCAATCCCTAGTTTTGAAGTTGATGGTATTGTGTTACTATGGTTTTGGCTCTTGGTATTGAACAAGGCCTAAGGCTATATAAGGAGAAGGAAATCATTAGGAAAGTGTATGCGAAATGTCTTGAATATCTGATGAAGCATTAGATCCAGTATGCAGTGTTATGGGTTGATGATGCATTGCTTGATCTGAGCTAAGGAGAAGATCTCACCGGTTGATGGAGAACTAGATCTAAGGATAGATCGGGATCTAATGGTTTGAAATGCACTATCATGATATGGTTGATTATGCGTATTTCTAGATCTGCATACTGTCGCAATGCTATGTTCTGGGTCTAACTGATGTCTGGTACAGCTGCAAATTGAGAAAGTTTATTTTTAGATCTGTACGCAGGTTGGTTTCGGTAAAAGCGCGTGTATACGCGGGTTTCACTCATTGAAGTAGCGTATATCTCTTGAAGATTGATTTTTGGGTTTGCAGATTGGATCTGACTGTTATTGCAGAGTTCTGTAGACTGCTCTGTGTTCTGGTGTCTGGTGATTGACAGGGTTCAGTGGTTCAGTGATTCAAAGTTTGATGATGCTAGTATTGGTTGTTTTATGCTACAATGATCTGTTGTGAAAGTTGAATGAATTGTGGTCTACAGATAGTAATGTTGTGCTTCAGGAATATCCAGTTTGAAAATGTATGAAAGGTGGTACCTGAAAGAAAATTGTAGGTCAGCACCTACGTACTAGTATCTTAGCTAGTACAAAAGCAAAGGGGGGTTGGAGCTCCCTTCCAAGGAAGTTTGGAGAACGAGAGAAGGTTGTAGCCTTCCGCAGGTTGTAGCCTGCGTGCTGGTATAAGGCTGCACCAGTACAAAAGAATTGTAAACTGAAGTTTCATATAAAAGATAGAAACAACTTGCAGCAGGTGGTTTTCACCCACATTGGGTTTCCACCTTATATCTTGGTGTTTATATGTGTGGTTCTGTGTGATCTGTTCTACTGCATCTGTTTACTCTTAATATGGTGAATAATGTCCTCATGCACTTAACTGAAGATAAACTGACTGAATTATAAGATTTCTAGTTATACGCTGTTTTCTTTATTCACAGTTGCGTGTACACGCTGGTTCACTTAACGAAAGTAGCGTATATGTTTCTGAGCATTGAAAAAGTTTTTATAGTTCTGATAATACTGATTCACCCCCCCTCTCAGTATTATTTCCAACAGTCAAACAATTGATCTCTCCCATTACCATCATATTCTGAGATATTCATGAAATATGCAATCAACATAAGGATGCCCCTTCCTATGCTTTTACAATTCCTTCTACTGGATGATTTCCTATAATGTTTTATTGTCACTAAAACTTCCTAACTAGTTGCGCAAAAATGACCCCACAGTTTGTCTTTCACACATAAATGACCAAACTATAATTTCTATCATTAATAAAAAAACACATTACTCTATTATTCTAATGTCCATGGACCCTCCCTTGAGGGAGTCGGCCTAGAAATACTCTAATACCATGTTAAGATGGGAGAGTATATATTATTGAACACACACAAAATGTATTGAGAGTCTACATTAACCAAATATGGTTAGAAATATAAATACAAAAGGATATGTGTCAAGATGGACAACTTATCTTCGAGACATAATCACTCAATTTAGATAATATGTCAATCAAATATGAAATTAGGAAGATAAATAATTAGAGATAATCTCTCACATCCAACTAGGCCTCAACAATGTCATAAAAAATAGGAATAGACTCCTTGTAGAGACTAAAATAATACCCAATAATCTCAAAAATTAAATAATCATGAAAACACATGAAAAATACGAATTATTTACTCCAACACTATTATTGTCTCCCATTTTTATGTGAAATTTATTAATTAATCTTATAATTTTAATTGAAATTCCTTATTAATTACTTATATATTTTTAGTAATTAACCATATTGTTTTTCATATTACGATATTATAATTACTGTCACATTCCAACAATTGATAGTAGTACTCGACATGCTACATTGTTATCACAATGATTTTCTTATTATAGCATATTTATGATCCTTTGTAATAATAAATCATGATATAATTGATTAGATTCAACATTTCAAATTATTTTAGCTCAATTGATTAAAATTATTTAAAAATATGTAATATCAAGTTAAAATAATTTGAAAATATGTCATATATAGTTATTGAAAGTATTTTAATCAACATTGCATATATACATACTAAGGAAATAAATCAATTTTTCTTTGAGTGTGAAAAATAGTGTAAGGTTGTTAGGTATACTCATTTAAAAATTCACAAAGCTCAAAGTCAATACAACAATATTATAGCTCATCATGTCACCCCTAGGGATTTGAATTTGGGTGGGGAAGATAATAATCATTTTTCTTAACCACCCGAAATAACCCCTATTGATTTTTTATTTTTTTTTAAAATTAGCCTCCTAGCCAATATTACAATATCGGTCAGAATAAAACCATTACAACAATATTTATCAAAGAATTATAGCTTATCATGTCACTAGTGAGGATTTAAACCTAGGTGGAGAAGATAACAACCATTTTTTGCAATCACTTGAGATAACCTCAATAGACAAAACTTTTGGCATTGGGTAAGGAATTAAATTTAGTCTCCCTCTCAATTTGAAGGAAAGAGAGAGGTTGCTAGTACTAAGCCAATCCTTAATATAGAATCACTTAGCAACACAACATAGTGACTCTATTTTAGATCATTAAATATATAAACATATATGACTTGAACTTTGGTAGAGAGGATAACAACTATTTTTCCCAACCACCCAAACTAAACTCCAAATTTATCAAGCACCGAGAGTGATCAAATCTCTCAAGGTGAAAACCTTTTCTCAATTTTTGCACTAAAAAAAAAGGTTTTCACCTTGAGGGATTTGATCCCTCTCGACCCTTGATAGATCGAAGTTAAGATGGATCTAGGTTGGTTTTACACACGCACACACACCATTGATAAAACCATAGGTTGTCAAAATGTGGAACCCAAAAATTGCCAACAATAAAATTGCCTCTATGAACTCAAATTGATTTGCACTGCAATAATAACAATATTTATGAGTATTAGTTTGTTATAATTCATTTTATTTTACTTTTATTTTGAATAATTTTATTTTATTTTTAATTTTATATTTATTTTTATGTAATTTGGTTGAGTCAAAATCAAGGATAATTTTAGGGGCGAATGTTTGCCCTTTGCGAAATTAAGGGGTTTTAAATTTTTAGTGGGCGAATATTTTGTATCATAGTACATTTTTACAAATCACCTCAAATAGCCCACCTTATTTTAAGGGAGAGGGTAAAAAAGGTAAATTTAGCCATTGAAATTAGGAATTACAACCTTCCATTCGCCCATTTTCAAGAATAGGTTTTATTTAAGTGAATCCTATGGGCCAGATACCATATTTATAAAAGAGGTATGGTAAATTAATAAAAATATAAATAAATGAGCGTATGGTAAATAAATAAAACATTTTTTATATTTACTCCATAAGTCACCTTATATACATGTAAGGGTGTAAACAAATAAAAATATAAGTAAAGTGGAGGTATGGTAAATAAATAAAACGTCTTTTTATACTTACTCAAAAGGTATGGTAAATAAATAAAAATATAAATAAACTAGACGTATCGTAAATAAATAAAATCTATTTTTATATTTAGTCTATAACCCTCGTTCTATTTACGAAGGCTCAAGAAAGAGGTTTTATTTAAGTGAATCCTATGGGCCAAATACCATATTTGTAAAAGAGGTATGGTAAATTAATAAAAAACATAAATAAACGAGAGGTATAGCAAACAAATAAAACATTTTTTTTATATTTACTCCATAAGTCACCTTATATTTACGAACACTCAAAAAATGGGTTATATTTAGGTGAAACCTATGGCTAAAATACTATGGGACAAATACCATGGACTAGATTGTTATTAATACCATGCAAAAAACCATTATTAACCCTAATATTAGAATTAATAAAAATAAAAATGGCACATGGTATTGACCCATGGTATTCACCAAAATGGCACATGGTATTGACCCATGGTATTCACCTGGAATGTAGCCTATTTAAATGGGGGAATTAAACCAGCATGTAGCCTATGCTAAGATTTACTAGGACTTTACACAATTTTATTATTTAGTGAAAGACTCGCCAAGATCTTACAAGATTTTATAATTGAGTAAAATATTCTAATAAAAATAAAAATGGCACATGGTATTGACCCATGGTATTCACCAAAATGGCACATGGTATTGACCCATGGTATTCACCTGGAATGTAGCCTACTTAAATGGGGGAATTAGACCAACATGTAGCCTATGCTAAGATTCACTAGGACTTTACAAAGTTTTATTATTTAGTGAAAGAGTCGCCAAGATCTCAACCAAGATTTTATAATTGAGTAAAATATTCGTCATGCCTGGTGAGAAATTCGCCAAAAAATTATATATACATATTATATTATTGATAAAATCGCCTTCCATTTTTCCTATATACCATGGAGATTCGCCCATTTATTATATTTATAAATTTAGGGGGGGGTTCTTAAAATTTTCCCTAGTCAAAATGTTTATGCTTAAATTACAATATCTCTTCCATATGAAGTGCTTGTTGGCATAACCAAACAACATAGCTAATTTTATAAAATATAAAAATAATTTTAATTACAATCACATCTGTTTTAGAATAGACTTCCAAAATTTTAATTTAATTATCAATAATTATTTATTAGAAGATAGAGATTTGACCTTATAAAATATTCATAGAATATTTTTGGTAGTAGTCACTCATAGATGGTTAAGACTCGTTTTAAAGTTATGCACTTTTTGGTTTTTTAATTTAATAAAAAAATGTTTAAAAATAAACAAAACTATATATATATATATATATATATATATATATATATATATATATATCAATTTTTTGTATTGTCAAATGTCTATTGGTTTTTTGGGCATGTGGTGTTGATAAGCGGATGTATTGGTCCATAATATTGTAGCAAAGTCTATTTATAAATCAACAATATCTTTAATAAGTGGAAGTGGATCTGGTTTTATATGTGTGTGTTTAATTCATATATTAGTCATGGAAAATTTTAGGGGTTAATATTCGGAAGTGGGCTAATTTTCTATGATTTTTCCATAAAAAATATTCGCCAATTTCCATTTTTTTATAAATATGATTCACCCAAATTTTATAATATAAAATTATTTTACCTTAAAAATCACCAAAATTATATAGATACTATATATAAAATCTTTATAAATTTGAACAATTTTACAAATATATCAATAAATATTTTATAGTTTGCATATTAGGTACTAGTGAAATTCGCGAATGTTTTCAAATTTCAAGATAATTTTTCATCCTTCAAATTTTTCGTGATATTAGTCCATCCATGTAAATAACATGGTTGGTAAATATTAATAAACATCAATCCATAAAAAACATCATAACACTTATGACATGATACATCTCACATTGCTAAAATTTAAAAAAATCATAAAAGTTAATTAAAATATAACTTTATTTTAAATTATTATTATTATTATTATTAAGAAATAATAAGAAAAAATAATATATAAGTTAAACATATATATACATTTTAAAAAACATAGGAAAATATTCTTAGTCATGGAGATTTATCTCCACTTTAGTTTAGAGATTCTGAATGTGTAAATATATTTTGTTACAATACTATGGGCGAGTAAAATGAATTATCAATACCACATGACCACATGTCAAAAAAACCATAACTCACTTCATATGACACTTGTTTATATAACAATTTTTTTAAAATTAAATAATTCAATTATAAAAACAAAATAATATTAACTATTTTGAAGATAAATCTCAACCTTTAATTTATGAACTATAAATATTGAGGTACGGCGTAGGCAGCGCTGGCGACAGTACAGTACTCAGCGTGGATTGAAGCCGATGACGACAGCTAGGAAGGAAAAACCCGTATCCGGTCGGCGGTTTGTAGTTTTTGTTTTACCTGGTCACGGGAGCGGTTTCAGAACTTTTAACTTTCCAGTGTTTTTCGTGGAAGTTTTTACTGTCCAGGCCAGCTGCTTCCCTAAGAGTGTAAGCTGTAAGCGGTTTTCTCAGCGACTGTCTCGGGCTGTGGTTGAAAGGCTATATTCCCAGTCTAAAACAAAACCATGGTAAACTCGAGCGAAGCTTTGGAGCTAGACCCCTCTCCGGAAGACCTGATAACAGTTTGGGGTAGAGAGTTCGCTGCACAGGCTCTGGGAGAGTCATTTGGCAAGAAGAAAGAAGGGTCAGGAGCTGCTGCGGGCGTGAGGGATGCAACTAGAGCCACAAGATTTGTTAAAACTCTGTCGGAAGAAAGTTGGGACTTGACGGGGTTTCTAGGACCTCCTGGGAAAGAAACTGTAAAAGGCTCCACCATTGCTGCGACGCCATCCTGGGAAGACAAGGTTACAAATTCGCAGCCTGGTAAGTTACTATCTCCATCAAAAATTTTCTCCCCATCTGGGGGTTTAGAAGATATAATAAATTCGGTCCAAAATGTCGGTGTCTGGAGACCTGTTGGGGGTTTAAAATCCTCAGGGACCGATTCTGGGAAGAGACCCCAGTTGTGTGCGGTCAATAGGGACCTTTTCCCTAAGGATTCGGAGCAGGGTTTATTGGGGCCGAAAGTAGGGGAAGCGGCCAGAATAGTCAGGCATTTTTTGGGTGAAAGTACCGGTTTACCTCATGACCTTGCCGGGGAAGGGAATGGTGGCAGTCCGACGGAAGGTTTTGTCGAGACCCAGACTAGTAAAAAGATTGAGCATGCAGAAGGAGCGGATAATGGAGACCGGAGGAGGAATGAAGATCAATCTCAAGATCCTGGAGACAAGTTTGTTGCATCTGATGTTCGAAGAATAGGGGGGAAAAGAAAGAAGTCAAAACCATTGAAGACAAGGGAGATTGCAGAGGTGGTTCTAGGGATGGATATGCAGGTTGAGGATGTTTTAGATGTGGATGGGGTCACGTTGGTGGGCAGAATTAGAGGACAGCCAGTTTCAGGCGTAGCCTTTAGGCGATGGGCGGAGAATCAGTGGGCAGGTTCTATGGCGGCCACATTCAAATCGAATGCCTTGGTCAAGGGTTGGTTCATGATCAAATTCGACTGTAAAGAGGCCATGGAGTGGGTCGAAGGACAGAACTGGGCCTATGGAAACAGGCCGGTGTTTTTCAAAAGGTGGACGCCTCTCTTTGATGCTGAAACAGAGAGGATGGACGAATTTCCGGTTTGGGTAAGAATTCCAAATCTGCCCCCATACCTCTGGGCGGATTCGGTTTTCAGGTCGATTGGGAATGTATTGGGGACTTATTTGGATGCAGATAGATCATACTTGCAAACTTTCGAGAAAAGGGTGGCTCGGATACTGGTTAAGCTCAATCCGAAGGAAGGCCTTGCAAAAACCATTCCTCTACGCTATAAGGAGTACAGAATTGAACAAAAACTTGACTACGAACATCTTCCGTTTCGTTGCCATTGTTGCCATGAATATGGGCATTTGGCGCGCGATTGCCCGCTGGGAAGAAGAAGGAGGAGGATTCAAAAGGAGCCAGAGGGATGGGACGAGCATAATAGGCAGGAGGAGGCTCAGGCAGAGGAGCCAGTGCGCGCGGGGACTCACGGTGAGGACCATTTACATCAGACAGCGGCAGTTTCTTCCAAGGAGGAGGGCGATCCGGTGGGTCGTGCAAACAGTCAGCCGATGGAGGACACTACTATGGAGCTGATTGTCGAAACCACCTGCAATCAATCGGGTATGCCGTCCTCTGTCTTAAAGCATTCTTCTATAATAGATGATTCTTGTATTGGGGGGCTCTCTGTGTTAAACACCTGTAATGATGTGATGAAAAAAATTGACAATCTTTCAATTGAGTCTGTCTCCATAAATCTGGATGGTGAAGATTTTCCTCCTTTGGGGATCGGTGGTGAGACAGTCTCTGTAACACGGCCATATAACCTGAGATCCTCTAGCAAGAAACCGATTGACCCGAATGAGGTTATGGAACCGGTAGGAGGCTTAGGGTTGGAGACCCCTAAATGTCACTCAAAGAAGAGCAGAGGAAGAAAATCGAGACTAACCATTACTCAGGAAAAAGCAATTTTTGATGTTGCTGATGGGAAATAGATGACAATCCCTGGGGCGCTTAGAGCAGCAAAACCCCCTGAGATGGTTATCAAATGATTTGCCTCTCATGGAACTGTAGGGGTTTAGCTAGTAAGCCTAAAAAACTAGCTCTTAAGGACCTCATTTCTCGCTGCAACCCTGACATTGTTTTCCTCCAGGAGACCTTAGGAAAGAGTATGGAAATTGAAGCATCTCTCTGTTCCCTTCTCCCGGGATGGGAGTTCATGGCTGCAGATGCCTCAGGTCACTCGGGAGGTATAGCTATAGGTTTTAAAAAAGGAAAGTTGAAAGTGCTAACCTCATGGGGACTCCAAAATGTCTTGGGTTTGGAGGTTGTATCACCTGAGTTTGATTTCCCTCTGACAATTGTAAATGTCTATGGACCATGTCAGGGAAGGGCAATGTTCTGGAATGATTTTCTCTCAAAAAGTTTGGTCCAGGACAAGAATCTCATCATAGGAGGAGACCTTAACTTTTCCATGGGGACCTCGGAAGCCTGGGGACCGCTTGCAAGGGAGGATCCTTTGACGGATTTTTTCACAAATGCCCTTTTGTCTCATCAGCTGATTGATGTAAACATTATAAAATCCAAACCAACTTGGAGAAACAGGAGGACTGGGGAGTATAGAATTGCTAAAAGGTTGGATAGGTTCCTCATCAGCGAGAGATTGGCATCTCTGGTTCCGTTATTCAGGCAGTGGGTCGGGGAAGGTGGGAATTCAGATCACTTCCCCATTCTCCTTGAGTTCTCAAAGCCTCCTCATAAGCCGGCCGCGCCTTTCAAATTCAATGCACATTGGCTCCAGGAGGAATCTTACATAAAGCTTTTTCATGAAACTTGGAGGCACCCGAGACCTGAGCTTGAGGGGAGCAAAGCTGGGAGATTCATGGAAAACTTAAAAAGGTTGAAGAAAGCAACCATTGATTGGGCCTCTGATAGAAGGAGGAAACAATCTGAAGACTTAGTAAGCATTGATGACGCCCTGAAGGTTCTTGAAGAACCAGAGTCTGATGCCTATGCATCCTTGGAATCAAAAGAGAAAATTTTGGAGTTGGAAAAGAAAAGGGCGAAGATTTTATTGGATAAAGAAGAAGAGTGGAGGTTGAAAAGCAGAGCTATCTGGTTAAAAGCAGGGGATGAAAATACAAAATTTTTTCACAATTATGCAAAAGGGAGGAGGAATGCAAATACTATCTGGAAGCTGAGGGACTCGGAAGGTAGGGAGGCATCTACGTTCGAAGATCTGTCTGCTATGGGGAAAGATCACTTTCAGTCTCTCTTTGCTGATCCGGGGGTTATTAATTTACCAGAAATCATTAGAACTGCTCAGGCTTTTCCTCGTTTTGTGGAGGAGGAGGAGGCTGAAGACCTCTTTAGAGAGGTGTCAAAAGAGGAGGTTGAAGGTGTAATAAAGTCCATGGCAAAAGACAAAAGCCCTGGACCTGATGGATGGACCATAGAACTCTTCACACATTTCTTTGAATCCATTGGGACAGAACTTTCTGAGGTGGTGGAGGAGTCTAGAATTAAAGGAGAAATATATGGGCCGTTCAATACCACTTTCATTGCCCTCATACCGAAAAAAGAGGATCCTTGCTCTTTCGAAGACTTCAGGCCTATCTCTTTATGCAATACCATCTACAAGATTATAGCAAAGATTATTGCGGTCCGCCTGAAGCCTATCCTATCCTGCTATATTTCAAAGGAACAATTTGGTTTCCTAAACGGGAGGCAGATTCATGAGGCTATTGGGGTAGCTCAAGAAACAATACACAGTCTCAGGCAGGCAAATAAGAAAGGGGCAGTGCTTAAAATTGATCTAGCCAAAGCTTATGACAGGGTCAACTGGACATATCTCAAGATGCTTTTGATGCACCTTGGTTTTCAAGTGGGTTTCATAAGATGGATTATGGGATGCATCACAAATGTAAATTTTGTTGTCCTGATAAATGGAGCTGCTTCCCAATTTTTCAAGAGTCAAAGAGGACTTCGCCAAGGGTGTCCGCTCTCCCCTCTGCTCTTTCTCCTTGCGGCAGAAGGACTAAGTAGGCTTATCTCAAAGGCTAAAAGTTCAGGTTTGATCAAAGGTTTGGAAGTTGCTGTTAACCTGTTCATTACCCATCTGCTTTTCGTTGATGACATCCTGTTGTTTACAAATGGGAATATCTCTGAAATCTTAGAGCTAAAGTCTATTCTTGATCTGTTTCTAAAAGCTACAGGGCTTAAAATAAATGACAGAAAGTCTCAGCTGATTTTTGAGGGCTTTAGTAGACAAGAGGAGACTGCAATTGAGACCCAGCTGCCCTTTGGAACTTGTAATATGGAGCAGCCCTTTAAATATCTAGGGTTTTGGCTCAAGCCAACCTCCTACAGGAAGCAGGACTGGAACTGGTTAGTAGCAAAGATTGAACAAAAAATTTCCCATTGGAGTTTCAAGTGGCTGTCGAGGGCTGGAAGGCTAACCTTGGTGAACTCAGGCTATTCCAGTTTTCTGGGCAGCCTTGACTTGGATTCCCAAAGGAATCCTCCACAAAATAAAACAGCTTTGCAGCAGATTTCTTTGGTCTGGGTCCAAGGAAGAGTCTGTTCTCCCATGGGTGGCATGGGACAGAATCGCAAGGCCAAAAGATTGGGGAGGATGGGGGCTTAAAAACCTTGTTGATTTTAGCCAGGCCTTAGCAGCTAAAGCAGGATGGCGAATCATAACTATGGAGAATCTGAGGACTAAGGTGGTAAAAAGGAAATACATTGACCCCATTCCGCTTGAAGATTGGATAAGAAGGCCTAATAAGAAAGGGAGGAACTGCTCAGTCATTTGGAAAGCCACTTCGGAGGCTTTTAAGGTAATTGAACAAGGGTTGGCATGGCAAGTCGGGAATGGAGAAAGCTTGAGGATTGGCAGAGACCCATGGGTTGGTTGCAGTGAAGATTTTGCCCTCTCCCCAGAACTGATTACTCATCTGGATGACATAGGTATAAAAAGCTTAAGCCAGATAGCTAGTATGGAGCAGCCATCTATTTGGGGTCAGGCCTGGAAGACTGAAGATGAGATTGGTCTAAATGTCATTTGGCGAAACGATTGGCAGCGTTATATTCAGGAGTTGAGAAGATCAAATGTCAGAATAAAGGATAGGTCAGATTCTCTGGTCTGGGCACATGCTGAAACAGGACACTACTCCCCAAAGGCTGGCTATATCTTTTTGGTGAAGAATAAAGGATGGACCCCTCCTGTTTGGTGGTCAAAACCTTTGTTTAAGTTAAAGTGTCCAAAAAAATCTAGAATTTTTTTCTGGTGTGCCTTAAACCATAAAATTCCTTCCTGGGACGTGCTTCAAGCTCGTTTTAAACAGGGACTTGGCAGATGCCCTTTGTGCTTCGCGGATGAAGAAACCATTGATCATCTTTTCTTGCTATGTCCGTTCACAAAACAGATTTGGCTAGAAGCAGAAAGGCTCCTGAATGTAAAACTAAGATGGGAAGGGGTCGATTTAAATGCATCCTGGGAATACTGGTGGAACCATTTTCAGGGGAGGAACTTGAGGAATCTGCCCCCCATCATCTGCTGGGGCGTTTGGCTTGCAAGGAATCGCAGCATCTTTAGAGAAAAGTTATCTCCCGTGGCAGCAGTGGCCATTCAAAGCATCGCCATTTTTTACAGTATCCCTTTGGATGAGGAGCAAAACAGTCAAAATCAGAGAACAGCACCCAATATTCGGGATGGGATCCCGTGGGATTTTTTCGACGGTGCTGCTCAAAACAATATTACGGGTGCTGGGATATGCATTCACATAAATAACGCTCACTCTCTCAAGGCATCGGTTGGAGTTGGAACGGGATCAAATAACTTTGCCGAACTCTCTGCCTTAAAACTTCTGCTCTGTTGGCTCATCCAAAAAAACATCCTCACCATTCAGATTTATGGAGACTCCTTGAATGTTATAAATTGGGTTATTGGGAAATTCAGATGCCAGAATTATATGTTGTTGCCTCTTTTAGAAGAAATCCAATCTTTAAAGCAGCGTTTTAATGTCTTTTCCATTGAACATATATACAGGGAATTCAATGAGGTCGCAGATGGGCTTTCTAAGACAAGTCTACAACAAAATATGGGCTCGTGGAGAATAACTGAGCAGATCCAGGAACAGATCTGGGTGTCGGATCTCCCTCCATATGCATAGTTTTCTCTTTTTGTTAGATGCTCTAGAGTCTTTTCTGTTTGTTTTTTCATGAAAATCTGGTAGCATCAGTCTTAAAAACTTCTGGTTACGTTTCAACTTTCAGATACATGAATGCTCCGTTTTTGTTGAGCTGGCTGTGTTTATGATACTTGGGTATGGATCAGCTGGGTCGTTTTCCTCTTGAAAGGAGGCCCAGCTGGATCTCGGTCATCTGGACATAGTTTTCTTGTTCTGGTTTCGGCTGTCTAGGCCGAGTGCATGGTTTACTTTTTGAGCAGCACGTTGTAGGGGTGCTGATGATCCTCTCTAGAGGAGGCTGGCCTTTTATTAGGCAGACACTTCAGAGTGTTAATTCATCTGCATGTAATTTTTTTACTTCTTATAAAAAAGTTCGTTTTTTCTTTGGAAAAAAAAAAACTATAAATATTTTAAAATATTTTTGAGTGTTTAAATTTCCACTATTCACATAATAATTTGTAATAACTAAATTAAAATTTTTGGAAATCCTATTCCACTCATTAAAATCACATTCCACGTAATAGGACGAACAAGTTCACATATTCAAAATATAACATTAATAAATGAGAATACCACAGGACAAACAAAACGAGAGGGAGAGTTTCTTTTCAAAAAAATAAAAATAAAACATTAGCCACTGTGGGATCTAGGAACCACTCTTTCCTTCTTCCCGTCATTCACTGGATCCACGCCCTTTCCAACATACAAAATAATCAGTCATGTCTGGGGTTGGGTACTATGGGCTCTCGGAGCCGCTCTTTCTTTTTTCTCACCATTCACTGGATCCACACCCTTCTCTTCCTCTACAGTAGAGAACCCGCAGACATAGCCACAATAATTCGGGCAGCAGGAAGGGACGGGGTTCTGAGCAGAAATGAGTATTATCATACCAGTAATCCGGGTAGCTGCCAGAAGAAACAGCATTCCCATCATCATCATATGGCCGCCTCCAATTATAAATTTCTGCATTCTCACGATACCAAAACACCCACACAGTAGCAGAAAGTTGGTTGTTCTTCGTACGCAAATCTTCCTTCCTTCCGGGATCCTGCAATGCCTTGGTATCAACCCAAGAAAGCAATAAAATGAATTACTCTCTCGCAATATAAATAACAGTTTCTTCGAAGCGGCAGTGATCGAAATATTTAACACGTCTGCCCTGTGGTTGTCTCCATTGACTTGGACTCCCCGGGGAACTTGCATTGCATTTGCGACGAAAGAAAAGTTTATTGATAATTGTCTGCCCTCTCAATTCAATGACTTCATTGTTGACCTCTCAAAGTCATAATATTGTTGGGTTCCTTGCATATTTTGTAGTTGCCAACTTAGTGAGGAATTTCCTCGTTGCAAGGGCCAAGTTTGTTAAGTTTGAAAATGGTTGTCAGCATATTATTATTAGGTGAGTAGGAGAGATTACTAATTCGATTTCTCTCTTTTTCAATAACACGTGTTTGACCAATCAATGAATAACGGATATATATATATATATACACCCAAGCAAGCAAGCAAGAAAGAAAGAAAATGGAATTACTCTCTCCCAATATAATATCCATATAAATAACAGATAACAGTTGCTTGGCACCGGCGGTGATCGAAAATTGAACACGTCTCGGCGCTGTTGTTGTATCCACTGACTTGGAGTCTTCCCGGGAACTCGCATTGCATTTGCAACAAAAGAACATTTTGTTTTTCCAACTGCTCTTTCCTGGATACTGTACGACATAGTTCCAATTTTCCAAGGGCGGCCTTGGGCTATGAATAGAAATGGAATAAAAGTTGCTAATTGTCTGCCCTGTCATTACAATGACTTCATTGTTTTTCGTCAGCTGAACATCACTTTTCTTCGATTGTTGGGTTACTTGAACATCGCTTTGTCCAAGTAAAGTCAATACAAATATTTTGTAGTTTACGAATTTCCTCGTTACAAGGGCCAAGTTTTTTAAGTTTGAAAATGGTTATCAACATAATATCATTAGGTGAGTATGAAAGATTGCTAATTCGATTTCTCTCTTTTTCGATAAGACGTGTTTGACGGATCAATGAATAACGAATATATATAAGACGTTTTAATTAGAATTGTAATGATTTTTTATAGTAAAAAGATTAAAAACAAATTTATCAAAAAAAATGGTAATTAATCTAATTTGACATTTTTATTGTAATATAAAATGAATTTGGAAACAAATTCATTAAAACAAGTGATGTAAATTTAAAAATCATTAGGAGATTTTTGTGTTCTAAAATGGTCTTTTTAAGGAAATTGTAAAATAATAGTGGAAAAAAGAAAATAAGATGACATTATCTCATCAAATTTTAGAGGGAAAAAATAAAAAACTATTTTTTCAACTTGTATTTTCAACTTATCTCCCTATGGGTTTACTCAAATTTCGAGTGGGAACACTCTTTGGATGCATAATTTGATTCCTCGTCCAAGGAGTACCCATGTTGCATACTTTCGATGGACCCTACAACATGAAAAATGAGAAATACATGAAAAACATGATTACAATCACGTCTTTTCATATATTTCTCATTTTTCGTGTAGCAGGGTCCATCAAAAGTATGCAATATGGGTACTCCTTGGATCAGAATCTGAATTTTGCATCCAACGAGTACTCCCGCTCGAAATTTGAGTAAAATCCTAAGGAGATAAGTTGAAAAAATAGTTTTATTATTTTATTATTTTTTAATCTTTTTACTTTTTTACCCCAAAATGGGTGAATCATCCCCATGGTTGACATCAGCTTCTTTAATCCATTGGTTCTTGTAAATTTTATTTTGATTGTACATTTTTCTTAGGATGCCCATTTTATACCTTGAAAGTTCTCTAATGGGTGATTGTGATAAAGATTTGTTGGACTATGCAACTCACTTGTCATAATATGTATGATCATATTTAATTATATAATTATTGGTCATACTGTGTCAAGATTTAGCCTTTACGAGGTGTTTCTATTAGTTCGAAAGTTGTTGGAGTCTAGTTGGTTTGAGAGATTCTCTTCAACTAGTTAGATTCCTAAATTGGTGCATCTTGAGATATTCCCTCAACCAACAAATTGAGTATCCAAAGTACTTTCCCTATCTTGATACAAAGCTCATTGTATTTATATGTATCATTATTTTGATGTTAATACATAGAGTTCTCCATATATGTGCAATATAGTTCTACTCTCCAACTTAAGATTGTATCATAACAACTAGTTTGGGTCAAACTCCATCACGAGAAGGCTTGGGGAAAAAGAGAGTAGAGGTAATTGTTATTTGTTTGTGTATCCACTAATATAGAGGTGTTAGCACCATTGTAGTTCTAAGTGCTCAATAACTGTGTGTGCATACAAGAGGGGAGTCCATGCTAGAGGGCACATGAGCAGATTATCGAGGGCTCGGTGTTAAGACCACCCCTTGTGTAGAGAAAATGATATGACTACAATTATGACGATTTATCTTATACTTGATAACTGTTTGTGGTGTGCTTTTACTTTTTCTTGATTATTAGCTTTTTCTCTTATTATTTTGTTGTTCTTATCATCAAACAACTACAAAAAACATAAATATTAACAATACACAAGAACGCTGGATGTAGGCTACAAGCCAAGGCCAAAACCTCTCCACTTTGGAGGAAAACCTAAAAATCTATTCTCTTCTTATAGATTCTTCAAATGATAAATTCCAAGTCCTCATAACAAGATCAATACCCTTCCATGACCAAACCAGAACTTCCTGATGATGTGCTTCTTTTATCCAAGTCAAATCAAGTAAAATCTCTTCCAGTTGCATAATTTCGACCCCCAGCTTCAGAATTTTAGCCTCCACTAGAGGTTTGAAATTTTCAACCCCTGCAGCAATTATTGCTTCCGCATGTGTGAGAAATTTTAGAGCTTCTAAGGATTCCTTTGACCTTCCCTTGAGTTGGTTTTCCTTCTAGGGCTTGTAGGGGGCTTAAAAGTCCTTTATTTAACCTTCTTCTTGCAATTTTCACAACTTGAGCTTATAGTTGCAAAACCCTAGCCTTATCTTTGCACATGAGAGAGAGAGAGAGAGAAATAACCTTCATCCTTCGTCCTCCTATCCTTCTTCGCTTTCCTTTCTTCTGCTTCTCCTTTGATTGGATGATGAGAAGTGAGTGAGTGTCCATAGGAGTTTGAGTTCCCTCCTATATATAGGCTTCCAAGGAGTACCACATTCCCTAATGAGGCTAACTTCTTAGCTTCTAATTTGACTTGGTCTTGGAGGGGTATTTTGAAACTTTAAATACAAAAATATTTCTTTTGACATGTTACAATATGCCTAATGGGGTCTTCTTCATATGACAATGACTCTATTGACTTCTTGAATCTATGATAAATCCTAGAAGCACTCAATGGGTGTTTGACCTCTATAAAAAGACCTTGAGCATGAAACCCATGCTACAAAAAATAGAAATAATAATTTTTCTTTCTTCTTACAATACACAAGAATCAAGAGTAACTTTCATATTTATGAAGATCGAACCGAGTTACATATTTCAACACACTATAGATAATTATTTGATGTTGTTTCCCTCACCCACTATCATCTCCAGTTTTTTGATAGATAGTAGACACTTCAGAGAGATAACATGGAAGTAGGACATCTCGATCTATTGCAAAGTGCAAGATTGAGGAGACCAAGGGAGCACCAACAAGAAGCAATCATGGTCAAAGTGAAGGGAGTCGATTTAATAAGGATTATCCACCATGTATCAACTCTAGTGAACTAGAATGAATGTGGGGGTAGTAATATAGTGGAAAAATATCTTTAAATCGTTGGTGTGGCATGAATTTTATGTGTAACAAGCAAGTATAAATTTGGTAGAGAAATTCAAAATCGTTTTTTCTTATAATTAATGTGATGCAAATCTAAAGAAATTTGTGTTATATTCTTGGTAGCATTGGACACATGTTTTAGTCTCAATTTGTGTCTAAGAGTGTTATAGACATTTTTGGCATTGCAACCCCAAGCATAAAATGTCCATAAACCAAGGGCTCCTAAGTCCCTAAAAGTGTTGTTCTAACCCCTAAAGGAACAAGGTCAACTGATTACAGCTTCTCCCAGAAGTTCTCTACGAAAAATTGCTCAAAATTGGTCAAAACAGGATCATTTCAGCTGCTCCATAGGCAAAGTGTGTTGCATCTCACCTAAGTACACTATGTGGGTGCGTTGCATTTCAGAAAGCCCTTCTATGGGGTGTGATGGGCGAGAAGTGACAAATGGCAGTGTCAATCCGCGAGGTGTAGAGGCATGGAATCTTCCAGAAACTTCTCCCGTGACACTTGCCTCTCTGAATTCGACCAAGGATGAGTAAGAGATCATCAATCTCCAAGTGGAAGCAAGAACTATCAGAGGGAAGACACTAATCAAATCACAAGCTGACTCATCTCCCTTATAGATATCTATATATGGATCCCTCATCCCAGAGATCCAGAGGCTGGAATTTTGCATCTTGTAGGGAATTGTTGTTGGTTTCTTGAGACAACATCATAGTGTTGGGTGATCTAAGCTTTGTATGAGGTGAAGAAGGGCTTACTTGCTGAGAGGATGATGCTGGGTCAGAACAACTGGTTGTAACTCCCTTGGCTCTTTCTTGATTATCAATAAAAGCTATTCAAGTTTTCCTCCATACTCTTGTGTCATTTATGTTTTATGCATTTGTATGGTCAATTTACATCTGATCCTAGATTGTTTATTATTATAGATCCATGTTCTTGTATAGTGTTATGCTACTTTGATCCTACAGGTACTCTGTGAAGCTGGGCGTACAAGGCAGCAAGTAGCGAAGGACTATCAGGAGAGAGAGGAATCGAACTAGGAGACAAGCGCAAGACAGAGGTTGGTCTCCTTTGTTCTTCTCTCATCTATATTTCATAAAGGAAAAATGAAAGTAGCTCTACTTTGTTTGTTTCTAAGGTAGCTACCACACCTTAGTGGGATAAGCAGTTCTGTGTAGACACTTTTCCCTATAACAAAGAGGCTTAGGAACATGAGATCTCCAAAACCTAGAAAAGGTTTTGGAAGAAAACATGTAGAGACCACTCAATTAAATTAATTAATAAATAATTAAAAATTGCCTAAGTCTAACTTAGGAAAATTGATTAATTAATGAGGGTTAATTGAGGAGATTGAATTATGCTCTATAGACTTCTAGAAAGTGACTTGGAAAAAGTCTAAGATCAAGATTTCTCTAATGTCTGCCATTGAAGCAACTAGACAAAGAAGAGTGCAGTTTGAACATGGAAGTTTTAAGAATGTCTTGCAGATTTTGAGGCTTTCTGTGAATCTTATTTCAATGTATCAAATGACACACATCGACACCAAAAGGAAAGTGGAATTTACCCCAGATTCCCTAAGCATTAATGAAATGAAAACCAACTTGAATATTTCATTTGGTGAGGTAAATGATCAATCTTGTTTGTATGCCTTTTATGTTTTTTCTCCTCACTCAAATTCCATTTTGGTATTGACACATGCAAATGAAGAAAGTAGGATTTTGAACAAGAGATTTAGACGCTTGAATTTCAGATATAGACATAACATAGCAAGAAAGGTATGGTTAAAGGAATGTTGACTATTGATTTTTGAAAGGGTGTTTGTAATGGATGTGCTCTTGGAAAGCATCCACAAGACAAGTTCAAGAAGGGGTATGCATGGAGAGTCTCTTCATCATTGGAACTTGTACAAAGTGATATTATGGGCCAATTTACAGAAAGTTCAATGAGAAAATAAATACATGTGGTATCATTTATAGATGATTACAAGAGATTAACTCAGGTTTACTTCTTCTAATTCAAGTCTAAAGTTTTTCAACATCTAAATATTTTCAAAGAGTATGTGGAAAATGAATTTGGATAACACATCAAGATAGTCTACCAGATAATGGGAAGGAATATGTTAACAAATATATCCAAAGCCTTTGTAATGAAGAAAACATATAGTTGCAACACACAATTCTTTTCACCCTGCAACAAAATAGGGTGTTTGAGAGAAAGAACAAATCTTTGAAAGAAATGGCCAATTACATGTTTCATGAAAGATATCTTTCATCAAAATTGTGGTTTGAAGTTGTCAATTGTGCTTCATACATCTAGAATATATATCCTCATAAATTTTTTCCTTGAGAAACACCTTTTGATTCTTGGAATGGCATGCACATATTAGAAATACAGGGATGAGAGTGAATCATTATTTCAAGCTAAAACAATTTTTACTCAACTTATACTCTTATTTTCAATTTTAACTAAATTTTCATTTAACTAGCAACACATTATTATAGTAGATATGAACATAATAAATTAATCATGAGCAACACATAATCATAAAATAATGTGAGCCATAAGAATACAACATAACAACACATAGGGACATTGCATATTAGGCAGAAAACCTAGCTGGGAAAAACCAACATTGTTGTTGTCTTTGTCTTCTTATTATTATTATAAGGAAAAATTTAATTTACATCATTGAGGAAAAATTATACCAGTGCACAAGCTCCTACCTGCTGAAGGTTACCACCTTCTATTATTTCTCCAACTACCACTGGAGGGAAGCCACTACTCCTTGATCAAATTTACTAGTCACTGCTGAAAGGAAGCTACCACTCCCTCATTAAAGGTTATAACCCTTAGAACCTCTTTGGAACTTGTTTAAAAATATTTCACATTGGATCCACCTGAATCAAACAAAAATCTTGTAGGCCACATTTCATCCAATTTTCAAATTGGACCAACATATAACATTTTCTCATTATAAATAACAAGATATCAAAACCTCTATGCATTGAATCTCTGATCTCAATAACTAGATACACATCTGACCTCTGCACAACTAAGAACAAAAAAAAACTTTGCAATAACCAGATCATCTATTGGAAAGCCATATCCACACACGTCAACAATCAAACCATTCCCATTATAATAGAAGTTCCCATGAACAACTTAGCCAAAGACAATACATAATCCAACATCATCATAGTAGCAACATATCTCCATGAAGGTAGAAGAGTTATCACAATCAATAACATTTATTCATGCATGAATTGACTCAACCTTCTAGCACTCTAGCCAACACTTTGACTCAACTCAATCCTAACATTACATTAGCTCATAGGCAAAATTCATGATGCTGACATAATTCATCAACAAGATTACTTTAATAATGGAAATAACCTCAAATCTCTCTCTCTCTCTCTCTCTCTCTCAATTCTATCACTATCTCACTCCCTCTCTCGTTCTCTCTCCCCTCCATATTTGTGTCTCCCTCTCTCTCTCTTCTCCTTCTCTCTCTCTCTCTCTCTCTCTCTCTCTCTCTCTCCAAATTTGTCACTATCTATGTTCCTCTCTCCATCTCTCTCTCCCCTCCATCTTTGTGTCTCCCTCTCTCTCTTACCCTTCTCTCTGTATCTCTCTCCTCTCCTCTTATTTGTCTTCCCCCCTCTCCCCTCTCCCCTCTCACTCTCTCTCCATCTCTCCCTTGTCACTCTCTCCCTCTCTCCAACTCTATCTCTCTATTTATATGTTATTTCCTCCTTCTCTCTCTCCCCCCCGCCGCTTAAATTTGATCCCATTGTCTTGTGTTTGGGAAAGTATCTAAATTAAAAAAAAAATAAAAAAAATAAAAAAAAATAGTTGGTTGTAGAATATTGAACCTTTATTTTGGATCAATCATGTCAAATAAAATACAATAATGAAATACTTAAAAAAGTCATGCACTCTCTTTCCTTTATTATCATTACTCACTTTGCTTGTTGGACTCTCTTTCCTTTATTATGGTTAGTCACTTTGCTTTCCCTCATCGCTTAGATCCTTAGTTAGGATGTATCTATACTATTTTTTAATAATATTAATTATGTTATATAAATTTCATGTCTTTATATATACAAGTATTCTCATTTTTAACTTTATTAAAACCTTAATTTAATTTCTATGGGAATATTTTTACTAGTAGTCATGATAGATCTCAAAAGTAATCATAACTTTTTTCCTTTTAGATTCAATTAAAAAATTGTTATAATTTAAAATTAAAATAAAATATTTATATTATGAAATAAGTTATGGTTGTTTGGCATGTGGTATTGATAAGACACAGTATTGTAACAAAACCTATTTACAAGTTAATAATATCCACAATTAAGAATCTTGTCATATTGCTATAGAATATTTTGATTGTGATATAAATTTTGAGTTTTGCACATATGGTATTGGAAAACCCATGGTATTGGCCAATGGTATTGTAACAAAGCCTATTCACAAGTATCAATAAGAAGTTTGTCACATTGTTATAAAATATTTTGATTTTGAAATATGTTATGTTTTTTGGGCATGTGGTATTGATAAGCCATAACAAAGTCTATTTACAACTTAATAGTGTCCACGGTAAGGTGGGGTTGAATATCCATTGTTAAGAATATTTTCATATTGTTATAAAATATTTTGATTATGAAATAAGTTATGTTTTTAGGGCATGTGGTATTGATAAGCCAGGATATTGACCCATGGTATTGTAACAAAGCATACTTGCAAGTTAATAATATCCATGGTAAAGTGGAAATGAATATCTTTGATTAAGAATATTTTCATACTGATATAAAATATTTTGATTGTGAAATAAGTTATTTGTTTTGAGCATGTGGTATTGGTAAGCCATGGTATTCTAACAAAGCCTATTTTTACAAGTTAATAATATCAGCGGTAAAGTGGAGATGAATATCCATGATTAAGAATATGGTACTGTCATAGATTATTTTGGTTGTGAGATAGGTTATGGTTTTTGGGCATGTGGTATTGATAAGTCATGGTATTGACCCATGGTATTCTAACAAAGCTTATTAAAAAAATAACAAAAAAATTAAAATATAAAAAATTAAATTTTATTATTTTAGCCAACATTTAAATGTTTATATTCATCCTAGATACTAGGTTTATATTACTTTTAACTTTTTATTTATTACTTTTAACTTCTGAATTATTACTATTAATTTTTTTATTATGGTTTATATTACTTTTAACTTTTTATTTATCAATTTTAACTTCTTGTTTATTACTATTAATTTTTTATTATTATTTGAGCCAACATTTAAATGTTTACACTCATCTTGGATATCACTTTTAATTAATTAATTTATTTTTCATTAAGCCGACATTTAAAATTGTTTAGATACTTACATTACATCTACACCTCTGACCTATACTAGTTGTAGAGCGCCTCTCAACACAACAAGTATATTGACATTGGTAATAAAACTTTTAATACATAAAAGTCGATACTAGATATAAGTGCTATACAATTACATTACGTAATAATAAAAACTAAACTATTTTGATTAAAAAATATTACAATATATCTGTGTTACATAGTTATAATAATGAATCAAACCATCACCATCCGAGTGTGAAAGGGACGGAGTATTTGTTGTACAAAAATTGCAACACCATCTACCTTACGTTGTATAATATCATCAGATTGTCCCGTTGCTATAAATACCACACCACCACTTCCTAGCACCCATGTAACACATCTACCTATCTATCTTCAATATATATATAACATTTTATTTTTTTACATACTACATTTCTGCATAGTATGTAAATGGATTTAATGAAATACAACTAAAATAAACCATTAATCAAGCACTACTAACAACCATAATAATTGTCACATCGAGACCTTAATCGATTACAATGTATACCTTACATACACTGAGTTATTGGTTAATATGAAAAGCAGGATTTCAAAGGTATGTGACTTTTGACTTTACATAGTTCATGATCATGTATATAATTAAACCATGGTACTATGTGTGCCCTGTATTTATAATCCGTAGGCTACTGCCTTGGAACTTGTCCAAGGAATGCAAGTGAATTCAGTGCTTGAGCTTAACTGTATATGGGTGGCTGCATGGAAGTACTCCATCTGTCTCAGTCTTATCTTACTATCGGGATCTGATACCTTCATCAACGTCTCTCATTCGTCCATTGGATTGAACAGTTCTCAGGCTCTTGTCCTTGCATTTCTCGCCAGTGAGGTCTTTCCTCCAGTCATTGTTGCCTTTCGAATTCTCTGGGAACTTGTGGTTCTGCTCTGCCCTTCGATGGTGGTCTTCATCTGCCATTCGGCTTCCTTGGACTTTTTCCTCCATTATCCGGCTACCCAGAATGCCCTGATGGATTTGAAACCCATCCATATTTTTGGAATATATTCTGCGGAGGCCGGGCCTGAGTTATTTCTACAGAGGTATGACTTATTATTCTCTTTCCGCATAATTGTGACACTCTTCAGATGTTAAAAATGTTTATTCCTGACTCTGTGATATTTTCATTTTCATGCTCTAATGTTGTTCTTGTTGTGATGGAAAGTCAGGCCCCTAGGTCAGAAGATTTGTCCCCGCATTGAGGCAGACCCTCCTCCAGGTTTCATCGTCCTCAACCAGTTCCAGGTAATTCAAATCTTTCTATTTTTGTTCAGGATGGGGTTTTGTTTGTAGGAACAAACCTTCCAACTATTAAGATGGTTAAAGAAATCTATTAAGATGGTTAAGGAAATCTATTAAGTATTGCGCTGAGACCACAAGAGTCATAGCTCCTCTGATAGCTTGTTTGTTTGGTTCCAGAAGTTAATATGATGCCTTTTGGTAAGGTGAGGTGGTCTACAACTTTGGATGAGTGTGGAGTTTTCTATTTGAATTGTATTAGCTCTTGGGTTGCCATTCCTGATAATGGAACGCTTAATACTAACCTTAAAATTTGATAATGTCTTTTGTATTATGGTACAATTTTATCTTTGACTTATTTCCTGAGTATTTTAATGAACACAGAGTTCTTTCTTTGAAAGGCTGAGGGTTTTCCTTCCTTGATTCTTCCGAGGGTTTATACCATACTCTATTTGGAAGTATTGTGGCTCGAATTGTATGTGAATTTTTACATAGTTTTAGCTCTATGAATGGTAAATTCTCAATATTTTATCTTATGAAATAGACAGCTTAAATTCCCTTTGTTGAGGTTTGTAACACTACCATAAGGATTCGTGTAACTTTTTTATATTACACTGAAACCCTCAGAGGTCTCTACCTATGCCATAGATAATTAAGTTTATTAGCTTATAGATTTTTTTGTTCTTATGTCATAACTATTCGGAATTAGTTGTATGTCTGTTGTATTCATAGAGTTCATATATATTCATATTTTCATGGAGAAGAATTGCCGAAACAATTTAATGTCTACTGCTAGCAATGAATGCTTGATTATTTCATAATGTTTACAATTCTTTTGTTCAATATATGAATGTGATAGTTGATCCTGGATTGGAGAAAATATGGGGAAAACTATCTTTCTGGTTACGGTGATATTTCCTATTCTTTTATTTTTTACAAAAAATATATATCCTCTTGTTTAACGTAATATTTCTATTTAGATAGAGAATACCTATCCTTTCCTTTCTCAAGTTTACTTGTCTTCTAGTTTACTTCTGAAATCTTCTCATATTTGTATTACAGTTTCTTCCTAGAAATATAGTAAGGTTTTTATTAGAATATCTGTTATCCCTTTTAAAGGAAATTTCTTTAGTCTATCATAAAGAATTCTAATGACATATTATAAAGAACTCTAATGGCATATTTCATAAGTAAAAGACATTCCTATACTTTCTGCACATTAAATGACCATTATATCTTTAATAGTTTTAGCCATTCGCCTAGCTACAATTCTTAGATACATTGCAAAATTTATATAATAACTATGTACTTATTTGGATTACGTTGTCTAGAACCAAATGATATAATATTAGCAATTTATTTCCTCCCTGTCATGAGATTACCTACTCTCGTAAATCCTCCCCTCCGTGCTACTCCTTACCGTAGGAGTTCTCTGTCTCTTAGAGACTTTAAATTTTACCGGTTATCTAGTCTTAACCAAACATAGCCATTCAATATTGTCTAACCTTTCAGCAAAGCTCTCCCTTTCTTGATCTCAAATCCCCATCCTCTTGATAATATTTTGTAAAAATACTCTAGGATTTAGTTTTGGAACAGATAATTATTTCCATAACTAATTACCTAGTAAAAGAATAGTATTTACCATAACTGAAAAATGTTGTCCTTCAATAAATGAATTCCAAAATAGTTATAATTCAAACAAATAGTAATAGTATGTTTAGTTGCAGTAAAATTAAAATAAATATTTACATTAATGGGGGATATTACATCTTCCCTCCCTAAAATGGAACATCGTCCCGATGTTCTCTTCTTGCAAATAAACCCAGAAAGTTTTCTCTCATGACCTACTCATCTCCCCCAGGTGGCCTCTCCTAGCCCGTAGTGTTGCTACTGCACCTTAACCTGGGTGATAACTCGTTTCTGCAGCGTTACTTCTCTCGGATCTATTATAACTATAGGTTTGACCAAGAACTCGCCTTCTGGTTTGACCTAAACATTGCAACAAAAATTTATGTCATTAACTAGTTATTTAACACAATCTGTAAAGTATACCTTCATATATATATATATATATATATATATATATATATATATATATATATATATAGATATATATACCCTACCTGGATATCTTGCCATTGGATTATGTGATTAGCGTCATATAGATATTTCTTAAGTAGAGAGACATGAAAGACATATTGTACATGAATATGACTACGTAAGGCAAGTTGATAAGCCATTGGTCCTATTCGAGCCAGGATTTGAAATGGACTACAATATCGAGGTGCTAGTTTAACATACCCGGCCCATTATAAGGTGCTTTTCTTGGCTCGCACTCGAATGTAGACATGATCTCCTACCTGGAATTCTTGGAAACTCCTCTTTCAATGGCAAAGTTCTTTTTCCGGTCTTGAGCAGCTTTTAAATTAATTCGTACCTTTTTCACTATTTCCTCCATTTCCTCCAACATGTCCAGACCTAGTAACATTTTTTGGCATTATGATGCATGTGTTGTACTTGATGGCAACCCTCTCATAGAAGATCATCTCACTTGTATACATTCAGATGAATCCACAGAAGAGATGGATGTAGGATAGTTCAAAGGGATCAGATGACAGTTCACAAGTAAGCTTTGCCATCAAGTCCAAAGGGGGAGATTGTTGGCATTATGGCTAAAGTATTGTCCTTGATGGAAACCTATACAGGTGATGGATCACAGTACAACCAGTCAGTAGAAAAGATTAATGAGTAGCCTCTCAGATTGGAAGAAAATAAGGGGTACGCAGGTACACCTTACAGAAGGTGCGTACATGCAGGTCTATCTTACATAAAGTGCGTACATACCCGCAGTTATCCCGTTCATGAAGTGCGTACCCCCAGTTCACTTACTTCAAGGCAGAGAAAAGCACACGTGGGGTTTCATATGTTTAACCCTTGGTATTTAGCCAACGGTATTGTGTTATTATTGTTTTGGCCCGTTGTATTGATCCATGATTTGAGGGAGAGCTTGCCTATATAAAGCAAAGGAGATCATTTGGCTTGGGTATGCTTTTGGGTTGAACATCTTATGAGATCTAGATCTGAAATATTATGATCTCTTGGGAGTAATGTCTAGATCTAAATAAGGCGAATCTACTAATGGATTGAGATCTCTTCGGCGCATGATCAGATCTGTAGATCTGACAGTCTGGGTCATTCTTGAAGTCTTGAAATTATCTATACCCGAAGGTACACAGGTACAGTGAAAGAAAAGTGCAGAGATACACAGGCACAGAAGCGTTGCAGGTGCGCAGATACGAAGGACCAGAAGCGCTGCAGCTGTGGAGGTGTGTAGGCAGTTCATTGGACAGAGAGCGCAGGTACGCAGGAAGTCTTTGAGGCACAGTACGTGGGTACGCAGGTGCTCAATTGGGAACAATGCGTACTGTATGCAGGCAGTACATGGGTGAAGCTGCGTACTTCTCTTGAAATCTATTTAGCTGTTCATATTTATCATTGCTGTGTTCTGGGTTTTGAAGTGATGTCTGGTTTCTGATATTATGACTGTATTCTGCAAAGTGATGGAGTATGTTTCAGTTTTGATAAATGAATGGATCGGGTTCATAATGACTTATCTTCATGTGATCTGTTGGACTAGATCTGGTTGATGACTTACTTGTATATGTATGGATCTAGTGCTTGGGTGATTCAGAAGCTTGTTGGGTCCAATATGAAAATTGGATGAAATGTGGCCTTTCAGATTATGTGTTGTGCTTCAGTGTATCCAGTCTGAAAATTGATGAAACGTGGTACCTGGAGGAGAGAAGATTGTAGGTCAGCACCTACGTACTAGTATCTAAGCTAGTACAAGAGCTAAAGGAAATCTTTGGAGCATTGTAGCAGGTAGCAGCCTATGTACTAGTAAATGGATCGGCTAGTACAAGAGCAAAGGGGGTTGTAGCTCCCGTGTTGGTATAAGACTGCACCAGTACAAAATATTGTAAAAGGATTTTCTTATTAAAGAAGATTGAGATGACTTGCAACAGGTGGTTTTCTCCCGCATTGGGTTTCCACCTTATATCATGGTGTTCATGTGTGTGCCTTATGTGTGATGATCTATTCCATGTTACTGCATCTGTTAACTGATAATATGGTTGATAATGTTCTAATGCACTCATTGAAGATCAATTAACTTAATCATAAGAAGTTGTGGAAGTAGCATATATGAATCTGATTATGGAAATGAAAAAGTTTTATTAATGTGATAATACTGATTCACCCCCCCCCCCCTCTCAGTATTATTTCCAACAATTGGTATCAGAGCAGGTCCTTTGATAGAAGCTTGATCGCTTGAAGGAGATCCGTGGAACAATGGGAAAGAAGCTTAAGAAGAAAGCATCTAAGAAAAAGAAGTCATCTCAGAAGAACTATGACAGTGGAAGAATCGATTGGGGATTAGGCATAAGAAGCTCTTTAGATTCAGAATCAGATTCAGAATCATTATCAGGTATGAATGTGTTATCCTCTGATGTTCCAGCTATATTTCCTTGTGAAAGAGATGGAAGTGGTAGTGAAACTACTGAACTTGCTCTTATGGGTGAACAAGAAAGATATCAAATAGAGGTAGAATTTAAAAGGCCGACAGACAAAATTAGAGATCAACAAGATCTATTGAACAAAAGGGAATGTGACTTCAAAGAAGAAGCTACCAAACTAAAGGCCCAACTAGAAGAAGGAAACAAGGTAAGAAAACTACTCAAAGACAAGGAAGACCAATGTCAAAAATTGCAGCATGAAGTGACATCATTAAGAAAAGAAGTCAACGAAAGAAGCACAACCATCAAGAAACTCAAAGATAGATCCAGTTACTATAAAAATCTTGAAGCTACAATCCTCTCACTAAAAAGAGATCTTGAAGAATCAAAGAAGCAGAATGAAGATCTACGTCAAGCAATTGAAAAACAAGACAACGAAGTCATCAGCTTAAAATCCCAGTTGGAATGTGCCTTCCGAGTTCGTCAAATGCAGTAGGATCTGAATGAAGAACAAGAAAAGGAGATTCTCAAACTAAGGGAACAAATGGAAGAAGGAAGAAAAGCTGAAGAAGATTTGAGAAAGCAATCTCTTGAAAAGGAAGAACAACTTCAGGTTGAGGTAAATATCTTGAAAGGTAAAATAGAAGAAAAGGATAAGCTTTTACGATTTCAAGATAGCTCTAAAGTCTTGGATGATATTCTTAGTAGTCAAAGGTCTCCCGCTATAAAGATTGGTCTTGGTTTCCATGAATCTGTTGAAGGTGAATCTAGTTCACAAGGTGAGGCAAGGAATTCTAAAGAGAAATCTAAAGTGATTAATGAAGAAATGAAAGATCAATCTCATCATCAACCAAGGAAAGAGATTCCTCAAAGAAAATCCTTTACTCCTCTTATGATTAATGTTGAATGTTATGTATGTCAAAATCTTGGACATGTTGCAGCTAGATGTAGAAGAAGAAGAGTTCAAGACCATTATGCAGACAAGTCATCTCAATCAAGGTACTTTTATGGATATTGCTTTGCTTGCAATATGTTTGGTCACAAAGTTGCTGATTGTTATAGGAGGAATATGAAACATGTAAGATGTTATGCATGTAACAAGCTTGGACATATAGCTAAGGAATGCAGGAACAAAGTGTGGGCACCATATCAAAAGAAGAAAATGTCATCATCACGCTTGAAGATATGGAGGAAAAAGGAAGTACAGTCAGAAAAAGGTGGCACAGCACAATCAGAGGGAGCTGAAAGTACAAAACTTCAGTGTCCTGAATCTCATATGCAAACTCCATAAAGGGAAGTCGCATATATACGCGAGTTGGATACTGCACAATCGCGTATATGTTTGTTTGAAGAAAGGCAGTAGGGAAAGTAAAGTTGATCTATGAAGTATGATCTCTCAAGCACAAGATTAGATCTGGGCATCCGACTAACTGTGGCACACTCGTGAACTACCAATTCGGCCCTAATCAGAAGTACGCAGGTGATTAACGACGCAAGTGCGTGGGTACGCAGAGGAGAAACAGGAGAGCTGCGTGGGTACGCAGAGCAAAAGAAGAGGCACTCTGTGGGTACGCGTTGCAGCAGAAGGCTCTCTGCGGGTATACGCAGGGGAGCAGAAGGTGAAGTGCGTGGCTACGCAGGACAGATAAAGAAAAACTGTGTACCTGTCTTAAGGCATTTATTGGCTGACTTTTTGATAAGATCTGACAGATGGCACCAGTTTAGGGGGAGCATATGTTCTTAATGCATTGTTGGCATTATGGTCCTTAGTGATGATGCTTATGATTCATCTTGCTATGGTTATGAGTTGTTCACATGGTTCTTGGATCAGATTCGTGGTTGATTCTCTAATGGTGCTTACATGGAGCCTTTATTATTCTTGGCACATATATGGATGAGGATTGTTGGCTGGATACATGGATGATTATTCAAAGTTGCATTGTTGGAGACATGATGATGATGAGATCTTACCTATATGATGATAGGTTGTTTCGTACATATGTTGATTGATGTAGATGCTTCCTTTTGATGGCTCTTGGTTCATGTAGATCTGGATGGTTATGAATGAGTTGATGCAGAAGTACCTTACTGTTGACAGATACTATGAAGCAGATCATACAGTGTTGTTGCTAGGTGATTGGTCTTTACTCATGATGTAATAGTGGGTCTCTATTGTAGTTCTCTCTTCACGTCATGTAACGGCCTATGTTTCCCCACTATGCCTGGGATGAATGATGTTATCATATGTAAAATTTTGATGTATCACCATTGTGATGAATGTATGTATTGAGTCTTTTGGTGATAGGAAGGTCATTTATGATATATAGAGTCATGTTCTTCTTGTAGAACATCTTTTTGCAGACCTTGCTTACAGTCAGGGGGAGCTTGAGCATGAACAGCACTATATAGCAGAGCAGACATCTCAGCTTGTTCTCAGAAAGACCATGATCAGATTGGTGTACCATGGCATATACAAAGGGGGGAGCTCATTCAGAGACTTCAGCAGATCTGGTTTATAGTCAAGGGGAGCATAACCCTTTGCCCTTGATGTCAAAGGGGGAGAGCGATTTGGTGTTGTTGCCATCAAGTCCAAAGGGGGAGATTGTTGGCATTATGATGCATGTGTTCTACTTGATGGCAACCCTCTCATAGAATATCATCTCACTTGTATACATTCAGATGAATCCACAGAAGAGATGAATGTAGGATAGTTCAAAGGGATCAGATGACAGTTCACAAGTAAGCTTTGCCATCAAGTCCAAAGGGGGAGATTGTTGGCATTATGGCTAAAGTATTGTCCTTGATGGCAACCTATACAGGTGATGGATCACAGTACAACCAGTCAGTAGCAAAGATTAATGAGTAGCCTCTCAGATTGGAAGAAAATAAGGGGTACGCAGGTACACCTTACAGAAGGTGCGTACACGCAGGTCTATCTTACATAAAGTGCGTACATACCTGCAGTTATCCCTTTCATGAAGTGCGTACCCCCAGTTCACTTACTTCAAGGCAGAGAAAAGCACACGTGGGGTTTCATATGTTTAACCCTTGGTATTTAGCCGATGGTATTGTGTTATTATGGTTTTGGCCCGTGGTATTGATCCATGATTTGAGGAAGAGCTTGCCTATATAAAGCAAAGGAGATCATTTGGCTTGGGTATGCTTTTGGGTTGAACATCTTATGAGAGCTAGATCTGAAATATTATGATCTCTTGGGAGTAATGTCTAGATCTAAATAAGGCGAATCTACTGATGGATTGAGATCTCTTCGGCGCATGATCAGATCTGTAGATCTGACAGTCTGGGTTATTCTTGAAGTCTTGAAATTATCTATACCCGAAGGTACGCAGGTACAGTGAAAGAAAAGTGCGGAGATACGCAGGCACAGAAGCGTTGCAGGTGCGCAGATACGCAGGACCAGAAGCGCTGCAGCTGTGGAGGTGTGCAGGCAGTTCATTGGACACAGAGCGCAGGTACGCAGGAAGTCTTTGAGGCACAGTGCATGGGTACGCAGGTGCTCAATTGGGAACAATGCGTACTGTATGCAGGCAGTACATGGGTGAAGCTGCGTGCTTCTCTTGAAATCTATTTAGCTGTACATATTTATCATTGTTGTGTTCTGGGTTTTGAAGTGATGTCTGGTTTCTGATATTATGACAGTATTCTCCGAAGTGATAGAGTATGTTTCAGTTTTGATAAATGAATGGATCGGGTTCATAATGACTTATCTTCATGTGATCTGTTGGACTAGATCTTGTTGATGACTCACTTGTATATGTATGGATCTAGTGCTTGGGTGATTCAGAAGCTTGTTGGGTCCAGTATGAAAATTGGATGAAATGTGGCCTTTCAGATTATGTGTTGTGCTTCAGTGTATCCAGTCTGAAAATTGATGAAACGTGGTACCTGGAGGAGAGAAGATTGTAGGTCAGCACCTACGTACTAGTATCTAAGCTAGTACAAGAGCTAAAGGAAATCTTTGGAGCATTGTAGCAGGTAGCAGCCTGCGTACCAGTAAATGGATCGGCTAGTACAAGAGCAAAGGGGGTTGTAGCTCCCGTGCTGGTATAAGACTGCACCAATACAAAATATTGTAAGAGGATTTTCTTATTAAAGAAGATTGAGATGACTTGCAGCAGGTGGTTTTCTCCCGCATTGGGTTTCCACCTTATATCATGGTGTTCATGTGTGTGCCTTATGTGTGATGATCTATTCCATGTTACTGCATCTGTTAACTGATAATATGGTTAATAATGTTCTAATGCACTCATTGAAGATCAATTAACTTAATCATAAGAAGTTGTGGAAGTAGCATATATGAATCTGATTATGGAAATGAAAATGTTTTATTAATGTGATAATACTGATTCAACCCCCCCCCCTCTCAGTATTATTTCCAACAACATTTTGTCCTCTAGTCCACTCCAACTTAAAGGTGTTCTCCACTTACGTCCATATAAAACTTCAAAGGGGCTCATTTGAAGGGATGCATGATACCCGTTGTTATATGCGAACTCCACTAGATGTAATTAATCTTCCCATTTTGTGGGCTACTGCATTACATACGTCCGTAGCATGTCTTCAACAACTTGGTTTACCCTCTCAGTCTGTCCATCCATTTGCAGATGCTAAGATGTACTGAAGTGCATTTGTGTGCCCGATCCTTCAAAGAGGGCTTTCAAGAAGGCTGATGTAAATTTTACATCTCGGTTAGAAATAATCATCTTAGGAATCCCGTGCAGTTTAAAAATGTTCTGCATAAAAATATTAGCAATTTGGATGGCTCTATAAGTTTATTGAACGGGTATGAAATGAGTAGATTTGCTCAATTTGTCCACCACCACCATGATGGAGTCATTTTACTTCCTTAATTTAGGCAACCTGGTAATAAAATCTATAGGTATGGTTTCCCATTTCCATTCTGGGATAGGTAGAGGGTGAAGTAACCTTATTGGATGTTGATGCTCAGCTTTCACTTGTTAGCATTCCAGGCATTTGGCTAAATATTCTACCACTTCCTTCTCCATGCCAGGCCAGAAAAATTCTTTCCACAGGGTAGAAATCATTTTATGGTACCCAGGATGGCCTGCATAAAGAATCTTATGGTATTCATCAAGAATGAGATTTTTAAGGTGTTGTTGGTTAGGCACATATATCCTTTTCTTAAAAATCAATAAATTTTCTGCATTTATTTCATAACCCATTTGTTGTTCATGGTTGTTAATAATTTTTGCTTGCTGCCATAAATGTTTATATATTGGATCTTGCATGGCTGATTCTTGAATTTTCCCAAAAAAGGTAGTTTGCGATTCACTAAAAGAAATTTCGTATAAACAATTTACCTTCTGGCTTAAAGCATCTGCCACCTGGTTTTCCTTTCCCTTTAAATGTTTAATTTCAAAATCGAATTCACTTAGGAAATCTGCCCAATGAGCTTGTCTGGCATTTAAAGTTGGTTGCTTGAAATAGTTTATCAGACTATGGTGGTCAGTCATTAACAAGAATTTCTTACCTAATAGGTAATTCCACCACATTTTTAAGTTGTAAATGACCGCAGTTAACTCCAAGTCATAGGCTGAATACTTTTTCTCATACTCCTTAAGTTTCCTAAATTCATAGGCAACCACTCTCCGTACTTGCATTAGTACACCACCCACTCCTTCCTTACTAGCATCCGTGCAAACGACATATTCTTTTTTAGGGTCAGAAACGCTCAGAATTGGTGCTGTGGTAAGAAGATGCTTGAGCTGGTCAAATCTCCTTTGATAATCAAGGGTCCATTGGAATGCTTTGCCTTTCTTTTGTAGAGAGGTGATAGGATAGGCTATCAGGAGAAACCCTCCACAAATCTCCGATAGTATCCTGCTAAGCCCATAAATGATCTTATGTCGGCTACATCCTTTGGTATTGGCCATTCCATAATGGTTCTTATCTTTCAGGATCTACGAAAATACCATCTTTAGTGATAATGTGTCCTAAGTATTGGATTTTATCCTTAAAGAAATCACATTTACTGTACTTGGCGTACAGCTGGTGTTCTCGTAGGACTTGGAGAACAATACGAAGATGTTCCTTGTGTTCTTCCACATTTCGAGAATAGATGAGTATGTCGTCAATAAAGATTAATACAAATTTATCTAGGAACTGGTGAAAGATGTTGTTCATGAGACACATGAATGTTGCTGGGGCGTTAGTTAATCCAAAAGATAAAACTACGAACTCATAATGTCTGTAACGCATTTTGAAATCAGTTTTTGCAATATCCTCTTCTTTTATTATGATCTGATGATACCCAGAGCGGAGATCAATCTTTGAGAACACGATTTCTCCTTTCACCTGGTCAAAGAGCTCATCTATCCGGGGAAGAGGATATTTGTTTTTAATGGTCATCTTGTTCAGCTCATGGTAATCTATGCACATTCACAGGGTTCCATCTTTATTTTTAACAAATAAAAATGAAGCTCCCTAAGGAGACACACTGGGGCATATATACTTCTTATCCAGCAACTCCTAGAGTTGCATCTTCAATTCAGTTAGTTAGGGTATACTCATTCGGTATGTTGCCCGGGAAACTGGAGCAGCTCCCAGAATCAGCTCAATAGTAAAATATATGTCTCTTTTAGGGGGTAGGCCTAATATTTCTTCAGGAAACACATATGGAAAACTTTGTATCACAGGTATGTTCTCTAGTGCTACAGACTTATCTTTAGAGTGACCATACCCTACCTATATGGCATAAATTTGACAACCATTTCTAATGCATTTGGCTAATTGGGAGGTTGTTATTGGCCTTAATTGCAGAGGTTTTTGAACACCTTGTATCTCCCATTTCTCTCCTACCTCATCTTGGTAGTTGATGGCTTTTGTTTTACAATTTATCAAGGACCAGTGCTTTTCTAACTAGTCCATACCTATTAGAATATCATATGATCCTAAGGGTATCACATTCAAATCAGCTATGATAGGTTGACCATCTAATTTCAAGGGGCAGTTTTTTTTTTAGACAAAACTCTTCTTTTTGTCCTGGTAGCTAGTTGTACCAACCATGGGTTTTTAAATTTAACAGCTTCTAGTTTACACTGTTCCACTAACCTAGGACTAATGTAGCTTAAAGTAGTCCCAGGATCTATTAAAATAGAGCATGTCTGGTCAAAAAATGTACCTTCAAATTCAACTCTAGTTGGCTTAAACTCTGCCTGATGATCCTCAAGAGCTGCGTTAATCTTAGCGATGCTTCTTGCCACTTCTCCCACTCTGGATGCCTCTTGAATTTGCGAGATCTGTTCTTCTCCTCTGTGTTGAGGACATTTTTTGACATAATGCGGGTGTCCGCATCCCCAACGCTGTACAGGTGATCTGTTAATTAATTATGTTTCATTTCTGTTGGTTGGTTCATTTGTTCTAGCTTCACCTGGTACCTTAAATCTCAGCTTATTCTGATTTCGATTAAATTGTACTTTAGATACTCCCTTGTTGTTCGTACTCTTATTCCCCTTATGGCTGGGAATAAATTTATTTCACTTCTTGTCTACCCATATTTTACTCGTATCTCCTTTTGGTTTATTTCGCTGATAACAAATTCGTGCTTTCCGAATGACTTCATCCATGGTTTTTGTATTGTCAAATTCCAGCTGTTCTTTCATGAACAATGGAAGAATGCTAACAAACTTTTGTACTTTAGCTTTTTGCTCACGAATATAAGGAATGTATCGTAATAATGATGTAAATTTTGTTATAAATTCATCCATGGTCATTTGGCCCAGACGAAGATCATGAAACTCTTTTTCCTTTTCATCATAAAACCTCTCAGTCAAGTATTTTTCCTTAAAGAATTTCTGGAATTTCTCCCAAGTTATGTTTTGCTCATTGACCCCATGGACTATTTTTGCTTCCTCCCACCACAATGTAGCTTTCCCTAGAAGCTAGAAAATGGACAAACGAGCCTTAAAATTGTAATCATATTCATAAAGCTAGAAATATTTATTCATATTAATTAACCACGCTTCTGTCACCTCTTCTTGCTCCCCATCAAAGAGAGGAGGCTTGATTTTTCGAAACTCCTCTTGGAGTTCAATCTTCTGTTTCTTATGTGCCTTGTGGTCAGACACATTTCCTGATTCCTCTTCTTGGTTTTCTTATCCTCCTTCTGTTTCCATATTTTCAGTTTAAAACTCTTGTTCACCAGTCATGTGGCTGTGCTCTGGACTGGGGGCTAGTGGCCAATGATTCTGTCTATCTGACAGACTTTTTAGGATCTTCTCTTGTTCCTGCATCAATCTCTCATTGTCTTCCCGACGTCAGGCCATTTCCATTTTTAGTTCTTGTACAGTTGTCTGGAGGTCTGCATTGGGATTTTGTGTATCCTCACCCAACTGCACCCAAATCTCAGGATTTCTCTCCTGAAATGAAGTTGGTTTTGTTACAAATATGGAATCATGTGGTAGACTTCCAGCTCACCTCATGCTGATTATTTATCTGTTGTTTCCTGTGTGCACAAAATTTTTTTGTTATTCCTTATTCCAGAGGCCTCAATTTGGAACTTGAGTTCTCTCATACCATATGTAACACATCTACCTATCTATCTTCAATATATAAATAACAAATTTTTTTTTTACATACTAAATTTCTGCATAATATGTAAATGGATTTAATGAAATATAACTAAAATAAACCATTAATCAAGCACTTCTAACAACCACAATATTTGTCACATCGAGACCTTAATCGATTACAATGTATAACTTACATAGAATGAGTTGTTTGTTAATATGAAAAGAAAGATTTCAGAGGCAACTGTATTTTGACTTTACATAGTTCATGATCATGTATATAATTAAACCTTGGTACTATGCATGCCCTGCATTTATAATCCATAGGCTACTGCCTTGGAACTCGTCCAAGGAACGCAAGTGAATTCAATGCTTGAGCTTGACTGTATACGAGTGGCTACATGGAAGTACTCCATCTGTCTCAGCCTTACTTACTCTCAGGATCTGATACCTTCATCGACGTCTCTCATCTGTCCACTAGATCGAACGGTTCTTAGGCTCTCATCCTTGCCTTTATTGCAAGTGAGGTTATTCCTCCAGTCATTGTTGCCTTTCGAATTTTCTGGGAGCTTGTGGTTCTGCTCTACCCTTCGATGGCGGTCTTCATCTACCATTCGGCTTCCTAGACTCTTTCCTCCGCTATCCGACTACCCAGAGTGCCCTAATGGATTTGAAACCCCTCCATCGTTTTGGAATATGTTCTGCAGAGGCCAGGTCTGAGTTATTTCTACAGAGGTATGGTTTATTATTCTCCTTCCGCATAATTGTGACTCCTTTCAGATGTTAAAAATGTTTATTCCTGACTCTGTGATATTTTTCGTTTGCATGCTCTAATGTCGTTCTCGTTGTGATAGAAGGTCGGGCCCCTGGGTCGAAAGATTTGTCTTGGAGTTGAGGCAAACCCTCCTCTAGGTTTCATCATCCTCAACTAGTTCCAGGTAATTCGAATCATTCTATTTCTATTCAAGATGGGGTTTTTTTTGTAGGAACAAACCTTCTAGCTATTAAGATGGTTAAGGAAATATGTTAAGTATTTCTCTGAGACGACAGGAGTCATAGTTCCTTTGATAGCTTGTTTTTCTGGTTCCAGAGGTTAATATGACACCTTTTGGTAAGGTGAGGTGGTCTACAGCTTCATATGAGTATCGAGTTTTCTATTTGAATTTTATTAGCTCTTGGGTCACCATTCCTGATAATGGAACGCTTAATACTAGCCTTTAGATTTGATAAGGGTTTTTGTATTATGCTACAACTTTATCTTTGACTTCTTTCCTGAGTATTTTAATGAACACAGAGTTCTTTCTTTAAAAGTTCGAGGGCCATCCTTCCTTGATTCTTCCGAGGGTTTATACCATACTCTATTTGGAAGTATTGTGGCTCGAATTGTATAAGAATTTTTACATAGTTTTAGCTCTATCAATGGTAAATTCTCAATATTTTATCTTATGAAATAGACAGCTTAAATGCCCTCTGTTGAGGTTTCTAATACAACCATAACGATGCCTGTAACTTTTTTATATTACAATGAAACTCTCGAAGGTCTCTACCTCTACCGTACATAATTAAGTTTATTAGCTTATAGAATTTTCTTGTTCTTATGTCGTAACTATTTATAATTAGTTGTATGTCTGTTGTATTCATAGAGTTCATATATATGCATATTTTCATGGAGAATAATTGCTGGAACAATTTAATGTCTACTGTTAGCAATGACTGCTTGACTATTTCATAATGTTTACCATTCTTTTGTTCAATATATGAATTTGATAGTTGATCCTGGATTGGAGAAAATATGGGGAAAACTATCTTTCTGGTTACGGTGATATTTCCTATTCTTTTTTTTACAAAAAATATCTATCCTATTGTTTAATGTAATATTTCTATTTACACAGAGAATACCTATCCTGTCCTTTCTCAAGATTTACTTGCCTTCTAGTTTACTTCTTAAATCTTCTGATAATTGTATTACAGTTTCTTCTTAGAAATGTAGTAAGGTTTTTCTCAGAATCCCTGTTATCCTTTTTAAAGGAAATTTCTTTAGTCCATCATAAAGAATTCTAATGACATATTATAAAGAACTCTAATGACATATTTCAGAAGTAAAAGACATTCCTATACTTTATGCACATTAAACGACCATTATATCTTTAATATTTTTAGCCATTTCCCTAGCTACAATTCTTAGATACAATGAAAAATTATATAATAACTTTGTACTTATCTAGATTAAACTGTCCAGAACCAAATGGTATAAGATTAACACTTGATTTCCTCCCTTTCGTGAGATTAACTACTCTGGTAAATCTTCCCCTCCATGCTACTCCTTACCGTAGGAGTTCTCTGTCTCTTAGAGACTTTAAAGTTCATCGGTTATCTAGTCTGAACCACACATAGCCATCCAAGATTGTCTGACCTTTCAGCACAATTCTCCCTTTCTTGATCTCAATGCCCCATCCTCTTGATAATTTTTTGTAAAAATACTCTAGGATTTAGTTTTGGAACAGATAACTATTTCCATAACCAATTACCTAGTAAAAGAATAATATTTATGATAACTGAAAAATGTTGTCCTTCAATAACTGAATTCCAAAATAGTTTATAATTCAAACAAATAGTAGTAGTCTGTTTGATTGCAGGTGATAACTCATTTCCGCAATGTTACTTCTCTCGGATCTAGTATAACCAGAGGTTCGACCAAGAACTTGCCTTCGAGTTCGACCTGAACATTGCAACAAAAATTTAAGTCATTAACTAGTTATTTAACACATTTGTAAAGTATACCTTCATATACATATACATACATACATACATATACATACATATACATACATACATACATACATACATACATATATACATATATACATATATATATATATATATATATATATAGATATATATATATACCCTACCTGGATATCTTGCCATTATTTTACGTGATTAGCGTCATATACATATTTCTTAAGTAGAGAGACATGAAAGACATTGTGTACACGAATATGACTAGGTAAGGCAAGTTGATAAGCCATTGGTCCTATTCGAGCCAGGATTTGAAACGGCCCGCAATATCGAGGTGCTAGTTTAGCACACCCGGCCCATTGTAAGGTGCTTTTCTTGGCTCTCACTCAAATGCAGACATGATCACCTACCTGGAATTCTCAGAAACTCCTCTTCCAATTTGCAAAGTTCTTTGGACAGTCTTCAACAGCTTTTAAATTAATTCGTACCTTTTTCACCATTTCCTCCAACATGTCTGGCCTAGTAACGGTTTTTCCTCTGGTCCACCCCAACTTAAAGGTGTTCTCCACTTACGTCCATATAAAACTTCAAAGAGTCTCATTTGAAGGGATGCATGGTACCCGTTGTTATATGCAAACTCCACTAGATGTAATTAATCTTCCCATTTTGTGGGTTGTTGCATTACATACGTCTGGAACATGTCTTCAACAACTTGGTATACTCTTTTAGTCTATCAATCCATTTGTGGATGGTAAGCTGCACTAAAGTGCAGTTGTGTGCCTGATCCTTCAAAGAGGGCTTTCCAGAAGGCTAATGTAAATTTTACATCTCAGTCAGGAATAATGTTAGGCCCCTATACTACTAGTGTAACCCCTTATTGTTATTAGTATAACCCACTTATTATATTGATGTACCCATGTAGTGCCCATATTGTTACTATTGTGCCCCATAGAAGCCCACTATTGTTATTATTGTGCCCTTACATTATTATTGTTATGTCGGCTTTGATTATGTTATGACCCCTTAGACTCCTATATATAGAAAGGAGGTCTTTTCATTTGTATCATCGAAGAATTGTTCATTTATGTAATTTAAAGGAGGTTTCCCCCTCGAAGAGGCTGAATTATAAGGCGTTGATCTATCTTTTCTATCTTTTCTTGAGCTGGTTTCATAACATTTGGTATCAGAGCTTTGGATTCTAGGGTTTTGCTACTCCAAACAGGTCATCGCAACATTTTCGCTATAACTTTTTTCTGTGATGTTTCAAAAGTCTAAAAAAAAACCCATTTGAGAAGAAATCTCGCTAAACCTTGGGTGTAAATTTCAAAGCTTTTCACGCAATATTTGCGGAGATATGATCTGAGGAAGTTGGTCTTTCTACAGACTCCTGAATTACATTCAAAACAGGTGACCTGGGGAAAGTTGTCATAACTTTTTCTCTAGGGATCAGATTGAAATTTCGTAAGAAGGTACAGAAAGAGGATGGATTGTAGTTTCTTGTATGCATTTTTCAGATCCAAAGGTCGAAACAGTGACACGTGGCACTTCATACAAGTTCGATCTTCTAGAAAGGTCTATAATCAGGTCATCTTGGGAGATTGTGCATAACTCTTCATTAGAGAATCAAATTTGGATCAGACTGGTGGCATTGGAAAGAGGAAACAGAGGGCTACTATAGATCTCAATTTCAGAACTTAAATATTTGAAAGTATAGAGTTACAGTCGTTTCAAGGTCGAGCTCCTAAAATCAAGAAAAAACAAGATGAGGAAGTTTGATGGCAAGGATCCGGTAAATTGAATACTTCAGATGGAGCAATATTTTGATCTACATGGTGTACAATTGTTACAAAAGGTATGTATTGCATCTTCATATTTAGAACAAGATCAATTTTTATGGTACAAAGGGCTTTGTTCTCGTAAACAACTTGTTACATGGTCAATTTTCACGGAGGAAATGATAGCACATTATGAGGATACAAAGAGCAACACCTTCTTTAGAGCAACACCACAACAATTGGAAAGAGTAAAAGGGCTTTGTGACATAATGGAAAGAAAAATTATGGAAACCAGGAAGCGTACCCCTCACAACTATAAATATGGAAGTGTTGTTTCTCCTAGCCTTCCACAACCTACAAGGGTTACACCACAACAATTGGAAGAAAAAAGAGAAAAAGGGTTTTGTTACAATTGTGATAGCAAATTCACTAAAGGTCATAAGTGCGCTGAGAAGAAGTTATTTTACATAGAATATGAAGAGGAGGAATTAAAGGATCAAGAAACAACAAAAGAAGAAGATATACGCCAGGACCCCACCCCAGAGAAAGAAGAAATGAATCAGACCATATCTTGTAAAGCAGTGATAAGAATTACCACTCCTCAAACTCTCAAGATTGAAGGACATATCAAGAAGAAAAAGGTGTAATAAGTGAAAGATCACATTGAGAAAGAAGAAATGAATCCAACCATATCTTGTAATTCATTGTTCGAAATTACCACTCAAACTATCAAGATAGAAGGACATATAAAGAAGAAAATGTTCAAGAAGTGAAATATCACATCGAGCATCAAGAAATGAATCCGACCATATCTTGTAAAGGATTGGAACAAATTACCACTCCTCAAACTCTAGAGATAGAAGGACATATCAAGAAGAAAAAGGTTCAAGTAGTGAAATATCACATCGAGCATCAACAACAAGTTCTCCAACTTTTAAAGGATAACGCCACTTCGGTGCAAAATCAAATGAAACAACAGGTAGATCAACATCGTAGTGACAAATGTTTTGATGTAGGTGATTGGGTATTTTTACTGCTACATCTCAAGCAAGCTATTTATGAGAAGGAAATGTTGCCAATACTACATGCACTTAAAAAATGATGACCTTACTGAATGGGAAGACTCTTCAAGGATGAGGATGTGGAAGCATTGTTTTGTGCTATTTATATTATCCAACCAGATTGGATAAATGAAGCAAGGGCTGAATGGAAGAAGGATGAAGAAGTATGGCCACTTATTCAAAAGCTGCAAAAGATCCCAATTCAAACAATATTTCCAGAAATTAAAGAGGAAGGAAAAATCATATTGAAACCTGGAGCAATCACAGAAACAAGAACCCGACAACTACGAAATCAATCAATTTCAGAGTATCTCATCAAGTGGAAGAACTTACCCGCTGAATATTCCACATGGGAGGACAAGAAATTTATACAGAAGCATCAAGAACTACTCAAGAGTTGAGGACAACGCTTTTTGAAGGAGAGGGGCATGTTAGGCCCCTATACTACTAGTGTAACCCCTTATTGTTATTAGTATAACCCACTTATTATATTGATGTACCCATGTAGTGCCCATATTGTTACTATTGTGCCCCATAGAAGCCCACTATTATTATTATTGTTCCCTTACATTATTATTGTTATGTCGTCTCTGATTATGTTATGACCCCTTAGACTCCTATATATAGAAAGGAGGTCTTTTCATTTGTATCATCCAAGAATTGTTCATTTATGTAATGTAAAGGAGGTTGCCCCCTCGAAGAGGCTGAATTCTAAGGCGTTGATCTATCTTTTCTATCTTTTCTTGAGCTGGTTTCATAACAAATAATCATCTTAGGAATCCTGTGCAGTTTAAAAATGTTCTGCATAAAAATATTAGCAATTTGGACTCCTCTATAAGTTGATTGAACATGTGTGAAATGAGCATATTTTCTCAATTTGTCCACCACCACCATGATGGAGTCATTTTTCTTCCTCGATTTAGGCATCCCGGTAATAAAATCTATGGATATGGTTTCCCATTTCCATTATGGGATAGGTAGAGGGTGAATTAACCCTGTTGGATGTTGATGCTCAACTTTTAGTTGCTGGCATTCCAAGAATTTAGCTAAATATTCTACCACTTCCTTCTTCATGCCAGGCCATAAAAATTCTTTCCACAGGGCAGAAATCATTTTCTGGTACCCTGGATGGCCTGCATAAGGAATCTTATGGTATTCTTCAAGAATCAGATTTTTAAGGTCTTGTTGGTTAGGCACATATATCCTTTTCTTAAAAATCAATAAATTTTCTACATTTATTTCACAACCCATTTGTTGTTCATGGTTATTAATAATTTTTTCTTGCTGCCATAAATGTTTATATATTGGATCCTGCATGGTTGATTATTGAATTTGCTTAAAAAAGGTAGTTCGCAATTAACTAAAATAAATTCTGTATAAACAATTTAACTTCTAGCTTAAAGCATCTGCCACTCGGTTTTCCTTGTTGAGAATGCAACAAGATGATGGAGCTTAGTGGAAAGAAGTCACCTTCACTAAGTGGGCCCGCAGGCAAATATGGCGCAAAGTCTATTTTTAGACTATGTCTATTTTTAGACATATGGATCATGGTCTATGAGTTGTAGTATGCTATTTGTGGATGATTGGTCATGTTGGGAAAAATAGATGGACTTCTATTTTTGGTTCACAGCGGAGTGATCCGAGTCTATTTTTAGACTGCCAGGCTAAAAATAGAAAAGTCAAATGTTATTGTCTCATAATAATATTTGGACTATAAACATTATCTTATCCTCTTGGAGCACTTCAGTTTGAGCTACAGATGTGGCACATGCAGCTGTCAGAAGGAAATACGCTTTCTTTGTGGGTCAGTTGAGCTATTGCATGTAGGACTTCAGTTAGAACTCAAGAAGTTGAGTTTGGTGGAGTTGATTGTGGAGTTGATGGAGTTGTGTTCAGTTTGACTTGGTTAAACTAGTTGTACATAGTCTAACTGCAAATATACTAGTGATGAGTGATGTGAATTGATTGTTAATTAATTCACTAATTATTAAATCATAAAGAAACTAAAGAATACATCAGTTAACTCAGTTGCATGTCAGTGCATGTACAGTTCAGTGGAGACAAGTGTTAGAGGTTGAGATTGCTATCAGTTGTGACTATAGTTGTGCATGAGATCTTGCACAATCAATGGGATTGAGTTATGCCAATGAGGATTGTGCAGTGTGGGCCAATACCACGCAATTATAGCCTGTACTCACGTGATTTCCAGTGTGGGTGATTCTCTTGAGGCATTGTGTAGTAGAGGCAGGCAGAGCAGTGGAGGAGATTTGAACATGTGACTTGTTTGGATCTGAGCTAGTTTTGTGTGAAACAGGTGGAGATAGTACTGAGTACTTGTGAGGAGTATTGTACTATGTATTGTTAGATGTTATCAATCATTATAATATATAGATAGTGTGGGGTTGTCAGCTGTATGCTTTCCCCGGGTTACATATTGTGTTAATGTGTGCATGCGATTGATGTTTCATTGTTTTTGATGCTACTAAATTGATGATCAACATAGAGGAGATTATGTATTGTGCATGTATTCCACAATAGTGTATAATCAGGATAATCTCTGTGAATAAGTGTCATATTATTCAAAATTTCTACATGGTATCAGAGCTATTGATCATCATATCTATTATTCAGGAAGTGTTTACATCTTATTTCTTCAGGCAGAGTCTGTAATCCAGCTAGGTAGCCTCTGGATTCATCCTTCCTTTGGAAGGTGAGATATCCGGTAAAAGCCCATACAGTCAATCTCTGTACGAGAAATACTTTGTTCTCACGAATTCTAGATCAGAAGCGGCTGAGTTTGGAGTTGGTGGAATTCGAATTTGCAGCAGTGTTTTCTTAGTATCAACGTGGCAATGTCTTTCAATGGATTGCGATTGGAGTATGCTCTTGAGGGCAGCTCGAACTATATTGTATGGAAGGACAGGATGGAGGCAGTGTTAGATGATAATGGGCTAAAGGAGTTCATAGAGGCTAAGGTCCCAAATCCTACTGATACTGCGCAGGTTGATGCTTGGCAAAAGAAGAGAACAAAGTGTCGAGGGATTCTGTTGGAGGGCGTGAAGGATCACATTGTGTCCAGCCTGCATGGAAAGGCTTCTCCATACTTTATGTGGAAAGTGTTGATAGATCTATTCCAAAGAAAGAGCAATCAGAGGAAGCTGGCGGTCAAGGATAAACTCAGAAACATCAAATGTGAGAAGGGAGACAGTATTCCCAAGTATCTCATGAAGTTCACTCAGTGCAGGGATGAGCTGGGAAGTGTGGGGGTAGCTGTCGATGATGAGGACTTGGTGAGCTTGGCTCTCCTTGGTCTTCCGAAGAGTTGGCATTCCTATCAGGACTCTTTCAATGGTCGGGAGAAATTGCCAGGATGGGAGAGACTTTGGTCATATCTTGTGCAGGAGGAGATCAGGCGGAATACCAGGGATGGATCTTCATCAAAGGGAACTGATGAAGAAAATTGCACTTTGGTTGCCAAAGCAAAGAAGGGGAAGAGCAATAAAGCTTCTCATTCCGGTGCGAAAGGCAAGAAGGAGGACATATCCAAGGTGAAGTGATTTCACTGTCACCAGCATGGACACTATGCCACAAATTGTCTGCAGAAGAAGAAGAACAAGCAAGTTGTTGGATCTGCAGTAGGAGAGTCTCTATCCTTGCAGTTTGAGCTTGATTTTTCATTGATCGCATGCTTGGTTTCAAGTGTGATGGGATCGGTGTGGTTCTTGGATAGTGGTATGTCTTTTCACATGACAGGAGATTGAGATTTGTTTTCTGATCTAGAGGAGAAAGACCTTGAAGTGCACATCGAGATGGGCTATGATGGTAGATACAGTGAAACCGGTATCAGTACCATTTCCTTTGAGAGGGAGTCTGGTAAACCCTTCGTATTAAAGGAAGTGATGCATGTTACAGGATTGAAGAAGAATCTTATCTCTATGGCGACGTTAGAAGACAAGGGATATGATGTTGTTTTCAGCGAGGGAAAGGCTTTCCTGTGTAGCAAGACAACTGGAGAAACTCGGAAGATAGGGGTTCGAGTGAGGAACCTTTATGAGTTGCATGTAGATGGCTATGCAACAATGGCATGAAAGGCAGAAGGATTGGTGAGTTAGGATGATGGCGAGCTGTGGCACAGCAGATTGGGTCACCTTCACCATGGAGTCTTGAAGATACTGCAGCAGATCACTACAGGGCTTCCTAAAGGCACTCTTGCATAGTCAAATCAGTGCAAGGGGTGTACTTTGGGAAAGTTTGTGAAAGCCACCTTTCACGAGAAGGATAGTTGCGCCATGATGATCCTTGAGAGAATTCACACAGACGTGTGTGGACCTTTCTTAGTAGCTTCGACAACAAAAAAACAGGTATTATGTGATTTTTGTTGATGATTTCTCTAGAAAGTGCTGGATCTTCTTCATGCAGAAGAAGAGCAAGACATACTCAAAGTTATGTGAGTTCAAAGCACTAGTCAAGAAGGAGTCAGGGAAGAACGTGAAGGCTCTTAGGAGCGACAATGGTGGTGAATACATCTCTGGTGAGTTCAAGGATTTCGGCAGTGCAGAAGGGATTCAAAGAGAGCTCATAGATCCCCATAACCCACAACAGAATGGGGTTGCTGAGAGGAAGAATAGAACGATTATGGTTGCTGCATGGGCGATGTTGCATGATTAGGGCCTACCCCTTCACTTGTGGGTGGAAGCATGCAATGAAGTAGTTTATGTGCATAACCGTTGTCCTCACAGGATACTTGGCATGAGTACACCCGAGGAGGCTTATTCTGGTAAGAAGCCTGATCTTTCTCATTTGAGGATTTTTGGTGCTAACATTTACATGCATGTGACAAAGGATGCCAGGAAGAAGTTGGAGCCGACCGCAAAGGTTGGGATATTTGTGGGGTACACTGATACGCCCCACAACTATCGTGTGTATTTTCCAGATAGTGGTAAGACTGTTGTGCGATGGGATATAAAATTTCTGGAGGAGAAAGCCATGAAGTGTTCGCTTGAGAGGGAGCCACACTTGCATGTAGATGAGGAGCTATTAGTTCCTAAATATGAGCTTTAGGACGTGGATCAGCCACAGGAAGAAGTTCATGGAGTGGAAGATACCACTCATGCAGTGCCAACCATCAGAGGGCAAAAGCACTTGATAGAGGCTGAGCAACTAGCTCAAGATGCAGAGAAAGTTGTAGGACCACCTACAGCTCAACGCAGGCAGAGACAGTCACCTGTTCAGTACACTAGATACATGGCTCTTATGATCAAATGTGTTGTGACTAAGCCATCCTCTTTCGAGGAAGCTGTGGAGGATCCCGCATGGGTAGATGCCATGGTGGAAGAGTATGATTCGATTGTTAGAAACAGTGCATGGGAGATTGTCCCAAGACCGGAAGGGAAATCAGTGGTGGGTTCAAGATCGATCTACAAAGTTGAGCAGGCAGTTGACAGGAGTGTGGAGAAGTATAAGGAAAGATTTGTTACCTGAGGCTTTACACAGATAGAGGGGATCGATTATGAGGAGACCTTTGCACCTGTCGCAAGGTATTCTTCCATACGGACGATTCTTGCTCTCTCAACACGGATGGGGTGGCACATTCATCAGATGGATGTGAAGACTGCATTCCTCAACGGAGTCATTGAGGAGGAGGTGTACATAGAACAACCCGAAGGTTTCGATATCTTCAGCAGCGAGTCGCATGTGTGCAGGCTCAAGAGAGCGTTGTATGGGTTGAAACAAGCACCACGTGCTTGGTACACACGGATACGCAGCTATTTCACTGGACTTGGATTCTCCAAGAGTGAGGTGGATCCTAACCTATACCATATTGTGGTGGAGGGTAAGTTGTTTATCATTGTACTTTATGTAGATGATTTGATTCTAACGGGTGATGATCTGTTGATACTTTCATGCAAAGATGATCTTGCTAAGGAGTTTGAGATGAAGGACTTGGGCCTCCTTCATTATTTCCTGGGATTAGAAATTTGGCAGCGCAATGATGGACTATTTATTTCTCAGGGTAAGTATGCTTGGGAGATACTGGAGAAGTTCAACATGCATGGCTGCAAGCCTGTTGATACTCCTCTTCCTGGAGGTTGGAGGAAGGAGGATGCCACTTCAGCAGAAGAAGTGGATACCACTGTGTATCGACAGTTGGTGGGGTCGCTTATGTATCTGGTCAATACACGACCCGATGTATGCTATGCTGTTAACTAGCTTTCACAAGCTATGGTTAAGCCAACCAAGATCTTCTGGAAGGCAGGCAAGCATGTATTGCGTTATCTCAGAGGCACCTCAGGATATGGATTGTGGTTCAGATAGGAGGATGAGGTGAAGCTATGTGGCTTCACGGACACAGATTGGGTAGGGAGCCCAATGGACAGAAAGAGCACATCTGGAGGGGTCTTCAGTATCGGGTCGAAAATAGTTTCTTGGTACAGTAGGAAGCATAGATCCATGGCACTCAGTTCAGCAGAGGCCGAGTATATGGCAGCAAGTTTGGCTGCATGAGAGGCTATATGGATGAGGAAGATTCTGGTCGGGTTGTTGAGTTCTCACTTGGATCCTACTATGATTTATTGTGATAACCAGAGTTGCAATAAACTCTCGGCTAATCTAGTATTTCATGATAGATCTAAGCACATTGACATCAGGTACCATCATATCAGAGATTGTGTGCAGCGGAGAATCAGGATGCTGATATCTTGACGAAGGCGCTCACTAGGAGCAAATTTGATTACCACCGAGGCAGGATAGGGGTTGCTGATAATCCATATCTTGTTGAGAGGGAGTGTTGAGAATGAAACTAGATGATGGAGCTTAGTGGAAAGAAGTCGCCTTCACTAAGTGGGCCCGCAGGCAAATTATGGCGCAAAGTCTATTTTTAGACTATGTCTATTTTTAGACATATGGATCATGGTCTATGAGTTGCAGTATGCTATTTGTGGATGATTAGTCATGTTGGGAAAAATAGATGGACTTCTATTTTTGGTTCATACCGGAGTGATCCGAGTCTATTTTTAGACTGCCAGGCTAAAAATAGAAAAGTCAAATATTATTGTCTCATAATAATATTTGGACTATAAACATTATCTTATCCTCTTGGAGCACTTCAGTTTGAGCTACAGATGTGGCACATGCAGCTGTCATAATGAAATATGCTTTCTTTGTGGGTCAGTTGATCATTGCATGCAGGACTTCAGTTAGAACTCAAGAAGTTGAGTTTGGTGGAGTTGATTGTGGAGTTGATGGAGTTGTGTTCAGTTTGACTTGGTTAAACTAGTTGTACTTAGTCTAACTGCAAATAGACTAGTGATGAGTGATGAGTGATGTGAATTGATTGTTAATTAATTCACTAATTATTAACTCATAAAGCAACTAAATAATACATCAGTTAACTCAGTTGCATGTCAATGCATTTACAGTTCAGTGGAGACAGGTGTTAGAGGTTGAGATTGCTATCAGTTGTGACTATAGTTGTGCATGAGATCTTGCACAATCAATGGAATTGAGTTATGCCAATGAGGATTGCGCAGTGTGGGCCAATACCAAGCAATTATAGCCTGTGCTCACATGATTTTTAGTGTGGGTGATTCTCTTGAGGCATTGTGCAGTAGAGGCAGGCAGAGCAGCGGAGGAGATTTGAACCTGTGACTTGTTCGGATCTGAGCTAGTTTTGTCTATAATAGGTGGAGATAGTACTGAGTACTTGTGAGGAGTATTGTACTATGTATTGTTACATGTTCTCAATCATTATAATATACATATAGTGTGGGGTTTTCGGCTGTATGCTTTCCCTGGGTTACATACTGTGTTAATGTGTGCATGTGATTGATGTTTCATTGTTTTTGACGCTGCTAAATTGATGATCAACGTAGAGGAGATTATGTATTGTGCATGTATTCTGCAATAGTGTATAATCGGGATAATCTCTGTGAGTAAGTGTCATATTATTCAAAATTTCTACATTGCTTTCCCTTTAAATTTTTAATTTCAAAATCGAATTCACTCAAGAAATTTGTCGAACGAGCTTGTCTGGCATTTAAAGTTGGTTGCTTAAAATAGTTTATCAAACTATGGTGGTCAGTCATTAACAAGAATTTCTTACCTAACAGGTAATGCCGCCACATTTTTAAGGCGTGAATGACCGCATTTAACTCCAAGTCATCGGTTGAGTACTTTTTCTCATGCTCCTTAAGTTTCCTAGATTCATAGGCAACCACTCTCCCTTCTTTCATTAGTACGCCACCCACTGTTTCCTTAATACCATCAGTGCAAACAACATATTCTTTATTAAGGTCAGTAATGTTTAGAATTGCTGTTGTGGTAAGAAGATGCTTGAGCTGGTCAAATCTCCTTTGACGATCGGGGGTCCACTGGAATGCTTTTCCTTTCTTTTGTAAAGAGGTGATAGGATATGCTATGCGGGAGAAACCCTCCATAAATATCTGATAGTATCATGCTAAACCCATAAATGATCTTATGTCGGCTACATCCTTTGGTATTGGCCATTCCATAATTGTTCTTATCTTTTCAGGATCTACGACAATACCGTGTTTAGTGATGACATGTCCCAAGTATTGGATTTTCTCCTTAAAGAAATCACATTTATTGTACTTGGCGTACAACTGGTTTTCTCGTACTACTTGTAGAACAATACGAAGATGTTCATTTTGTTCTTCTACATTTCGAGAATAGATGAGTATGTCGTCAATAAAGGTTAATATACATTTATCTAGGAATTGATGAAAGATTTTGTTCATGAGACACATGAATGTTGCTGGGGTGTTAGTTAATCCAAAAGGTAAAACTACGAACTCATAATGTCCATAATGCGTTCTGAAAGAAGTTTTTGCAATATCCTCTTCTTTTATTCTGATATGATGATACCCAGAGCAGAGATGAATATTTGAGAACACGGTTTCTCCTTTCACCTAATCAAAGAGCTCATCCATCTGAGGAAGAGGATATTTGTTTTAATGGTCAGATTGTTCAGTTGGCGATAATCCATGCACATTCGTAGGGTTCCATCTTTCTTTTTAACAAATAAAACTAGATCTCCCCAAGGAGAAACACTGGGGTTGATATAATTCTTATCTAGCAACTCCTGGAGTTTCATCTTCAATTCGGTTAGTTCGGGTATACTCATCTGGTATGGTTCCCGGGAAATTGGAGCAACTCCCAAAATCAGCTCAATAGTAAAATCTATGTCTCTTTTAGGTGGTAGGCCTGGTATTTCTTCAGGAAACACATCTGGAAAACTTTGTATCATAGGTATGTTCTCTAGTGCTACATACTTATCTTTAGAGTCAGCATACCCTACCTATATGGCATAAATTTGACAACCATTTCTAATGCATTTGGCTGATTGGGAGGTTGTTATTAGCCTTAATTGTAGAGGTTTCTGAACACCTTGTATCTCCTGTCTCTCTCCTACCTCATCTTAGTAGCTGATGGCTTTTGTTTTACAATTTATTAAGGACCAGTGCTTTTCTAACCAGTCCATACCTATTAGAATATTGTACAATCCTAAGGGTACCAAATTTAAATCTGCTATGATGGATTGACCATCTAATTTCAAGGGGCAGTTGTTTACTTTAAACACAACTCTTCTTTTTTCCCTGGTGGCTAGTTGTACCAACCATGGGTTTTTAAATTTAAAAGCTTGTAGTTTACACTATTCCACTAACCTGGGACTAATGTAGCTTAAAGTAGCCCCAAGATCTATTAAAATAGAGCATGTTTGGTAAAAAATAGTACCTTAAAATTCAACCATAGTTGGCTGAAACTTTCCCTAATGATCCTCAAGAGCTGCGTTAATCTTAGGGATGCTTCTTACCACTTCTTCCAGTATGGATGCCTCCTAAATTTGTGAGCTCTGGTCTTCTCCTCTGCGCTTAGGAAAGTTTTTGACATAATGTGGGCCTTCACATCCCCAACAATGTACAGGTGATTTGTTAATTAATTATGTTTCATTTTTGCTGGTGGGTTCATTTGTCATAGCTTCACTTGGTACATAAATCTCGGCTTATTCCCATTCTGATTAAATTGTCCTTTAAATACTCCCTTATTGTTGGTACTCTTATTCCCCTTATGGCTGGGAATACATTTATTTCCCTTCTTGTCTACCCATCTTTTACTCGTATCTCCTTTTGGTTTATTTTGCTGATAACAAATTTGTGCTTTTCAAATGACTTCATCCATGGTTTTGGATTGTCAAATTCATGTCGTTCTTTCATGAACAACGGAAGACTGCTGAAAAACCGTTGTACTTTAGCTTTTTCCTCACGAATATAAGGAACATATTTTAATAATGATGTAAATTTTGTTATAAATTCATCCATGGTCATTTGGCCGAGGCGGAGATCATGAAACTCTTTTTCCTTTTCATCATAAAACCTCTCAGTCAATTATTTTTCCTTAAATAATTTCTAGAATTTCTCCCAAGTTATGTTTTTTCATTGACCCCATGGACTGTTTTTGCTTCCTCCCACCACAATGTAGCTTTCCCTTGAAGCTGGTGTTGAAATATGGCAACAACAATATTCCAATTTAATTTTTCCTTGAATTAATTTGTGAATTAAAATCGAATTTAGTCTTAACAACTACTTGGAAATAATTAATTAATTTATTTTAAATTAATTAGTTGGAGAAATTCAAGTTAGAAGTCTTTCTGAAGTCATGCAGGAGTTATCCCTTAAATTAAGGAGATAAGATTGAGTTATATTCGAGTTCTAATTAGTTAACTCAGTTTTTCGAGTTAAGTCTAGCTAAATTAGTTCCAAACTGTTTGAGGAACTAATAGAGAGTTAACAGTCAGTTGATGCATTAATGCACTCAGCTAGTGCTACTCCAGTTAACTGAATATTCCCTCATCAGAAAATCATGCATGTCTATTATGAGAAAGACCCAGTTGAGATAAATGTTAAGGAAAATGTACTATCAATTGCATGTGTTTTCTCATGGAGAAAACTCATGCATGTAGTCAAGGATTCATCCTTGAGGATTGCGTAGTTTTGGAGAATTGGTTTTCCACTTGGTAAAGGAAAATCATCCAAAAGGAATAGTGCAAGGAAATAGAAGTTTGGAGGGCAGAGAAGAAGGTTCAAGAGAAGCAAAGATTTCCTGTGAGCATCTGTGAGGATTGTATTGAGAGATGGCTAGCTGTGAGAGCTAAGGCTTTGTAAATTCCTATGTATTTCCACCATGTGTGATAATACAATAGTGTGGGGTTTTTATCTGAGGATTTCCCCAAAAGTATTTTCATGTGTATTGTGCCATTGATTCTTCTTCTTCTGGTTATATTGTTCAGCTCAATCTTTAAGCTTCTGCAAATTGATAGTAGAAGTAGGTTATAGTATTATGCTTTGATTTATATTGCATTATCGGGTTAACCTACCATCAGATTTTCTACATGGTATCAGAGCTGTGAATAGTATACTGAGAAGAGAATTCGAAGTTTGAAGTTCGGGGTTGCAGGTGAAAATCGAATTCATATCATACTTCAAGGTTTTCCAATGGCATTCTATGGCTTGAGACTCGAGTATGCCTTGGAAGGTAGCTCGAATTACATAGCATGGAAAGATAGAATGGAGGATGTATTAGAAGATAATGGCTTGAAGGAATTCATTGATCATGAAATCCCAAATCCACCTTCAACTAATGCACGAGAGTTGGCTAAGTGGAAGAAGTGTGTTTGGAATGCGAGATGGATCATCCTTGAGGGAGTTCAATACCATATTGTCTCGAGTCTCCATGGGAAGGATACTCAATTGTCAATGTGGAAGACATTGAAGGACCTCTACCACAACAATAGTGACCAAAGGAAATTGCTGCTCAAGGATAAGCTTCGAAGAATCAAGATGGTGAAGAGTGATACTATTTCCACATATCTGAACAAGCTCACCACCTGCAAAGATGAACTTGGCAGTGTGGGAATAACTACTGCCGATGATGATATGGTGAGCCTCACTCTCCTTGGCCTTCCAAAGAGTTGGAATAGCTACCAGGACTCTGTGAATGGAATGGAGAAATTGTTGGATTGGGAACGACTGTGGTCAAATCTTATGCAGGAGGAGATTAGGAGGAGCACACAAGATGGTTCTTCATCCAAGAATGATGATGAAGAAAATCTGGCCTTAGCAAGTAAGGCAAGGAAAGGGAAGGGGAAGGATTCCCATTTCAAATTGAATTCGTCTCATGGAGGGAAGAAGGGTGACATGTCTAAAGTAATATGCTTTAATTGTCACAAGATGGGACATTATGCAACTAATTGTCCATCGAAGAAGTCTAAGAAGGGATCCTTGAAGGATCTGAAGGTGAGGCATTAACATCTCAATTCAAAATGGAGTTTACCCTCATCGCATGCATGGTGTCATCGATGATGGGTTGTGTCTGGTATCTTGACAGTGGAGCCTCATTCCACATGACTGGTGATAAAAATTTATTCAGTGCCTTGGAGGAGAGAGACCTCAAGATGCGCATAGAGATGGGTGACGACGAAAGGTATAGCGTTTCAGGAGTGGGAACAGTTGCTTTTTAGAGGGAGTATGGAGCTCCTCTCACCTTGATGGATGTGATGTACATGACTGGACTGAAGAAGAACTTGGTATTGGTCACAATGTTGGAGGACAAAGGCTACGATGTTGTCTTCAGTAAAGGAAATATGTTCCTAAGACACATAGACACGGGTCAAACCAAGAGGATATGGATTCAGGTGAAAAATATCTATAAACTAGAGGTAGATGATTGTGCAGAATTGAGTACGAAAGAAGAATTGGTGCCAAGAAAAGGCATTGGTGAGTTGTGGCATAGGCGGTTGGGCCATTTGAATCATGGGGCTTTGAAGATAATGTAGCAGATATCTACAGGACTTCCCAAAGGTAAAATTGAGCAAGTTGACACATGCAAAGTTTGTACCTTGGGAAATTACACCAAGTCTTCCTTTCATGATTGAGACAGTCAAGCAGAGGCTATCTTAGAGTGATTTCATGCTAATTTGTGTGGACCATGTTAAGAAATTATTAAGAGAACATAAATTAATATTGATATTTACCAAAATGAAAAATATAAAAAAATAACCAGCAACAACCATAAACACATAAACACACATGTTTATCTGGGAAAACCCCAAATTTGGGGAAAAACCCAACCTAATGATATCTCATTAGCATTGGCCAAAACCCTGGCCAATCCGACCAAGTGAGCCTTCACTACTCCACTCTAGGACTACATTACAATGAAGTCCTTCTAGCCTTTTATAAGCTCCATTACATATAATACCACGGGTAGAATACTATGGGTGCACAATACCATGTGCCTCAAAATCATCACTATTTAACATGGTCGACTTTGAATCTATCCCAAGTCAGGTTTACATAACAAACCATTCTCGAAAGCATCCACAACGAAGCAAAGATATTATGTGATTTTCATTGATGACTATTCTCGTAAATGATGGATTTATTTCATGTAGAACAAGGAACAAACTTTCACAAAGTTTTGTGATTTCAAAGATTTGGTCGAGAAAGAGTCAGGGAAGAAGATCAAGGCCTTGAGAAGTGACAACAATGGAGAATATGTCTCTCAAGAGTTTAAGGACTTCTATGCAGCAGAAGGAATTAAACGAGAGTTGATGGCACCTCATAACCCATAGCAGAATGGGGTGGCTGAGAGGAAGAACAAAACTATTGTAGGGGTAACATGGGCAATGCTACATGACCAAGGCCTACCACTTCACTTGTGGGCTGAGGCATGCAACACATTGGTCTATTTGCATAATAGAAGCTTGCATCGCATGCTTAGGATGAAGACACCAGAGGAAGCTTTCTCTGGTAAGAGACTAGATGTGGGTCACTTCAGAATCATTGGCTCATCAGTATATTGCCATGTGACAAAGGATACATGGAAGCAGATTAAGCCGACAATAGAGTTGGGGATATTTGTGAGGTACACTGATACACCCCAAAACTATCGGGTGTACTTGCATACCAGTTGGAGGACAATGGTTTGCATAGATATCAAGTTTGATGAGTAGAATGCCATGTGAGTTTACCTTGAGAGGGAGCTCCAACTATAGGCTATGGAGGAATTATTGGTTCCTAAGGAGGAGGAGCCTAAGAATAATGTGGAACAGTCCCATGCAAAGGTTCCAGGAGTGGAGACATCCACCTAAGCAGAGTCTTCTAGAGATAGATGGAAGCACACAAGAGAAGCTGACAGATTATTGGAGGATGTGAGAGAGAATGTGGGAGCACCAGCTTCTCAGTGCAGATAGAGGAGGTCACCTGAGAGGTACACTGGATACATAGCCCTTGTTGGGGAATGTGTTGAGACCAAGCCATCTTTCTTTCAGGAAGCAGTGCAGCAGGTGATTTGGGTTGATGCTATATTGGAGGAGTATGACTCCATAGTTCGTAATAGTGTTTTGGACGTGGTTTCAAGACCGGAGAACAAGCCAGTTGTTAGTTCCCGTTCGATTTACAAGGTAAAGTAAGCTACTGATGGTAGTGTGGAGAAGAATAAGGCAAGATTTTTTTCTCGTGGCTTTTCATAGGTCGAGAGGATCATGTTTCTGCAGTATATTTCGATAGAGGAGCGAGATGCTGACATTTTGACAAAGGCATTATCAAAGTGTAAATTCAAGTTCCATAGAGACATGATCGGGGTGGCAGATAATCCCTTTCTTGTTGAGAGGGAGTGTTGAAATATGGCAACAATAATATTCCAATTTAATTTTTCCTTGAATTAAATTGTGAATTAAAATTTAATTTAGTCTTAACATCTACTTTGAAATAATTAATTAATTTATTTTAAATTAATTAGTTGGAGAAATTAAAGTTAGAAGTTTTTCTGAAGTCATGCAACAGTTATCCCTTAAATTAAGGAGATAAGATTGAGTTATATTGAGTTGTAATTAGTTAACTTAGTTTACTGAGTTAAGTCCAGTTAAATTAGTTCCAAACTGTTTGAGGAACTAATAGAGAGTTAACAGTCAGTTGATGCATTAATGTAGTCAACTAGTGCTACTCCAGTTAACTATATATTCCCTCATCAGAAACTCATGCATGTCTATTCTGAGAAAGACCCAATTGAGATAAATGTTAAGGACAATGTACTATTAGTTGCATGTGTTTTCTCATGAATAAAACTCATGCATGCAGTCAAGGGTTCATCCTTGAGGATTGCATCATTTTGGAGGATTGGTTGTCCACTTGGTAAAGAAAAATCATCCAGAAGGAACAACACAAGGAAATAGGAGCTTGGAGGGAAGAGAGGAAGGCTGGAGAGAAGCCAAGATTGCGTGTGAGCATCTGTGAGGATTGTACTAAGAGAAAGCTAGCTGTGAGTGCTAAGGCTTTGTATAATTCCTATGTATTTCCACCATGTATGATAATACAATAGCGTGGGGTTTTTATTTGAGGATTTCCCCAAAAATATTTTCATGTGTATTGTGCCATTAATTCTTCTTCTTCTCGTTATATTGTTCAGCTCGATGTTTAAGCTTTTGAAAATTGATAGTAGAAGTAGGTTATATTATTCTGCTTTGATTTATATTGCATTATCGGGTTAACCTACCATCAGATTTTCTATAGCCAGAAAATGGACAAACAAGCCCTAAAATTGTAATCATATTCATAAAACTGGAAATACTTATTCATATTAATTAACCACATTTTGCTGCCTCTTCTTCCTCCCCATCGAAGAGAGGAGGCTTGATTTGTCGAAACTCCCCTTGGAGTTCAATCTTCTATTTCTTCTGCATCTTGTGGTCAGACACATTTCCTGATTCCTCTTTCTGGTTTTCTTCTCCTCCTTCTGTTTCCATATTTTCAGCTTGGAACTCTTTTTCACCAGTCGTGTGGTCGTGCTCTGGACTTGGGGCTAGTGGCCGATGATTCTATCTATCTGACAGGCTTTTTAGGATCTTCTCTTATTCCCGCATCAATCTCTCATTGTCTGCCCGGAGTCGGGCCATTTCCCTTTTTAGGTCTTGGACAATTTTCTAGATGTCTGCATTGGGGTTTTGTGTATCATCGCCCAGCCGCACCCAAACCTCAGCATTACCCTCTTGAAATGAAGTTGGTTCTGTTCCAAATATGGAACCATGTGGTAGATTTCCAGCTCGCCTCATGCTGATTATTTATCTTTTGTTTCCTATGTGCACAACACAATTTTGTTATTCCTTATTCCAGAGGCCTAAGTTTGGAACCTGAGTGCTCTGATACCATATGTAACACATCTACCTATCTATCTTCAATATATACATAACAATTATTTGTTTTATTTATTTATTTATTTATTTACATACTAAATTTCTACCTAATATGTAAATGGATTTAATGAAATATAACTGAAATAAACCATTAATCAAGCACTTCTAATAGTCATAATAATTTTCACATTGAGACCTTAATCGATTACAATGTATACCTTACATACAATGAGTTATTGGTTAATATGAAAAGTGGGATTTCAGAGGCATGCAACTTTTGACTTTACATAATTCATGATCATGTATGTAATTAAACCTTGGTACTATGCTTGCCCTGCATTTATAATCCGCAGGCTACTGCCTTGGAACTCATCCAAGGAACACAAATGAATTCAGTGCTTGAGCTTGACTGTATATGGGTGGATGCATGGAAGTACTCCATCTGTCTCAGTCTTATCTTACTCTTAAGATATGATACCTTCATCGACGTCTCTCATCTGTCCACTAGATCGAACGGTTCTCGGGCTCTTGTCCTTGCATTTCTCCTCAGTGAGGTCTTTCCTCTGGTAATTGTTGCCTTTCAAATTTTCTAGGAGCTTGTGGTTCTGCTCTGCCCTTCGATGGCGGTATTTGTTTGCTATCCAGCTTCCCTGGACTCTTTCCTCCACTATCCAGCTACCTAGGATGCCCTGATGGATTTGAAACCCCTCCATCATTTTGGAATATGTTCTGCAGAGGCCAGGCCTGAGTTATTTCTACAGAGGCATGGTTTATTATTCTCCTTCCACATAACTGTGACTCTTTTCAGATGTTAAAAATGTTTATTCCTGACTCTGTGATATTTTTCATTTTGCATGCTCTAATGTCATTCTTGTTGTGATGGAAGGTTGGGTCCCTGCGTTGGAAGATTCATCCTAGAATTGAGGCAAACCATCCTCCAGGTTTCATCATCCTCAACTCGTTCTGGGTAATTTGAATCATTTTATTTCTATTCAGGATGGGGTTTTGTTTATAGGAACAAACCTTCCAGCTATTAAGACAGTTAAGGAAATCTGTTAAGTATTGCTCTAAGACCAAAGGAGTCATAGCTCCTCTGATAGCTTGTTTGTTTGGTTCCAGAAATTAATATGACGCCTTTTGGTAAGGTGAGGTGGTCTACAACTTTGGATGAGTGTGGAGTTTTCTATTCGATTTCTATTAGCTTTTAGGTCACCATTCTTGATAATGGAGCGCTTAATACTGGCCTTAAAATTTGATAAGGGTTTCTGTATTATGCTACAACTTTATCTTGATTTCTTTCCTAAGTATTCTAATGAAAATAGAGTTCTTTCTTTCCGAGGGTTGTCCTTCCTTGATTCTTCCGAGGGTTTATACCATACTCTATTTGGAATTATTGTGGCTCAAATTATATAATAATTTTTACATAGTTTTAGCTCTATGAATGGTAAATTCTAAGTATTTTATCTTATGATATAGACAAGTTAAATGCCCTCTTTTGAGGTTTGTAATACTACCATAACGATGCCTGTAACTTTTTTATATTATAGTTAAACTCTTTGGAGGTCTCTACAACATAAGAATTTTCTTGTTCTTATGTCATAACTATTCGGAATTAGTTGTATGTCTATTGTATTCATAGAGTTCATATATATGCATATTTTCATGGAGAAGAATTGTTGGAACAATTTAATGTCTACTGTTAGCAATGAATGCTTGAATATTTCATAGTGTTTACCATTCTTTTGTTCAATAGATGAATTTGATAGTTGATCCTGGATTGGAGAAAATATGGGTAAAACTATCTTTCTAGTTATGGTGATATTTCCTATTCTTTTTTTTTTTTATAGAAAATATCTATCCTCTTGTTTAACGTAATATTTCTATTTACACAGAGAATACCTATCCTGTCCTTTCTCAAGATTTACTTGTCCTCTAGTTTACTTCTAAAATCTTCTGATATTTGTATTATAGTTTCTTTCGAGAAATGTGGTAAGGTTTTCTTAGAATCTCTGTTATCCTTTTTAAAGGAAATTTATTTAGTCCATCATAAAGAATTCTAATGACATATTATAAAGAACTCTAATTACATATTTCAGAAGTAAAAGACATTCCTATACTTTCTGCACATTGAAGACCATTATATCTGTTATCACTTAATAATTCTAATGCCCAAATTTCTCACATTAGTTTGATGGTAAAGGTCGGTGCTAGTCTAAGTTTGATTTTTGATTGCCCTAGAGTCTGAGTCTTAGGAGTCTTGATGGTATACTTAAATAAAGGTCAACTATGCATTCTCATTCATCACTGGTCTCATAACCATGTGTCAGCTTTGTTCAAAGGTCACTATGTGCTACAAAGCTCTTTAGGTGATTTCACAATGCATAAATCCTTTTTAGCAATTTCACAGCGCAACATGTTTTAGGTGATTTTGTAGCATATAATTCAGATTTTATACTGGCTGCGCTACGAAATCGGAGATTCGTGCAATTAGTAGCAAATCTTTCCTAACTGTCAAATCTGTCAAGTTCAGTTATGGTTGCATGCATCATTCACTGTCAGCTTATACACTCCACATATCATGTCCAACCACTTATCTCCATCATTACAGCTGCTAGGTACCTTGGTACGCTCAGATTGCAAGTTCCAAGAAAAGCTAGGTATTCACAGTCTTAATTATGATTGTATTGGTTGCATGAGGAACAAGTCTGCAAGTTTTCAGTTTGAATGCATTGTTATCAAGCGAGGCAGTTATCAAGTGAGGCAGTTATCAAGTGAGGCAACCATTCAAGCGAGGCAAAGATTCAAGATTGACCAGCTCTAGTATTTCAAACCTTCATTACGCTGAAGTCTCATGGAGGGATTTGTAGAACGAAAAGACCACAGATCAGGCAGATGTTTGAGAAACGAACCTGAAGGTGTAGACATTATCTTGAAAAACAAAGAAGTTGAGCATGCATTCATGCAGGTTGGATGTTGGAATTTTTGTGAGAAACTCCAGGGAGGTCATGCACAAATCACCAAGGAATTTTCTTTGAATTTCACAGAGCTGAATTCAAAGGTTGGGATGCTCGAATTGCAAGTCTCACTAGAGGTAATATCCACAGTTACTGAGATTCCAAGGGGACAAGAAACTTGGTTTAAGAATTTCAAATTTGATATGACCCCCTGCAAACAATTTCTGAAGCCAGAGTACATTCACTCAGATTTAAACAAGTTTGTGCCTAGAAATTATGTCAAGGACTCATATGCCAATCTGCTTACCTGTATATAGAGGTACCTTACTTGTGAAGGGAGATATTATAAGGTGTATTCATATCATTTCAAGCTTCTGCTACATTTTACAGGAAAGATATCCCTTGATTTACCTTTTTACTTATTTCGTAGCTTAAGCAAAATGTGTGATAAGGTGCAGCTAAGGAATGAAGCCTGTGAGACCTCATTGTTTCACCACGGTTGAATTAAGTTGATCATTCTTCATGAAATCCAGAGAGTAGGTAAGGACTGGCCCACATTCATATTCATGTCTGGTTTCAAGAATGAGACCGGTCTCAGTCCTCAAGCTGCAAAAGATCTTCCAACAACAACTGGTCATCAGGCAGAAACAAGATCCAGGAGGTTTGCAAAATTGAAGGCTAGGAAACAAGTAAGGGAATCCACCAAGCCACTGACTATACAAGATACACCCCAGCAATCCCTTAAAGAGAAAACTCAGGTCAAAGAAGGTGCACATGAATCAAACACAGGTGAAGGAGTCTAAGGAAGAAGGACTAGGAGCCAGGTAGCTAAAGAAAAAGGCAAGTCAACGATTATTGAGGAAAGCCCTGTTTCAAAGGGAGACTTGAATGACTTACTGCAAGCCATTGATATTGAAGAATCTCCCCTGGTTCAAGTAAATTTGATAGAGTCAGGAAAAGACAAGGCTAAGAGAATCAAAGCCTCGAAAAAACTCAAGTTTGATGATCAGGTTGATCAAGTTGTCTTTAAGCCAAGAAGACCCATAACGAGGAATTTTAAACACATACAGGAGGTACTTCCAAGAGCAGATGAAACAGCGGAGGTAACACAACCTCATGAAGGAAAAGATAAAGGAAAATCAGTTACCCTTCAAGAAGAAGATAGTGTGGAAGAGTTAAAAAGGAGGTTGGAATTGGCAAACTTTGAAATTGCTAGACTGAAGAAAGCCTCCAGGAAACTTGCAATCAAGGAGGCTTATTTTAACCAAATGCAAGCTCGGTGGGAAGAAGAAACATTTCAAATACCCGAGGTGGTTGATTGTAATGTTCAATTCCGTAGCTGGACTGTCCCTACAATAAAGGAAGCACAATTCATTAGAAAGGTCAATACAAACCTGAGAGCTGGGATCAGAGTCATGAAGAAACAAATTGAGGACTTAAAGATACAGTTAAGCCAATAGAAAGAATCTCCTTAAGGAAGTCACACATCAAGTAAGGTTATGTTTCAAATTTTAATGGTTTTCCTTGTTATAATTTTTCTTGAAGAATCATACATTTCCACTCAGTTTTGAAAAGCTTTGGAGCAATTGAAAAGGATGTTTAAATATAAAGAAGCTCAAGATAGCAGATTTTTGGTATTAGGCTGTGTTTTGGTGATTACACAGCAGTTTCGTAGTGCGCTATGAAACTGCTGAAAATGATGCCTAACGCACAGCAGTTTCATAGCGCGCTATGAAACTGATGTAGCTACATAATTAAAACCCAGTCAACCAATTTTGAGGGATCGAGGGGAAATTTTTGAAAAAGGAATCTTTTCAAAGGATCATGTAACAGGTGTCAACATTCAACAAAGGAAGAAACAGGTGGAAGAGACCTATATTCGAACTCTAAACTTTTTGTTATAAAGTGATCAGAGTTACTATAGTTCATGATATATCAGATAGCTTGGAAGATGTCTTGTCTTCACACATGGAAAACGTTGACAACACATCAAGGACGTGGCATCCTAATATATTTTTGTATAATCAAAGAAGAAGGGCATGGTTCATTGGTTTCGAGTATCTTTGAGGAAAAGTAAAAGCAGGTAAACAAGGGCAGTTTCCTACTTTTCAAGAGAAATGGAGAAGATGTGATGTTAAGGGCCAGCAGGCAGCTACAAACACCTACCATAGACAAACTAAAAAAGGCCACTTGTCAAAGAACGAGAATTGATTGTAATTAAGGCTATTATTAGCATGATATGGAGTTAGACTCCTATTTGACTTAGATCTCTAAAAAGTCTAGTTAGTAGTTTGTTACATTTAATAGGTAGTTAAAATTTGAATAGGTGTCATAAGAAGTAGAATTCGAGTTCCCCTCATGTTGGAGGAGGAATCTCAGCCTTGTAAAAGAATTCTATATATAGGAGAAAGAGCAATGTACCAAGGGTTGGAAATTTATGAAAAAAAAGCTCTGATATTTGGCTTATGTAAAGACTCTGTTTTTTTGGTAATACAGTACTGGCTTATGCTTCTCAAGAATCATAAAGAGTTCAATGTAATGAGTTTCTTTTGTTGTCTTTTCATGTTATCTACAGTGTTATGAGTATGTGATTACTTAGAAATCATTAACAGTGCTCTAATTTCCTTCATATACTCGTAAATTGCCTTCTATATGTTTGGTGTGTTGAAATCTGAATGCCTTGACTTCTATGCAAAGAAACCCCTACTATTAATACTGAATCATATATGACTCCATAAGCCCAATGGATACTTGTTAGTTGTGTTTCCACCATTTTCATTTTTTATTTGTTTCACAAGAGTTAGCCATCTTGATCATAATCAAAAACCTTTAATCCTTTGAGAGAGCCCTCTCAGGTTGGGGAGGCTAAACCTCAACCTAAAGTAGGTTTGAAACAGTTACTTGAAGTCTTCCTGGTCTGCAGCCTTCCAGGGCCTGATTTTGAGATAACAATATCTTTAATAGGTTTATCCATTTCCCTAGCTACAATTCTTAGATACAGTGCACAATTTATATAATAACTCTGTACTTATCTCGATTATGCTGTCTAGAACCAAATGATATAAGATTAGCACTTGATTTCCTCCCTGCCATGAGATTACCTACTCTGGTAAATCTTCCCCTTCGTGCTACTCACCATAGGTGTTCTCTGTCTCTTAGAGACTTTAAAGTTTATCGGTTATCTAGTCTTACCTAGACATAGCCATTCAAGACTGTCTGACCTTTCAACACAGCTATCCCTTTCTTGATCTTAGATCCCCATCATCTTGATCATTTTTTGTAAAAATACTCTAGGATTTAGTTTTGGAATAGATAATTGTTTCCATAACTAATTACCTAGTAAAAGAATAATATTTACCATAACTGAAAAATGTTATCCTTAAATAAGTGAATTACAAAATAGTTTATAATTCAAAGAAATAGTAATAGTTTGTTTGGTTGCAGTAAAATTAAAATAAATATCTACATTAATGGGGGATATTACACCCCCCCTAAAATTGAACATCGTCCCAATGTTCTCTTCCTAAAAATAAACCCGGAAAGTTTTCTCTCATGACCTTCTCATCTTCCCAGGTGGCTTCTTCTAGCCCGTAGTGCTACCATTGCAGCTTAACCTGGGTGATAACTTGTTTCCACGACATTACTTCTCTATGATCTAGTATAACCATAGGTTCGACCAACAATTCACCTTTCGGTTCGACCTGAACATTGCAACCAAAATTTAAGTCAGTAACTAGTTATCTAACACAATCTGTAAAGTATACCTTCAGATATATATATCTATATATATCTATATATATATATATATATAGATAGATATATATACCCTACCTGGATATCTTGCCATTGGATTATGTGTTTAGTGTCATATACATATTCCTTAAGTAGAAAGACATGAAAGACATTGTGTACATGAATATGACTGGGTAAGGCAAGTTGATAAGCCACCGGTCCTATTCGAGCTAGGATTTGAAACAGACCACAATATCGAGGTGCTAGTTTAACACACCCAGCCCATTGTAAGGTGCTTTTCTTGGCTCGTACTTGAATGTAGACATGATTTCATACCTGGAATTCTCAGAAATTCCTCTTCCAATTGGCAATGTTATTTTGTCGGTCTCGAGCAGATTTTAAATTAATTCGTACCTTTTTCACCATTTCCTCCAACATGTCCGGCCCTAAAAACAATTTGTCCTCTGTTCCACTCCAAATTAAAGGTGCTTTGCACTTATGTCCATATAAAACTTCAAAGGGGCTCATTTTAAGGGATGCATGGTACTGTTAGAAAATTTTGTTATTCCAACTTCTCTTTTTTGGATATTGTACTACATAGTTGCAATTTTTCAAGGGCAGTTGTTTCTGGGAAAACTAGTGTCTTTTCGATCGACTAGCCTCTAGGTTTGGTAGCTACCCTAGAAACAAACAGTTTAAAGCAATTCATGATTTCTTCTATGTATAATAGATAAGAGAGAGACAAAGAAACCAACCTGGATCTTCCGCTTAACTCCCTGCTTGATCTCTCTCCCTCTTGACAGAGCTTGCAACTCCTCTCAGTACTTGTCCCACTTGGAGAGTACCTGTAGAGACATAGTAGCAGAGAACTATCAAAGCATCTTGATCTATTATATCATAAGCATTACAGAATCAGAAATGTAATGAAAATACAATGGCGTTCAATTAATAACATTCACAAGTGCACAGTTATATGGAAGAAAACTCAAAGAACTTTATTAAATAGAAGGGAGAATTACAACCCAGATGTTTGATCCAGCATCATCCTCCCAGTATCAAATCCATCTTCACCTCATGAAAAGTAAGATCACACCAACAATACAATGCTCTTTCTCAAATACAAACTGTCAGCACTTCCTTGCAAATTAAAAAATTCCAGCCTCTAGATCTCTCAGATGAGGGGTCCATTTATAGATGTGTGCAAGGGTGTGAGTCATCTCTGGGTTTTTTATTAGTGTCATTCCACTTGCTGTTTTTGATTCCACTTGGAGATTTCTTGGATCTCTTACTCATCCCTGGGCGAATTCAGAGAGGTAAGTGTCATAGGAGAAGTTTCTAGAATATTCCATGAGCATCCACTTAGCAAACTGTCTCGGACATTTGTCCATCCTCGCTCATCGCACCCTACAGAAGGCCTCATCAGTATGCATCGCACCTAGCTAGTGTAGAATTCAATATAAATCACACCCTGATACTGGAGCAGTCAGTATGGTCTAGTATATGCCAATTCTGGATGGTTTTTCAAGTGGAACTTTTGGGGAATGATGTAATCAGTTGACCATTTTCTTTAGGGTATGAAACAACACATTTTAGGGGTTGAAGAGCCATATTTTATCGACATATAACATTGGTTTGAAGTGTCCAAATATGTCTATAATAGTTGCCCCCTAAAGCATGAAGTCGTAAATCTTTGATGTCGAGTGAAATGCTTTATCATGAGGATTCGAAGTTTTCAAACTGGAAGGTGACCTGTATAAGATACAATACAATACATCATCATAATATAATTTTTCATGATATAGCTGAGGTGGGCATTCCCATGCTCAGCTTTATAAATTCATTTCATGTACATAGAATAGATAGTCATCTGCGGTTACAGACTGGTGATTCTTCATATGTAGAATCATCATCCCTGGCTTAGATTACCATCTGTGCAACTTCTGTGTACATTTGATGTCTTTATATCCTTGAATATATTGCAGCCCGGATGGATGAAACTAGATCTGGGGTCTTCAAAAATCGTTCAATCTTCACCCGATGTACAAGTCAACCCATGTGAAGAGATGCTCTGAAGTCGAACATGGAAAGACATCGCCTGATTACTAACCAATAATGTGAGCTGTTAATAGACGCGAGAGGAATCATTGATAATGATAATGACCCTCAAGGTGCTACAATACAATTCTCGTGGTGTGAATATATGATCCGATGTCAAACACCATGCAAAATCTTTCGGTCGAAGGCCAATGATGTTAACCTATCATCGGAAGTGAAAAACTTGTCATTGAGGCATGCAAGCTTCAAAGTACTGAAAGGGGTGTTTCTAAGTCAACTTATTGGATAATGAGCTGATGTCGACAAGAAGTGATCTGTCATAGGAGGGCCTTAATGTATCCCACATCTACGACACGAAACGAAGAAAATTATTTTCTAGAGGTGAAAACAATCAGACGACACAAGGTTCAGGAATGGCAGTCATGAGAAATGGAGGGTGAAGGTATTGCAGTGGATGAGGCATTAACTGGATTGTGGTTTCTCAACTGAATGACTTCTCTTTAACATATCGGTGACACTGAGATGGATTGGTAGCATTAACCCCAACAGATGGATGGTGTGGTAGACCAATGGTGAAATGACCGATGAACAAAATAACCCAACCTGACTCAATCATGGTGATGGAGTGAAAGTGTCATGTTCAAGAACGACTTGCTACCATAAAATTCTTCAAGTTTTCTTCCCTTTTTCCCCAGTTATTGCTGACCAATACCTCTTTATTTTTGTCAAGCTTGAGGAGGATAACATATGCTTGTTCTATAATTTGTCCTTTGGGAAAACCTGTCGCTATGTTTTAGCGAGTCTAGCAACAGTGAAACTCAGTCTTGTCTAGGTGGACAAGTTTGTCGCTATTGTTTTAATGAGTTTAACGACAAAGACAACTCAGTCCTTTTCAGGTTTAGAGAGTTTGAAAAGGGACGAAAAGGGAACTTTGTCTCGTCTCTGGTGGATGAGTTTGTCGCTATTGTTTTAAAGAGTTTAACAACAAGGATAACTTAGTCCTTTTCATGTTTAGAGAGTTTGAAAAGGGACGAAAAGGAAACTCTAGCAGCTCTTTTTCATAGCATAATCCCTTAAGTCTGAAAATGGATAAAATAATACAAAAGGGATGAATTTTTGATCACTTTAACGAGCCAAAAAGACAAGCGCTCGAACATTTTCATGAGATAATCCCTCAGGTCCGAAAAAGATTAAAACATATAGGAGGGATTGCACTTCCAATCACTTTAATGAGCTGGAAAGGCCAATAGCTCGACAATCTTTTCATATTTAACGAGTCTGAAAAGAGTTTAAAGGAGACTTGTTTTTAAGGAACGAGTGGCGTTTAGGGTAGCAACTGGTTCCGAGAAGGCTTGGAACTTCTCAGAACATGGTGATATGAAGAGGTTGGCTAATAGGACCACTAAGGGTAAAAAATTAAGTGGAAGCATATGATCGGCCAAAAGAATGGAGGTGATGGTAGGAACACAACCAAGGCTCAAAAGGCTGATAGCATGACAATCACAAAGGTTATTTACCGAAGGTGGGTTCATTTTTTAATGAGCTTGAACTATGGGGAACTATGCTCGGTGGTAGGTTTATTTTTTAACAAGCTTGAACCATGTGACAACATATGCTTGGTTTTTAGTTTTTCTTTTTATGCAAGCTAGAAACGACAAAACTAAAAAAGCTAGAAAAGACAAAACTAAAAGTCTTAAAGTCTTTTTGATAGTCAGGAGCATACATTAATGATGCTTTTATTAGGGAACCTTCTAAAGCATCAAAGGAATCTTGCGCAACATGATCCCAGTGGAAGGGTAATCCTTTTTCCAGAAGACGCGCATAACCTTTAGGGTTTTACAAAACTAAAACTAAAAAGCTAAAAAGCTAAAAAGCTAAAAGGCTAAAAAGATAAAAAATGAAATTGAAAAAGGTTTGCATGCCCCCAGCATGATGAAAAGGAGAGTCTCTAGTGACCATATGGAAATCACTATGGTTAAGAGGATTATTTCATCCACAGAGCAGAAAAAACACTTCCTTGGCTTCGTCCGCAGCGCAGACAAAGGTGAATGGTGTGTCAAACCAATCACTTAACTTATAGGGAAATTCATATGGTAGGATGGTTTTTTCCATGAAACAGACAAAACACTTCCTAATCTTCGTCCGCAGTGTAAACAAAGGTGAATGGTGTCTCGGACCAATCACATAACCGACAAGGAAACCTATCTTTTCAGCTGGGTTCGTCTGCCAAATAGACAAGGTTGCATGCCCCCTAAGCTTCGTTACATTCACCAAACTACTCGCGGCAATTAGGTGGATGGAATGAAGGTTGAAGAGACACTCTTGATGCAAAAGGACCATTGAGGGATGATGATTGACTTGGAGCTGTGTTTGAATCGGGAAATGAAAGCTGGTCAACAGTGATAATTTTGCCTTCATGCGAGAAGCACATCACTCGAAAGAGTGTTAAGAAAATAGCTTCCATGTTGTAAACATAGTCACGTCCAAGGAGTATATTGTAATCTAACTGTCCTGGGACTACCATCACATTCAGGTGAACAGTTTTCTGTCCCAAAGTTATGGGTACTTAGGAAGGATCCCTAACGGCTAACTGGTTCCTTTGTTGAAGCCTGACAAATTATGTGTAATAGGCATAAGTGATGGCGAACCAAGATCTCTCCAAGTAGTTGAGGAAAGGATACTCACTGATGCCCCTTCATCTATGATAGTGCCAGACACGATCATTTTTTAAACTTGTACTATGATCTAGAATGGTACATAAGATGGAAGGCAGGATCTTGCTAGTCGATTCCAATTAAAGGAAGGGACCAGACTACTTGGAGGGGGTACCATATAAATGGTAGAAATAACCCCTTGAGTAGTGGGAACTGGGGGATTTTATTCCTATTGTGAAGGAACGTGTGGATTGCCCCCAAGTTCATCAGACTCTGAAGTAAAAAAAAGAATTTGAATGGTATCGTTCTTACTCTCTTCGGGAAAGGTATGATCTTCTGAATGTAGAACTAGGTCAACTGTCATCTTGACCTGTTAACTTTCGTCGGGTAAAGACTCAGAAGATTCACTTTCAGCGATAGGTGTTTCGACCGACAATTGAGTTATGTCAGTCGGATTTTCAACTACTTGGGGAGAGTTTCCTGTATCCAGATGGAAGTCATTGCTGTGAAGCAGGATGGTTATGCAAGACTCTTTTGGCTTCATCCAACAAAGGACAATGGGGCAGGGTATGGTTCCCTTCACATAACTTACATGGAGCTTTGACCTTTCCTTTCTGTTCATGAAATTCACTATTACTAGTTGATGGTGTGCTGTCAACATGATCACCAAAGGTTGATGACACCGGATGGTACGAACGGGGTGACCATTCTCTCAAGATCTGAGGAATGCTTGGACATTCTCAATGAAAATGGTCTCCTCTACAAATTATGCGAGGAAATATAGGTTTGTGATATTTAATTTGTGGATTTTCACCAGATGATTCATGGTTGCTCCCTTACTGAATTGGCTTCTCCTTCTCAGGCACCTGGTTACTAGTATCACTATTTTCACCAAGTGAAGAGGAAGAAGGGGAGGGAAAAACAAACGAAGAAGAAGGTGAAGGGTCAAATTTAGTATCAATTGGATGCTGATTCGATTGCGGAGGAATCATGGTATTTTGAACCATAGAGGTTGAGAAACGCCATACTGGCAGGCCAATTGTAATTCTCGGAAGGAACAATGTGGCCATATATGGAGCACCAATATTTCCCTAAGAAGAAAATGGACTAAGATTCCCCTCAAAAGGGATTCCTTGATTGGTGGACTCCATTATCTCAACCTTAGATCAACGAAGGAACAAGGATATTTTTCTGAATTTAATAAATTTTAATGACGCTTTGACACAACTTTGCTTTTTCAATTTTTAAGAGTCAAGAAAAAGCTAAACATGACTCTAGTCCCCTTCGATTTTTAATGAGCCTGAAGTGACAAGTGCTCATATGGACCTTTTCTTTTAAGGAGTAAAAAAGCAATGAAAGTGACTACTATAGAAATATAGATAGAGGGATTACCAAACCAATCACAAAACTGCAATATACACCTTGGTGATAAATTAAAGAGAAATGACCAAAGACTTATGTACAGTAGTCAATCTTCCCGAATGCTATGTTTAGTGTATTTCAATCGATAGGGTGGCAGACACATCTTCCTATGGATAAAGGATATAAGCCTATTGTGGTCTCCCAATATATACTCGACAATACGAGGAGCACAAGTCCATGCTAGTACTTGTTGTATCAAAGAGGAGGAATCACCCAACCTTCAATGAAAATGATAGTTACTAGTTTTTACGACGCCGGAACACGTCTCTAGCCTAGACCTCTAGATGTGTTGCATTAGGTTTCAAAGCATTGTTAGGTTGATTGAGATTTATTTTAGAGTTGATCTTGTTTAAAATATTTCCTTTCAATGGTTCACCGCATGATGTAGATTTGAAATTCCTAAAAATGCAATCTACAATGATAAACAATTGTTGTTTATTTTGAGCAATGAAAATCCTAGCTACTAGGGAAAGAAGATTACAATTCTTTCAAACAGAGAGAAAAGAGCACACACTAATGCACTTTTCCTGAATCATTTTTCACACACAAACTAAATGCAAATGCAAATTCATGTATTTGTTTTTCGTTCCCCTTAATGTGAAAAATTCCAAAAAGGAAAACTAAGTATAGCAAAGATTTGAAATATTTTAGTCAAAGCGACACTTTTGACAATTTCTTTTTCAAAATGGAAAGGAATACTAAACGACACTTTTCAATTTCGAATAGAAAATTCTTTTGACACTTCAAATAAAAAAAAATCAAATCAAGTACATGACAAAAAGTTCAATCGACTATCCAGGGAAGGAAGAATCAACGACACTTCTCTTTTTGACACAAAATGACAATTACGACACTTTTTGTACCAAAACAACAGATCGATTCAAGAAATGTTTCGACAAAGGATTGTAAATGATGGACAAATACATAAAAACATTTACTAATCCTAATCATTGGAGGCTGATCTATGTGATGCAAGCAGGCTTCAGTAATGAGACACTGTTCATAAGCAGCAAATCAACTATACAAAACTGAAAACAAGGAAAAAAAACCCCAAATTTCAAGAATGGAAATAGGTTCAATTAGACATCGCACTTGGGCTTCACAGAAACAGGGATGAATCACACCTTCAACACTCAGGAAGTGCAATGCATACTGGTTGACAATGATAGATAGGCGATGGGCCAGGGAGCGCAACTGAAGTGGGTTTTGGCTCAAATTTGCAGCTGATTTTAGTGAGATAAGTTGAGCTATGATGGACAGTAAAGAGCAAAGTACAGAGGAATGATCTTGAGAGGTTACTAAGCTACCAAAAGGGCATCTAGAATGCTTGTAATTCAAATGTTTAATTCATAAACTAAACTGGAGATTGACTGAAGAAGCATTCATCTACTATGTAATTGCAGAGCAAGAGTAGTTCGAAGGCTATATGGCTAACTTCAGGCTCCGTTTATAGTTTATAAAACAAACAAAAACAACAAACAAACACCTATTCGATCCCCAGCGGAGTCACCATTTTGTTTCTAGGAAAACTAGTGTCTTTTCGATCGACTCACCCTCTAGGTTTTGTAGCTACCCTAGAAACAAACAGTTTAAAGAAATTCATGATTTCTTCTATGTATAATAGATAAGAGAGAGACAAAGGAACCAACCTGGATCTTCTGCTTAACTCCTTACTTGATCTCTCTCCCTCTTGACAGAGCTTGCAACTCCTCTCAGTACTTGTCCCGCTTGGAGAGTACCTGTAGAGACACAGTAATAGAGAACCATCAAAGCATCTTGATCTATTATATCATAAGCATTACAGAATCAGAAATGTAATGAACATACAATGGCATTCACAAATAATAACATTCACAAGTGCACAGTTATATGGAAGAAAAATTAAAGAACTTTATTAAATAGAAGGGAGAAATACAACCCAGTTGTCTGATCCAACATCATCCTCCCAGCATCAAAGCCCTCTTCACCTCATGAAAAGAAAGATCACACCAACAATACAATGCTATTTCTCAAATAAAAACTATCAGCACTTCCTTGCAAATTACAAAATTCTAGCCTCTAGATCTCTTAGATGAGGGATCTATTTATAGATGTGTGCAAGGGTGTGAGTCATCTCTCGGTTTTTGATTAGTGTCATTCCACTTGCTATTTTTGGTTCCACTTGGAGATTTCTTGGACCTCTTACTCATCCCTGGGCAAATTCAGAGAGGCAAGTGTTAGAGGAGAAGTTTTTAGAAAATTCCATGAGCATCCACTTAGAAAACTGTCTTGGAAATTTGTCTGTCCTCTCTCATCGCACTCTACAGAAGGTCTCATCAATATGCATTGCACCTGGCTAGTGTAGAAGTTAGTATGTGTCACACCTTGATAGTGGAGTAGTCAGTATGGTCCAGTTTAGGCCAATTCTGGATGGTTTTTCAGGTGGAACTTTTGGGGAATGATGTAATCAATTGACCATGTTATTTTAGGGTATGAAACAACACTTTTTAGTGGTTGAAGGGCCCTAGTTTATCGACATATAAGATTGGGGTTGAAGTGCTCAAATATGTCTATAACAACGGCCTTGGGCTATGAATAGGAATGGAATAAAAGTTGCTAATTTCTTGCCCTCTCATTACAATGACTTCATTGTTTTTCGTCGATTGAACATCAATTTTCTTCGATTTTTGGGTTCCTTGAACATTGCTTTGTTAATGTAAAGTCAATACAAATATTTTGTAGTTTCCAACTTATTGAGGAAACTCCTCATTACAAGGCCCAAGTTTGTTAAGTTTGAAAATGGTTATCAACATATTATAATTAGGTGAGTATGAGATATTACTAATTCGATTTCTCTCTTTTTCAATAACACGTGTTTGACGAATCAATAAATAATGAATATATATAAGACCTTTTAATTAGAATGGTAATGACTTTTTTGATAATGATAAGATTAAAAAACAAATTTATAAAGAATTTTTGTAATTAATTTGATTTGAAATTTGTTATTATAATATAAAATAAATTTGGAAACAAATTCATTAAAAAAAGTGATGTAAATTTAAAAATCATTAGGGGATTTTTGAGGTCTAAAATGGGCCTCCTAAGGAAATTGTAAAATAATAGTGGAAATAATAAAATAAGATGACAGTACATCATCAAATTTTAGAGGGAAAAAAGAAAAAACTACTTTTTCAACTTCTATTTTCAACTTATCTCCCTATGGTTTTACTCAAATTTCGAGTGTAAACACTTGTTGGATGCATAATTTGATTCCTCATCCAAGGAGTACCCATGTTGCATACTTTCGATGGACCCTAAAACATGAAAAATGAGAAATACATGAAAGATATGATTGCAATCACGTCTTTTCATGTTGTTGGGTTGTGTTATATTCTTTCCACGTAGTTAATAGGGGGTTTGAAGGGCACCCGTAACCCCACTTTATGGCGTGCGGGGCAGCGCCCCGGAAAATTTTGGTTTTGGACCATATGTTAGGTTGGGTGGACCCACCTATGGTTTTGTGCATTATTTTCGCACATGTTTTTTGGACGCGATGGTTTTCGGTCCATGGTATTGGATGCTTCGGCATGTATAAATATGTATTGTAACATTGAAAGGAACATAATGAAAAATCAAGCTGGTAGTCCCGGTTTTGGGATCCAGGGAAAAATCTCTATGCATATGTGTTTTATTGGTTATGCTCTCGCATTGTTTATTTTCTTTGTTTAAGAATTCGTATGCAGGTAATTTCTGTACAGGGTTAAAACCTACATTTGGTATCAGAGCTGTTTTGGCTTCAAGGGGACGCCTTTGTTGCTAAGGGGTTTCGCTCGGGCCTGTGGTAGACCCTGTTCAGTGGGAGATCTGCGACATCGATTCTGGTGGTGAAAGAAGATGGTGAGCAGTGGAAAGATAGAGATTGAGAAGTTCAATGGTCAGAATTTTGAGTTGTGGAAACTCAAGATGGAGGATCTGTTGGTGGATAAAGATCAGTGGATCGTGGTAGATCTGGGTACTAAACCATCGGGAGTGACCGATGAAGAATGGAAGAAGTTGGATCAAAACGCAAAGAGCACAATACGATTGTGTGTCTCGGATTCAGTATTGCTGAATGTATCAGGGGAAGCTACGGCAAAGGCTTTGTGGGTCAAGTTAGGGACTTTGTACCAATCTAAGTCTCTGGTGAATAAACTGTTACTACGGAAAAAGCTGTATAACTTGAGGATGAAAGATGGAGACTCGGTGACAAAGCATCTGAATGCATTTAATACTGTGGTAATTCAGTTATTATCTGTTGATATTAAAATTTCAGATGAAGATAAGTGCATCAGTCTGTTGTGTTCTCTACCAGATTCATGGGATAGTCTGGTTATTGCAATAGGTAGCAATGCAACTGCTTTGCAGTTTGATGAAATAGTCTCAGCCTTGCTGACGGAGGAGATGAGACGGAAAAATATGGACAACCAGAATGGTGATGCCTTGTCTGTACGAGGACGGTCCCAGAACAGAAACAAAAATAAGTCATCGAGTGGGAGATCTAAATCTAGAGGGAGATCTAAATCTCCAGGAAAACCTACAAAGGTGGTGTGCTGGAAATGCGGAAAGGAAGGGAACTTCAGAAGGGATTGTAAATCTAAAGCTCCTGATAAAGGAAAGGGATCTGATGATGCTCCTTTTGCAGAGGCGAAAACCACCTCAGATGAAGGTGGGGATGTGTACTTGGCTTCTTCAAGTACACATGTAGATCATGAGGCATGGTTGATTGACTCAGGTGCATCCTTTCACTTCACTCCCCATAGAGATTGGTTCTGCAAGTATGAGAAATACAATGGTGGTGATGTCTTCTTAGGAGATGATAGGAAGGCTAGAATCATTGGTCGGGGAAAAGTAAAGTTGAAGTTGCAAGGTAGAAGGGTTAGAACACTTCCTGGTGTTCTACATATTCCTGCATTGGCCAGAAATCCAATTTCTGTAAGCAAGTTGGATGATGCAGGTGTAAAGAAGGTTTTCGAGAAAGATACATGCAAGATGGTTCGAGGAGCACTGATATTGATGCGGGGAGTTCGGATTGGAACTTTGTACAAGCTGCAAGGTAGCACTGTTGTTGATGGGTGCAATAGTTCTATGGTTCCTGAAAATGGAGTAGAAAATCTAGTGGTCTCTGGAGAGAAGACCATGTTGTGGCATCAAAGGCTTGGACATATTGGAGAGAAGGGCCTTTGAATACTTCATGGTAAAGGTATGGTAGAAGGTATGAATGATAGCTCTCTGGATTTTGATTTCTGTGAAAATTGTGTGTATGGGAAGCAAAATCGGGTGAGTTTCCCCTCTGGTGGTAAGAGGACGAAACAGATATTAGAGCTTGTGCACAGTGATGTGTTTGGACCCGTGAAGGTTCCATCACTGGGTAAGTCTATGTACTATGTGTCATTTATAGATGACTTCTCAAGGAATACATGGATATATTTCCTTAAGAAGAAATCTGAAGTCTTTGACAGGTTTAAAGAATTTAAGGCTCTGGTGGAAAATCAGACAGAGAAGAAGATAAAGGTGTTGAGGACAGATAATGGTGGAGAATTTTGCAGCAAGGAATTTGAAGAATTATATAAGAAGTGTGGTATAGCATGGCAGAAGAATACTCCATATACACCTCAGCAAAATGGAGTCGCAGAAAGAATGAACAAGACGTTGATGGAAAGGGCAAGAAGCATGCTCAGTGGTGCTGGGTTAGGACAAGAATTCTGGGCAGAGGCGGTGGATACTGCATGTTACCTGATCAACCGATCACCTTCATCAGCGTTGGAGGATAAGACTCCACAAGAAGTATGGACTGGTAAGAAACCCTCTCTTTCACATCTAAGGGTATTTGGATGTGATTCATATGTACATGTTCCAAAGGAGAAACGAACCAAGTTGGATAGTAAATCTGAAAAGTGCATCTTTATTGGGTATAAGGATGGTTTAAAGGGTTATAAGCTTTGGAACCTAGTCACACGGAAGGTTGTGTACAGCCGAGATGTGTTGTTCAGAGAGGTAAAAGATGTTATTCAACATGAAGTCCAACCAAAGGAACCTGAGAAGATAGAGTTTGAGCCAAAGGAGGAAGAATCATACTCTGCAGCAGAGGAGGAATCAGAAGATGAAGAGCCACAAACTCAGGCTGTGAGAAGATCAGTTCGAGAAAGAAGGCAGCCATAAAGGTATAGTCCATCTGCTTTTAGTTCAAATTTTGCTTTGTCTGTTACTGATAATGATCCCAGAACTGTGAAGGAAGCAATGGATTCAGAGGATGGAAAACTCTGGAAAGAGGCCATGGTCGATGAAATGAAATCTTTGCACAAAAATGAGGCTTGGGATCTGGTGGAGTTACTGGCTGGAAGGAAACCCATTGGCAGCAAATGGGTGTTCAAGAAGAAGACAAATGCGGAAGGAAAGGTGGAGAAATACAAAGCTCAGTTGGTAGCAAAAGGTTATTCCCAGGTGCCGGGAATTGATTTTGGTGATATTTTTTCTCCTGTTGCCAAGGTAACTTCTATTAGATTACTTTTATCTGTTGCTGCTGCTTTTTATTTTGAGGTAGAACAGATGGATGTAAAGACAACATTTCTTCACGGGGATTTGGAAGAGGAAATCTACATGAAGCAACCTGAAGGCTTTACGGTGAAGGGTAAGAAAGAACTGGTATGCAAGTTAAAGAAGTCTCTATATGGGTTAAAACAGTCACCAAGGATGTGGTATCAGAAATTTGATACATTTATACGGGGACTTGGCTTCACCAGAAGCAAAGCAGATCATTGTGTGTATTTTAAATTAATTGGTGGCCGTGTTATTTATCTGGTCTTGTATGTGGATGATATGTTGCTGGTTGGAAATGACAAAGAAATTATCCAGGATTTGAAGACCCAATTGTCCTCCAAATTCGACATGAAAGATCTTGGTGCTGCAAACTATATTTGGGCATGGAAATTAAAAGAGATCGGTCAAAGAGGAAGCTCTGGTTAAACCAGAGGAAGTATGTCGAGACAATACTGTAGAGGTTTAATATGCAGGATAGTAAACCAGTGAAGGTTCCTATTCCTGTAGGTGTGAGGTTATCTGCTGAACAGTGTCCCAAGACACAAGAAGAGGAAGAGGACATGTCTCGTGTTCCATATGCAAGTGCAGTGGGTAGACTGATGTATGCAATGGTCTGTACTAGACTAGACATTGCACATGCAGTGGGAGTATTGAGCAGGTTTATGTCAAAACCTAGGAAGGAGCACTGGATAGCAGTGAAGCGAGTTTTCAGGTATTTGCGTGGCACTAGTGATTATGGTTTGTGCTACCAAGGAAGACTAGGATTGGACAGAGTGTTGGATATTCATGGCTTTGTTGGTGCAGACTGGGCTTCAGATCTGGATCAGAGAAGATCTATAAGTGGGTATGTGTTTAACCTATTTGGAGGTGCAGTCAGTTGGATGAGTAAGAAACAATATGTAGTGGCACTATCAACTACAGAGGCAGAATACATGGAAGCCACTCATGCAAGCAAGGAAGCAGTTTGGTTGCAGAGATTGTGTTCAAGTATGGGGTTAGTATAGGGAGCTATAAGAATAGACTGTGACAGCCAAAGTGCAATTTTCTTGGCAAAGAACCCTGCTTATCATTCAAAGACAAAGCACATTGATGTTCAATATCACTTTGTGAGGGATATGATAGAAGACAGAAAGGTGTTGCTGGTAAAGGTGGACACTTTGAAGAATACTGCAGATGCATTAACAAAATCTGTGAGCTCTGAGAAGTTCTCTTGGTGTAGAGAAGCAATGGGAATCTCAGGGCTGAAAAATGACTAAGATCTCCTCTGGCCCCCTGTGGAAAGAAAACAACAAGTGAGAGATTCTTGGGTTGTGTTATATTCTTTCCACGTAGTTAATAGGGGGTTTGAAGGGCACCCGTAACCCCACTTTATGGGGTCCGGGGCAACGCCCCAGAAAATTTTGGTTTTGGACCATATGTTAGGTTGGGTGGACCCACCTATGGTTTTGTGCATGATTTTTGCACATGTTTTTTGGACGCAATGGTTTTCGGTCCATGGTATTGGACGCAATGGTTTTCGGTCCATTGTATTGGATGCTTTGGCATGTATAAATATGTATTGTAACATTGAAAGGAACATAATGAAAAATCAAGTTGGTAGTCCCAGTTTTGGGATCCAGGGAAAAATCTCTGTGCATATGTGTTTTATGGGTTATGCTCTCGCATTGTTTATTTTCTTTGTTTAAGAATTCGTATGCAGGTAATTTCTTTACAGGGTTAAAACCTACACATGTATTTCTCATTTTTTGTGTAGCGGGGTCCATCAAAATTATGCAATATGGGTACTCCTTGTATCGGGATCTAAATTTTGAATCTAACGAGTACTCCCGCTCGAAATTTGAGTAAAACCTTAAGGAGATAAGTTGAAAATACAAGTTGAAAAAATAGTTTTATTATTTTATTATTTTATAATCTTTTTACTTTTTTACCCCAAAAACGGTGAATCATCCCCCCATGGTTGACATCAACATCTTTAATCTTATTGGTTCTTGTAAATTTTATTTTGATTGTACATTTTTCTTAGTATGCCCATTTTAGACCTCGAAAGTTCTCTAATGGGTGATTGTGAGAAAGATTTGTTGGACTATGCAACTCACTTGTCATAATATGTATGATCATATTTAATTATATAATTATTGGTCATATTGTGTCAACATTTAGTCTTTACAAGGAGTTTCTATTAGTTCAAAGGTTGTTGGAGTCTAGTTGGTTAGAGAGATTCTCTTCAACTAGTTAGATTCCTAAATTGGCGTGTCTTGAGATATTCCCTCAACCAACAAATTGAGTATCCAAAATACTTTCCCTATCTTGATACAAAGCTCATTGTATTTATATGTATCATTATTTTGATGTTAATACATAGAGTTCTCCATACATGTGCAATATAGTTCTACTCTCCAACTTAAGATTGTATCATAACAACTAGTTTGGGTCAAACTCCATCATGAGAAGGCTTAGGGAAAAAGACAGTAGAGGTAATTGTTATGTGTTTGTGTATCCATTAGTATGGAGGTGTTAGCACCATTGTAGTTGTAAGTGCTTAATAACTGTGTTTGCATACAAGAGGGGAGTCCATGCTAGAGGGCACATGAGAAGATTATCGAGGGCTCAATTTTAAGACTGCCCCTTGTGTAGAAAAAATGATACGACTACAATTATGATGATTTATCTTATACTTGATAACTGTTTGCGATGTGTTTTTAATTTTTCTTGATTATTAGCTTCTTCTCTTATTATTGTGTTGTTCTTATCATCAAAAAACTACCAAAAACATGAATATTAACAATACACAAGAACGCAGGATGTAGGCTACAAGCCAAGGCCAACACCTCTCCACTTGGGAGGAAAACCTAGAAATCTCTTCTCTTCTTACAAATTCTTCAACTGATAAATTCCAAGTCCTCTATTCCAAGATCAATACCCTTCCATGACTGAACCATAACTTCTTGATGATGTGCTTCTTTTATCCAAGTCAAACCTAGTCAAATCTCTTCCAGTTGCACAATTTCGACCCCCATTTTAGAATTTTAGCTTCCACTAGAGGTTTGAAATTTTCGGCCCCTGAAACAATTATTGCTTCCAAACATGTGAGCAATTTTAGGGCTTCTAAGGCTTCCTTTTACCTTCTCTTGAGTTGGTTTTCCTTCTAGGGCTTGTAGGGGACTTAAAAGTCCTTTATTTTACCTTATTTTTGCAATTTTCACAACTTGAGCTTATAGTTGCAAAACCCTAGCCTTATCTTCGCACATGAGAGAGAGAGAGAGAGAAATAACCCAAAACCTTTGTTCTTCATCCTCCTATCCTTCTTCACTTTCCTTTCTTCTACTTCTACTTTGATTGGATGATAAGAAGTGAGTGAGTGTCCATAGGAGTTTGAGTTCCCTCTTATATATAGGCTTCCACGGAGCAAAACATGCCCTAATGAGGCTAACTTCTTAGCTTCCAATTTGACTTTGCCTTGGATGGGTATTTTGACACTTTAAATACAAAAATATTTCTTTTAACATGTTACAATATGCCTAATGAGGTCTTCTTCATATGACAATGACTCTATTGACTTCTTGAATCTATGAAAAATCCTAGAAGCACTCAATGGGTGTTTGACCTCTATAAAAATACATTGAGCATGAAACCCATGCTACAAAATATAGCAATAACATTTTTTTCTTTATTTTTACAATATACAAGAATCAAGAGTAAATTTCACATTTATGAAGACCAAACCAAGTTACATATTTGAACACACTATAGAGAATTATTTGACGACGTGTTGTAGCGGCTACAACCACCCTCCAAAATTTTGGCTTAGCTTTGTTTTGGAGCCTCCCTACCAACCTTTCACAACAACATGTCTTACCTTGGCAAGTACACAAGCTTTAGTGATTTTCTTGTAAACTGATAGCCTATCCATCAAAGCCTGTTACATCCCCCTCATGGGCTGTTTGACCAGACTTGGTCTAGATGCAGGGTGAGAAACTCCCTCAAGAAATTGCACAATTCTGGAGGGAAACCAGAATTCCCTCTAGAAATTGCGTAATTCTGTCTGGAAGCCTACTGGGCTACAGAATTGCATAAGTCTTCCTATCACTTTTCCCTGAGAAAATTGCTCAATTCCTCCCAGGAGGGTTGCTCAGCCTAGAAATTGTGCAATTTGGGAAGTAATCAATTGCTTAGCCTAGAAATTGAGCAAACCTTCTGGGTAGCTAACCCAGCTCCCTCCCATAAATGTGCATTTTTTCCCCTCAGCTCAACAGACTAATGCATGTGCCTTCAAGTTAACTGGTTCCCTCCAGGATTGAGAAAAATTTATTTTCATGCATGGGCTACTACTCCCAAGGCAACATGCAAAGGCATTGCTTGATTCAGGGATCTAATTTTAGTAGCTTGAGGTTACATGCAACGATCATTTCAAAAACCTCCCGTCAAGTGTCGCTTTTCCTAGATTTGTGGCATGCACGTCACAACCTCGATTTTATCGAAACTCATCAACCGGACGTTGTAGAGCTCATCCCCGACATCAACCTTACAACTCTGACATCTCACATTACATCTAGGAGTCATCGGTACATTCATCTCAGTACTTTTGGGGTAACCCCACTTTTCATGACTTGCATTGTGTTTATGTCGCTTTTTTGTATTTTGCTTCATATGAGTGCTATCTACTTGATTTTAGTGAGCGCTTGCTATCGTTTACATGCGTGCTAGCTTATATTAGCATGGTTTCATTTTTTGTCTGCATCTCACTGCTGTCACATGCATGCTTTCCCATTTTCTGAATCCTGTGCTTGTTTTTTGCATGAATGATCATTCACTCTTGTTTGTACTCATCTTATCATGCATTCACACTTCTCACGTTTTCAGTCACCCGTCGGCCAGACTGGGCTACCTTGTCCTGGATTGTGCCTTACCTGGTCTGCACATTTCCAAAAGAGAAGTCTTTGCCTTCCCTCCAGAAATTGTGCAAGTCTAGCCAAGTACTGACCTCCAGGCTTGAATTGCACAATTCTTGGAGGCAATGTCCCACTCGCCCTAGAAACTATGCAATGCAGTTTGCTAGTTGCATGTCAATACTGACTGTAATTGCGCATTACGCAGTTTCAGTGCTTAGCATGCCAGGCTAGACTGTGCATTGAGTATCTTGAGCAGTTAGTTAGCCTCCTAACAACCTGGACTGTGCCTTGCGTATTTTTGGCAGTCAGTCTCCCGACCTCCCGGTGGAAATTGCGCAACCTTCAAGATCAATCACACAGGTATGTTACAAGTCAATCCTCAAGTTTTTTTTGGTTTTCAACTGACAAGTTGATTTCCATGAGAGTTGCTATGTCTCTAGGCATCATAGGTGTTCGTCTGTCTCTCATCATCACAAGTACAATGGCCTTCAGGAGAGCAAAGTCAAAGGACAACGTTGAGAGCCCAATAGGGTTTGCAGCCAAGCAAGTTTCTATGAGCTCACCTACCTATGAAGACATCAAGCTGTTCTTAGATAGGGACATCAAGGTAATATGGCAGTAGCATTATAGCTAGCAGCAACATCAGGAGCAGCAGAAGGCATCACACATGCACACAAGGACTACAAGAGGAAGGTTATGGATAACACAGAGGGGGGAAAAAAGTTGGAATCTCAAGAATATCCACTTGTGATGAAAGCAACTTTGGAGACTCAGGTTATGAGGTGATGGCACAACATGGAGATCATATGAAGGCAAATAAAATAATAGAGAAAGAGTTGCATGTGATGAAGCAACAACTCAAGGAAGAACAAGAGCTGCATAGATGAGAGAATGAATTGCAGTAGGAACAGGTACAACAGGGGCGTAACATGCATAGATGGATGAAACTGCGCCCATACAAGCTATAGATGCATCCTAATAGTTGGCATGGAGAAAACATGGTGAGTGGTGTTGTTGATTGCATGCAAGGGAATTCAGCAGCATGCATGTCATTGTGCATGCGCATGCGATCCCACCCATTTGGCACACTCACCAAGATGAAGACAAGAAGCAAGTCCAACTAGAGCTGAACATGTACTTCAACAAGTTGATGTGCAAGACCACCAACACACACTTGAAGATAAACACAGACACTATGCATCAGTGTGTTGCCGGTTCGGCTGCAACCAAGAATACCATGCACATGCTATCAGATGAGCTGGACGGAGGAGCCATATCAATGCACCTAGATGTAATGAAGGCAAGAGTTCACTTCAGAAAGATGTCACCTTTAAGCACATGGACACCATCATGGATGACCAATATTAGCATCAGCTCACCACCTTTGACTATCATAAGCACGTCAAAGAGTTGGTCTCACCACAATGGTCCGAGCGTCAGTGATGTCTTTCATGGCTTTCTCAAGCCATTTTGTCTCACATGGGCACATGTGCATTGTAATGTAACATCTTGTCAAGTGGAAGTTCAAGTGTCGATAGCTGAATGTAACAGTCATAGAGTAGTTGAAGAGTCATGAGGATAGATGAATGGTCTCAAAGGGGAATGTCATGGGTCACCCTACCCTTTACTATAAATAGTACCTCATAACTCATTGTACAACCTTTTGGTTAGCCAAGCTTCGATAGGAGTATCTTAGAGAAAGCTTGGACATTATTGTAATGCACCTTGGCTTCTCCACTGCGTAGAGCTAGCATATCTCTTTGGAGGAGCAGGTGGTTGTGGTTGTAATGTTCCACTATTGGAACTAGTGGTTGGACATGGATGTATTGTATGACTAGAACCTAAACTTCTTAATATAATATAGGCAGCACATTTTCATGCATGTGTTGTTATTGTAGCTAGACTATTCTGGTTGATGTAGAAATGTATGTTATTTAACTTATGCATTTGTGTATGAACTATTTTGTATGCAATTGGATAAATCTTGTTGCAGATCTGTTGTTGGTTTAACTGTCACTTTGGATTGCTTGCTATCTTGCTTTCTAGCTAGTGATGAATCTTTTCTCATGTGTTCCCTTCCAAGACGAGTACTATTACACATTTAAAAGGGGCACACTCACCTCACTCTCTGTATGTTAGAACCTCTCATGCACCTTCCTTGACTTTCTGCAACTGTAACAACCTTGCTACCAACAGGGACATCTTACTTGCCTCTATGTGAAACCGTGGTCAAGGCATTACCCTATGACCCACTGCTAGGACTCCTACACCAAAGGGTCTAAGGTCTAATTGGGAATTCTTACCCGGGAGATCCCATGACATGTTGGCGGGTCCAACACCGTCAACATTTCTAGCACTAGAAGGAGGGTCAGATGACAACTTGAGCCCTCATCATCTGTTTTTAATTTTCACACATCTATCATGGAGTTTGTTATAGTTCACCTTTCAAAATGTCTATCCAACATACATATCTTTCAATCGAGAGGGAGTTCTGGGATCACTTGTCACAAATAACATATGATGGTGATGGCGAAGTGGCCTGGCCTGAGTACTTAGATGAATTCGATGCTCTCATGGAGGGCATGGAAGATTTTAATGAAACAAAGGTCTATTCACTGCTCACACACAAACTTCGCGACCACCCATCACAATGGTGTGGCACACTACCTCATAACTCCATGCACTCATTCAAGTAGTTCAACGATCTAATTGAATATTTTTTCCACCATTTTGATCCTAAATTACTTGAAAAAAAATGGTTAAGACAATGGAAGGCCCTACACGAATCAGCTATGGAGTTTTCAGAGCACTTCTGACTATTCATGTTTGAAGCCCTGAAAAGTCAGCTGAAATTTCAGTATCTCATGGATAGATTTCATGATTGCCTTATCCAATATGTCAATCCCAAGAATAATTTCAAGCTCAAACCCTGATCAACATACTTTAATGATGGAGTTGCGCAATCATACATGGACACGGTTGCTGTCACGACTGTCTGCCATCCCCTCATCAAACAACTCCACCATCGCAATGATGTGGGAGAGCATGAACACACATCTGTTCAACCGTTGCATCCTCCCTACATCGCTCCTTCCAATTTTCAGCAAGCTTGGTTGGGAATCCCATGGGTTATCACATGTATTTCGTACCTCAACCTTTGTCCTTGTATTCTGATCATCCTCCGGATTGCACTGTCTTGTGTTCTTCCATTCCAGACTCTACACCTGTTTTGAATGAGGATCGATCTATCAATGGAGTTGGTGTTGCACAACCAACATGCACTATCATTCACAAAGAGTATGACTAGGAGCTTGAACATCCACCGGCAGCAGAGGACCATCCTTGTCTATTCATACCTCCATTTTTTTCTGACCTCCTTGGTGATCCTACCATCCCGAATTTTTCATGTGTATCTCTGTCCATGGAAGCACCCATTGTTGATCATTCGCAAGACACACCGGATGTCAGTCCATCATCTGACAATGGAGAGGACCAATCATTCTTTGAACATCCACTTGATTTTTCATCTATCTTTTCTAGAAACGCAGAGGATGAACATTCTTGCTTCTCATCTACCCCTCTATGTGATTCATCAAATCATGAGGATGTCGAACAACATCTTGAGTTTTCTAATCTTTGTTGTTGTGATCTCTTTACCTCATCATCCAATCACGATGTTGATTCACTCATTATTAATCCATCTAAGCCATTAGTCTATGATGATCCATCTGTCAATGAAGTCAAAACCCTGTAGACTGTTGAGGCACTTCAGCCCGAGCTGATGGTTATGTCAGGCCCTTGCTGGCCTAAGGTTGGTTTCACTTATGATTAGAAATTTGTTTAAACATGCACAACTCCTCATCGCTCATCTGTATGCATTGAAGATCAATCTAACACTCAGATTTCACTTCCTCCACTCAAACCACACCATCCCATCGCTCATGCATTGGAGGAATATTACTCTGCAAGCACACTTGCGCAACACAAGTGGTCTACCTTCCTCACGCGTGCTTGCATGTCATAGTCAAGAGAGTGTGTATGCTTAACATCTACACATAGTGTCACAAAGAATCATGGTAAGTCCACAAAGTGCATGTCATGCGATTTCACTCATCTTTGTTCTATGGACGCTTGTAAGCTCGGAGTGTGTCTGTATTCATTATTGTCTCTTTCACATTTACTAGTTTGCATAACCGGGTTACTTGTGGACCAAGCCGTCACCAACATGGGTCAACCAATACACCTGTGGCTACATTGGAGGTATCACTTCATGTGATTAGGCCCATGCATTGTTAGCTTAGGAGTAGAAGTAGTGTTTTCTTTCAGTTTCCTTGCTTCCATGCTTGTTTTCTTTCTTGCTTTGTGTTGGTCACTTTAATTTTTTATTAATAAAACAGTCGAGTGCCACATAAATTATCAACCCGGGAAAGTCTGATTATTCCAAAGGTGACTACGTACTGTATGTACTCAATCTTAATGGTATTAAAAGTTGTAGTATAAATAGTCTACTATCTATTAAATCCCTACTTTGTGTTACAGCAATTACAGTAGTTACAACCTATTGCAGAAAATGAAGTAAGAACAAATAACTTAAAGGAAACAAATCTGCAAAAGGAAGTGATGGCTGTCCTGCAACAAAGGATTAGGACCCTATCCTCAGAGTAAGGACTTTCAGCACCTGCCTCTATTGTCCAGTTTACCCATACACTCTATAGATCCTAATCACCGGTGAGGCACTCATATGCAACATCAATCAGTTAAAAAGGAAAACAAAGTTTCAGCAAAAGTAAATATCATTAGAAGAAGTAACTATGATATAAACAGAAATCACACACACACCACACAACAGGAAGAAGATGGGTGAATCTTGTGATGAAGGTGGGCCCTGTCCCTCTCACAAGATTCCCCAAAACACAGGAATTAAGATAAAATACTCAGAACATAATTATATTCATCTGCCAATAAACCATATTACAAAAAGAGATTCATCCTCATCCCTTCACTACAAGTTCTGTGTTACAGTTTGTTTCCCTCCTTTTTGTCCTTCTCTAATTTAGATGTCTCCTATTTATAGAGGAGACATCTATTACAAAACATTTTCATACATTCTGATTCAACCCTTTTGTACCAAAAATAGGAAAGTCAGTTCTTGATAATTAAATATTGTTACAGTCATGAGGATCATGATCATTACAACCAATATAGTAATCGGTCAAACTCCTTTGCCGATGCAAATTTGTTACGCAAATCTCAATTGTTCCTCAAAGTGCGCGTGTTGTTCGTGTTGTTTCAGCTTCGAGGTTCATGCTGTTCTTGCTGTTTCAGCTTCACGGTTTGCGCTGTTTCTGTTGTTTCAGCAACGACAAAATGTGATCCTGCCAGTTAGGCAGTTTCAGCAATTGGTCAACACTTTAATCAACTTCAGGGAACAATTATAAAGATAGCATGATTACGTGTTGAATAATTAAACATATAGCAATGAGGAAAGTTACTCTGTACCTTTTGGAGTGATTAAGCCAAAACACTAGCAAAGGCTTTCAACTAAGGGTTGAAGAGGGTAATATAATGGCAAAAGATACAATCAAAAATAGACAATATGGGAACCTAACATCCCCCCCAACTGAAAATGTTGCATGTCCGCATGCAATGTCTAATCTGAATCGAAATCAGAATACTAGGCTGAACAGTGTAGATTGCTTATGCAGTAAGTGTAGAAAGTGCTGTCAACCATGTCTCTGAACCCTTGGGCATTCTGAAGTCTTTTCCATGCTGCCAATTCTTCCTTTTTAGTCAATTTAAATTGAGCCTCGTATTGTTCTCCAGGAAGCCATAAGAGAGGGAAATGAAAACGGTAACCAATCCACTGTTCAACACATTGTCTCATGCATTTTACATAATCAGGTATCCGTGAGATTGCTGCTTGGAGATTGAGGGAATTGTAGGGATGGTATTCCCGTCTTTCTTTGGGACAGTGTTCCCAGAATAATTCATTTGATTTTATGGCCATAGGTCCTTTAGTTTTGACATAATGCTGGCAGTCTTCCGAGACTGCTGCTTGCAGATTCCTAATGTGATCGGTCATCCATGGTTCTCGTAGATTCCGTTGATGTTCCATAAGGAATATAGCCGCATTCTGTGGTTCTGGACGAATCCAGAGAAGACAGTCCTCCTCATTGTGTTTTGCAGACATGAAAGCATTCTGCCAAGTGAGTTGGTTGGCCAAAAAGGAAATAAAAGCTCTTATTTGAATATCACCACAAATAGGAAGTAAATTAATCTTTCTATCTTCAGGCATAGCCTCATTGTGAAGATAGAGTTCACACAGCAAATTCTGGTCATTGTTTGGTACTTCTGCAAAAGTTTCAATGAATTGCTGTGGTGTAGAGACCTGGTGTGGTCTTCCATCCTTTATTGCTTTTAATTGGAGGAACGTTAAGCGTTCTCTCAAGAATACAGAATAGTTAAAAGAAGGCTTTCTTGTAGCCAGTAAGCGCTGGACCAAATCAAAGATAAGGGATAGTCTGGCTTTTAATTGCTTATTTTCTTTGTGCTGTGCACGAGACTGTTCCATTGCTTCTCAATTCCTATAGGCATAGTTAAACCATAATGACTTCTACTGTTGAAATGCCTTTCCTTGGGAGAGCTCGTATTCTGCTTTCCATGTGTTTCTTAATTCTTGAAAAGTAGAAGTCTGTGCATGAGCATTGCTAACACAGGGAGGTTCAGTTTGTATATGCACAGTTGTAAAAGATTTTGATTCTGGTTTCTGCTCATCAATAACTTGGGTAGGTCGGGGTGGTTCTATTTCTTCTTCTGAAATCCTTGAAGACCCTGCTGGTTCTTGTGTAACAGCAGGGTGTTCCTTTTTTAATATAACAGGGCTGGCTCCAATCAATGGGACTGTAATTATCTTATATCCTGCTTGAGTATAGATATCCCCACATTCATTGCACATGTATTCACTGTATTGCTCTTTCTCTACACTCTTTTCAGCTTGAGATGCTACCTGAGCTAACATGTATAGATTGAGTTCTTCTTTATAGGCTTCCCTAGCCATTGCTAACTCTTTCTGATAGGCCTTAATTTCTGATTTTAAGAACTCATTTTCTTCTTGTAGGGAGGCTAGAGTAACCGGGGCTTCTATAGTTACAGATTCCAAAGGAGAAGAAAATTGTTGTTCAGCATTAACTTCATCATATGCGTCCCCAACAGGTGGTTCTTGTGTTTCACCTATTGGGTCAGTTTGTGTATCAGTTTCACCTAGGGCATCTTCTTCTTGCTCCCCAATAGGTGGTTCTTGTGTGGCACCTATTGGGTCAGTGGCTGGTTTTTATGTAACAGCCACATGCAGGTCGTCTTCTTTTTGCTCCCCAACAGGTGGTTCTTGTGTGGCACCTATTGGGTCAGTTGTTGGTTCTTGTGTTTCAGCCACATGCAGGTCGTCTTCTTTTTGCTCCCCAATAGGTGGTTCTTGTGTGACACCTATTGGGTCAGTGGCTGGTTCTTATGTAACAACCACATGTCCTATATCATCTTGGATGTCTATTTTGAATTTGTCGGCAGTTGGTTCTTGTGGAGCAGCTGCCTCTGTTGAGAAAAATGATGTCACAAAATCGTGAACACTTTGAATTTCGGCATCTGAGGGTGAAGGAGGTGAAGGTTCAGGGCTATGCGGAATATGGGGATTTAAAATGATAGGAGGGACATTTGGAATAATGGCCTCGGTTGCTGCAAACAACCTTGTTTGTTGCCGAGGTAGGGAACCAAGAGAGACAGTAGTTTTCCTCTTGCGAGGACTTTTACGCAGGGTAAGGGAATCATCAGAAATAGTAGCTGCCTTTACTGAGGCCCTGGTTCTTCTTTTTAGCGGGGATGTCGTTTTCTGTTGATTTTTCCTCTTAAGGAAAGTGATGAGGGTATCTTCATTTGAATCATCGGTAGGGACATGAACTATGGGAGTGGACGGTTCGGCTTCATCATGGAGTGAGGACTGCAACAGATTTTCAGTGCTTAATAGGGGTGTTCCTGCTGCTGGTTGTTGAGTTTCAGCATCTTGCTGGGAATTTTCTTCATTTTGCTAAGGATTTTCCTCAGCTTGTTGGGGAGGGTTAATGAGGGGAGGTGGATTATGCAGGGCGAAGCCTCTATTTATCAGGAGTTGTACCAAACGATGGTGCGTGAGGCAGAGGAGTGGGTGCCTTGCGTTCAGAGTATAGTGTGCCATATTTTTTAGACATCCAAGGAGATAATAAGGCATATTGACTAGACGACCATGCCACAAATTATTTAATAAAAAAAATTCATGTTGGTAGACTACCTGATAGCGGCCCTCGCAAGTGAAGTAATGCTTGACGAATTCTGCAACTTTTGGCCAAGGTGGTGGTAGTGATCGAAGCGCAACATCCCTGCCTTTGGCTTCCACCTGCTCCCCAGGTAAGAGGAAATCTTGCTGTGCATTGAGGATAAGATGCTTCCTGCTGAACCAGCGAATGTCATTGGTTGGAAGCCCTAAAACTTGCGTGATGTCTTCTTCTATTATTGGGATTCTCACCCCTTGGACAGCAGAGTACCCCTCCCTCAAATTGCATGCAAATTTGAGAACCTGCTGCAAATCAAATTCTGGAAGTCTTCTGAAATAGTCCACCCATCCTGCTTGTAGGAAGATCTGGTATGCGTCTGGGTAAATTTCCAGTAATGCCATCGAGCCCAGTTCATGTCTAACAACATCTCCTCCCATGGTTACTGTTTTAGGCAGAATACAAAGTGCAAAGCCGAGTTTCCGAGGTCGAAACAGAGCAGAACGTTGCAAAATGAAATTATGACGTGGTAAGGCATAAACGAGGTGGATTAGACAGAACCACGAGGAATAGGGATGGCGGTGATGGGCGTGTTATGTAATGATTACGATATTTCGGTAATCCCCCCCCAACTACGGCTGAATGATATGGTTGGCAGTACGACGCTTTTAGCAGTCATGTCAACTATCTCCTCATTAACTACAATTTAATATTCACACATAACATGCATACCTTTACAATTACCTTTGGTTGTTGCGCCGAAAAGTGTTATCTTGTCCTTAATAGATCAATGATCATTGTAGAAAGGGTTTGTAAGGTGTGAGGGTTTTTTTATACACGAGGTTTTTATTATTCACGAGAGGTAGTAGTGAAGGGGTATTATTAACAGGATAAATGGCTGATTCCTTTGAATAAAGAATGATATGTTTCTATTGAAGTAATAGTTCATTCTCCGGAGTAAAAATGGGGGTATTTAGGAGAATAGAAAAGATTGGTGTTTAAGCAGTGGGATTTGGTGTTTCGACACTGGAAAGTGGTGTATTAGCAATGGGAAATGGTGTTTCAGCAACAGGAAATGATGTATCATCAACGGGAAATGGTGTATCAGCAACGGAAAATGGTGTTTCAGCAACGGGAAATGGTGTATCAGTGACGGGAAATGGTGTATCAACAACGGGAAATGGTGTATCAGCGACGGGAAATGGTGTATCAGCAACGGGAAATGGTGGAGGGAATGAATTATGATCTGGAATGACATGGCAATGCTTTTCCAATATGCAGATTAATTCTTCCTATATTGGAAATTTTCTTTTCAGCCACCATCCAAAGCTAAGATCTGCAAAATAATTAATTGTAACATGGCAACCCTTGATAGGGATTATTAGTTAAGAAATATAATCTAAAAATAAATACATAAACAAGAAATTAAGTGCATTGAGGGATAGTTGGTTCCCCCAAAAAGGCATAGTGTATGTCTGTCATGCAAGTAGCTTTGAAATCCTCTTTAGAAACAGGTCATTGATACAAATGGAGTCGATACCCATTCACTAATAATGGTGTTCTACTATCATCAATCGTTAGGAGTCTGACTGTTCCATTTGGAAAAACAACATCTACTTCATAAGGTCCTAGCCACCTTGTTCTTAATTTCCCCTGAAAATTTTCAAAACAGAAGTCATACAGTAAGGCCCAATTACCTTTTTGGAACTGCTTGTGCTTAATAGTTTTGTCATGCCACCTGGTTCTTTGCTGTTGTATCATGGTTGTTTGATGGATGGCATCCAACCTCTTTTCATCCAATTCCTGAAGCTGCTGCAACCTAGCTGTCTGTGCATCAGTCAAATCAAGGTTAACATCTAAAGCAGTCCTTAAGGTTTTGATTTCAAATTCCACAGGAAAAACAACACTTTTACCATAAACTAATTCATAAGGTGAAAAACCCGTAGTGTTCCTTCAAGTAGTTATGTAAGCCCATAATGCTTCAGGCAACCTTTGAAACCAGTCCCTTCTATTCTCCTTGAATGTCTTTGTTAAAATGGCTTCTATGACTTTATTTGTACTTTCCACTTGCCCATTTGCCTCGGGGTGATAAGGTCTAGTCATTTTATGCTTAATGTGATATTTCTGGAGTGTATCTTTGAAGCCATGAGAATTAAAAGGAGGTCCTCCATCTGTAACTAGCTCTCTAGGCAAACCAAACCTAACAAAGATTTCTTCAAATAGAAAAGTTAACATTGATTCTTCATTAGCTTTGATGAGTGCCTTAGCTTCTACCCACTTAGTCATATAATCTGTGAAAACCAGTATATAAACTCTTTGATTGGATGGAGGATTGATGGGACCTATAAAATCTAGTGCCCATCTTTAAAAAGGTTCAAGTATTACCTGCGGGTTAAGTGGCATTTCATCCCTGTGATTAGGCTGGCCCATTCTCTGACAGCTATCGCAGGCCCTAACATATTTCTTTGCATCCTTGAAAAGTGAGGGCCAATAGTAACCCATTCTGAGAACTTTGTGTGCTATTCTTTTGTCCGCAAAATGCCCTCCACAAGGGCCATCGTGGCAAGCCTTCAATATATCATAAAATTCATCTTCTCTGATGCATCTTCGAATTTCCTGATCGAGTCCTATGTGAAAGAGACACCCACTTATCCAGCTGTATCTAGCACTTTGCTGAACGATCTTTCTTTTCTCTCTGTGCAATAGGTGTGATGGTATTTTCCCTGCAACTAAGTAATTGGTAATGTATGCATACCAAGGTGAGTGAGCAGATACTGCAAATAAATATTCATCAGGAAAAGAATCATCCACTGGAATATTTTCATCAGTTTTTAACCGAGAAAGAAAATCAACAACTACATTTTCTTTACCTGGTCGATCTACAATTGTGATATCAAATTCTTGTAATAATAATAACCATATGGTAACTCGAGCATTTTTAACTGATTTTTTCATTAAATATTTAATGGTCGAGTGATCAGTATGCACAAAGGTAGTGTAACCAGTAACATAATGTCAAAACATATTAATAGCATAAATAACTCCTAAGAATTCTTTCTCAATGACTGTATAATTAAGTTCAGCAGGGGTCATATTTTTACTAATAAAGTAGATAGCATAGGGAAGATTGTTTTCTTCTTGACCCAAGACAACTCCAATTGTAGTATCTGAAGCATCAGAGGATATGTGAAAGGGGAGTGCCCAGTTAGGTCCTCTTAAAATGGGAGTTGTAGACAATTGATGTTTAAGTTCATTGAATGCTTTTTGACAACCATCACTCCACTTAAATTCAACATTTTTCATAAGTAACACAAACGAAGGAGAAGCTATTTTAGAAAAATCCTTGATAAATCTTTTATAATATCCAGCATGTCCTAAAAAACTTCTTACATCAGTTTGTGTTTTAGGGATAGGCAGAGTCTGAATCACTTGTACTTTAGCTGGATCAACTTGAATTCCTAGGAATGAAATGAAGTGTCCCAAAACAATACCTTGATTCATCATCATATGACATTTTTCAGTACTTAAGGAAAGATGTGCTTCTATACACCGTTTAAGTACTTTTTCAAGGTTCTGTAATGCATCTTCAAATGTCACACCATAAGGAGTAAAGTCATCCATAAATATTTCTAAGGAATCATTAAGCATATCAGAAAAAATTCCTATCACCGCTCTTTGAAATGTTGCTGGGGCATTACATAGTCCAAATGGAAGAACTCTATAGGCAAACGCCCCCCATGGACTAGTAAAAGTGCTCTTGTCCTGATCTTGGGGTGCAATCTTGATCTGATTATATCCACTAAATCCATCCAAAAAGGAAAATAATCTCTTACTTGCCAGATTATCTAGTACCTGATCAATAAATGGTAAGGGAAAATGATCTTTCTGAGTAGCCTTATTTAGAGCTCTATAATCCACACACACTCTCCATTTCCCATTTTTCTTAGGTACTATTACTAATGGTGAAACACATTCATTATCAGATATAGGATATATAAATCCTACATTCAACAATTTTTGAAGTTCTTCCTTCACAATTTCCCTTAAATTGGGATTCATTCGTCGTTGGGTTTGGCAGACTGGGCGGGATCCTTCTTTAATATAAATACGGTGAGTACATAATTCAGAAGAAATTCCCTTCATATCTGTGTAATCCCATGTGAATGCTTGTTTATTCTCGTGGAGTAACTTCATTAACTGTTGTGTTTCAACATCTGTTAGGTTAGGGTTTATATTTAATGTTTTTCCAGGCTCGATTTCGACTGATATACTTTTGGAGGAGGTGTCAACTGATGTCTGAGATGAGTCTTCAGTTCTAAGATTTTCCTGTGATTCAGATTCCAAGATTGTAGTCAAGTGATCATGTATTTGAGAGTTAACCAAAGAAGGTTCAGAGATAAAGCTACTAATTAATTCATCTTCGGTTGAATCTTTAAAATTTAGGGCTTGTCCGACAGTCAAGATGGGTTGAGTCTCATCATCCTCATAATCTAACCACACAGGGTTATCATTATTGATCATAGGTGTAGCATGAGGGTACAAAGTAAGTTGTTTGGTTTCATATCCATTAAAAATTGTCATTGAACCTGACCTATAGCTAATGAAGGCATCTGCTGTAGCCAGCCAAGTTCTCCCTAAAATCAATGGATGACCCCCCAACTTAGTTTTGGTCTGTAACACCACAAAATCAGATGGGTAGTTCCAAGATTCGACTGAAATTATTAGGTCTTCAATGACTCCTTCAGGTTTGATTGTGGAGCGATCATCTAGCTCTAGAATGGTTGGGGTTTCCATACTAATTTTTTTTAATTGCAGTAACTGTGTTGTTTCAAGTGTCATGATGTTTATTGCAGCACCCATATCTACTAGAACTCTAGAAACAAAGGTTTTACCAACCTAAACTGTGACTGTAGGGTGACCAGGGTCACCATATTTCACAGGGGGGTTTTTTTCTGACATTAGAGCAGCTAGATCGCCCATCACATGAACTGTGAGGGGGTCCTTAGCTTTTATTCCAGGTTTCTTAATACAAATATCTCTAACAGTTCTAGCATAAATCAGTACATCTCTCAGTGCTTGTAAGAGTGGAATTTTAACATATAAATTCTGCAGCTCCCCTAACAGATTAAAAGCAGGTGGCTCAAGTGTTTTGGTAAGAGCAAAACATTCAGGGAATGGTGGCTCTGCTGCTTCAGTAGTCTTTTTAGAGGATGTTTCAACTGTTTCAACATTGTTATTAGAGGATGATCCAGCTGTTTCAGCATTAGATGAATTTTCTTTCCCAATTTCTTCTTTATCAGAATCCGAAGTAATGTCATCAATAATGGGTTCAACTATTCTTCCAGAGCATAAATGATTGTCATTACATTGCATAGGGGAAACCCGTTGGTTTTGAACATCAATTACCTGCAGCGCTTTATTATTATTCGAGTTGGGGTTAGGTTGTACAGACAGCTGGGGTCTTATTGTCTGATTATTTGGTGGGGCATTTGATGGTAAGGAGAGAGATTGTTGATACTGAGGTAATTGGTTTGGAAATGGTATCTGTGGAGCTGTCAAATTCGGGTTCCATTGATTAAAATAGGTTTGCTGTAGAGCCCAGGGATTCCACATCGTAGGATTAATAAAAGGAGGGTTTGGTTGTTGCATGGGTGGGAAATTCATTTGATTAAGGTGTGGGTACTGCATTTGATTGAAGGGTGGGTAATTTGTTTGAAAAGGAGGATGATTATTCCATCGATTAAACAACATGTTAGAATTCGTGCCTTGTCCTCGTGGTTTCCATTGCCTTCTCTGTGTGAGGAGATACACTGCTTCAACTTCTTCTTCAGTTGGCTGCAGTGCTGCTTTTATTCCTGGCAAAGAAGGGCATTGTTGAGTCTCATGGTCCTTTTCACAGATAGTGCAGATTGGTACCTTGTCCAGGGGGCATTCCCTTAGTGGGTGTTTTTCCCTGCATTTAGAGCAGAAAATAGCCAGAGCAGCTTTTGCTTCTTCCTGCTTCTTTTTAACCTGCAAGGTATCAATTTGTGAAGCAAAAGAGCTCAACATTTCAGTTTTAAATTCTTCAAGTAAGTTACCTATTTCAGCCCGTGTTGCTCCTCCACTTGCTGATTTCTGGACTCTTGAGTATGTACTGTCTTTGCTCTTTGGTCTGCTTGCTACTCCTCTCGAACATCTTTTATAGAGATTGATAATTTCATCATAGGATTCCTTAGATATGTCTCCTTTTCCAAGCATATTCAACATATCTAAACAATCATCTCATACCCCTTTTAGCAATATTGACTTGAGAATATCCTTACTCATATCAGGATGATCAGATTGCTGTAAGTTATACTGTAGCCTTTCCACGAAGTCCTCCAAACTTTCGTCCTCCTTCTCAGTCATCTTGAATAATTCCTCCTTCCTTTCTCTTGTTCGATAATAATCTTGGTATTTAGCCAAAAATTTCTCCTTCATCTGGTCCCATGTTGTAATCACATGAGATCCCAAGCTCATGAACCATCTTAATGCGTTCCCTTTTAATGTAGCTGGAAACAACTTCAATTTCTGAGCAGCATTAACATAGTCATAGCTTCTACACAGTATATCAAATTCAAAAAGAAATTCATCGGGATCTTCTGTGGATAACCCATGGAAATTGGGTAATGCTGAAAGTGGGATATTCTTCATAGGAGTTGCTCCTCTAGGGAGATCTCCAATAGGGAATTCCAGGGTGGAGAGGGAATTTTCTCCGCTTCCCTCTATTCTGCGACCTCCACCGAAAAGGCCTTCATTGTTATCCTCCATTGGTTGTTTTCCTGATGTGCTTGCCCGGTCTTCGGAGTTTTCTATTGGAATTTCAATGTCCTGCACTGGTTCCTCCACCTTAACTTCCTCTATTGGTTCTTATACTAGTCGTTCGTCTTCTTCCACCAGTTCCTCAATATATTCTAATGGTTCTATATCCCTCTCTGGTCCCACTACTTCCTCTGTCTGATAATTTGTCTGGGAAGAGTGTTGGGTCTGTGGCCTTCGAGAGCTTAACCTCTGGGATGTCTCAGCTTTTGAAATAATATCATCAATAAAAGTTTTTCTTCCTCCTCCTTTGCCTTTGCCGCCTGAATGGTTAACCTTCTTGCGTCCTCTCATGCATCCTGCATTTCTAAAGAAAAACTGTTAATACCATTAAAATCTTCAGTCGCCTTCTCCGGCAATGACTCTAAAATGTTGGTCACTTTAATTGTTTATTAATAAAACAGTCGAGTGCCACATAAATTATCAACCCGGGAAAGTCTGATTATTCCAAAGGTGACTATGTACTGTATGTACTCAATATTAATGGTATTAAAAGCTGTAGTATAAATAGTCTACTATCTATTAAATCCCTACTCTGTGTTACAGCAGTTACAGTAGTTACAGCCTATTGCAGAAAATGAAGTAAGAACAAATAACTTAAAGGAAGCAAATCTGCAAAAGGAAGTGATGGCTGTCTTGCAACAAAGGATCAAGACCCTATCCTCAGAGTAAGGACTTTCAGCACCTGCCTCTGTTGTCCAGTTCACCCATACACTCTGTAGATCCTAATCACCGGTGAGGCACTCATATGCAACATCAATCAGTTAAAAAGGAAAATAGAGTTTTAGCAAAAGTAAATATCATTAGAAGCAGTAACTGTGATGTAAACAGAAATCACACACACACCACACAACAGGAAGAAGATGGGTGAATATTGTGATGAAGGTGGGCCCTGTCCCTCTCACAAGATTCCCAAGAACACAGGAATTAAGATAAAATACTCAGAACAGAATTATATTCATCTACCAATAAACCATATTACAAAAAGAGATTCAGTCTCATCCCTTCACTACAAGTTTTGTGTTACAGTTTGTTTCCCTCGTTTCTGTCCTTCTCTAATGTAGATGTCTTCGCTTTATAGAGGAGACATCTATTACAAAAGATTTTCATACATTCTGATTCAACCCTTTTGTACCAAAAGTAGGAAAGTCAGTTCTTGATAACAAAATATTGTTACAGTCATGAGGATCATGATCATTACGACCAATATAGTAATCGGTCAAAATCCTTTGCCGATGCAGATTTGTTACGTAAATCTCAATTGTTCCTCAAAGTGCGCATGCTGTTCGTGCTGTTTCAGCTTCGAGGTTCATGTTGTTCTTGCTGTTTCAGCTTCATGGTTTGTGCTGTTTCCGCTGTTTCAGCAACGACAAATTGAGATCCTGCCAGTTAGGCAGTTTCAGCAATTGGTCAGCACTTTAATCAACTTCAGGGAACAATTATAAAGATAGCATGATTACGTGTTGAATAATTAAACATATAGCAATGAGGAAAGTTACTCTGTACCTTTTGGAGTGATTAATCCAAAACACTAGCAAAGGCTTTCAACTAAGGGTTGAAGAGGGTAATATAATAGCAAAAGATACAATAAAAAATAGACAATATGGGAACCTAACACTTTGCATGTTTTTTTCTCTACTTGCTTGTTTTCTTAATCACTTTTCTTTCACATTTACTTTTTCTTCTATTGGGTTTTTGTTTGTTTGCTTGATTTCATTAATACTAGGTTAGTTTCGCATGAAACCATGCATGACTCTTGAAACAAGTTGGGTAAAGTACAAGAGGCCTTATGCAGCTATCACTACTTGGTCATTTGTCATCCTGCCTCTGTATGAATAAATTGTTACTTTTAGTCCATGATAAGTTGATGGAAAATACATACTCTTTGAAGTGAACCTTGGTGAAAAAACAATGCTTGCACGCTAACTAGTGTCACCTACTCTAGTCGGTTGTTTTTGGGTTTACCCTTGGCAGCTCAGTCAAGTGGAGTAAGGTGAGGGGGAAAACCTTAACAAGCACGTTAGAGATATACATAAACTACTTCTCTGAAGGAACAACCTTTTCTGATCTCAATAAGTCGGAATCACTCTTCCACCTCTGAAATGAATAAGTGTTATGCATAGTTATGAAAAATGAAAAAAATATAAAGAGTGAAAATTTTCAAAAATGAAAAATGAATAAGGCAAAAGAAGAGAAAGGCTTCTTGCAACTTCGTCAGGGTACTGACCAGGCTCATTGGCAGCTGAGTGATGCTTGTGTTCCTGCGTGACTCTACTGGGGTACTGTTCAGGTCTGCTGGCAGCGGAGCAACACCAGAGATGAAACTAAGACTCTAACGACTATACTGATTATGCACCAATGTACCCCTCAACCCCAATCGAAAAAACTATGTTGACTTGGCTTGGAATGTGTGTCAATCAACCAAGAACTTGGTAGATGCTACATCTTACAATCAAGCAAGTGTGGGAACCAAGATGAACTGAGAACTGAACAATACTTTTGGAGGTGTTAGACTTTCTTTTGATGAACAAGGTACATTCAGAGAGCTGGATTTCTACCATTGTTTCACCAAGTTTTGTAGCGGCTACAACCACCCTCCAAAATGTTTCCTTAGCTTCATTTTGGAGCCTCCATACCAACCTTTCAAACTAGCATGTCTTGCCTTGTCAAATACACAAGCTTAAGTGATTTTGTTGCAGAATGATAGCATGTCCATCAAATCTTGTTGCATCCCCCTCACAGGTTGTTTCACTGGACATGGTCCAGCTATAAGCTGAGTAGCTCCCTCAAGAAATTGCGCAATTTTGGAGGGCAACCAACCTTCCCTCTAGAAATTGTGCAATTCTATTAGTAGCTTGCTGGGCTCCAGAATTGCATAAATCGGCTTGTCATTGTTCACTAAGAAAATTGCGCAACTCCTCCTAGTAGGGCTACTCAGCCCAAAAATTTCACAATTTTGGGCAACAGTCAGCATCTCAGCCTAGAAATTGCGCAAACCTTCTGGGTAGCTAGCCCAACTCCCTCCTAGAAATGCACATTTTTTCCCCTCAGCGCATCAGATCGATGCATGTGCCTTCAGGTTGATCGGTTCCCTCTGGGACCGATAAAAATTGATTTGCATGCATGGGCTACTCCTCCCAAGGCAGCATGCAAAGGCATCTATTTTTAGGAAATGGAGGTGACATGCAAGGATCATTTCAGAAACCTCCCACCAAGTGTCACTTTCCCTGGATTTGTGGCATGTGTGTCACAACCTCGATTTTATCGAAACTCATCAACCACAGGCTATAGAGATCATCCCTCACATCAACCTTGTACCTCTGACATCCCACATTGCATAGAGGAGTCATCAGCACATTCAACTCAGTTGTTTTGGGATGAGCCCACTTTTCATGTCTTGTGTTGTGTTTCTATCACTTTTTGCATTTCGATTCATATGAGTGAGGTCTACCTGATTTTGAGTGAGCACTTGCTATTGTTTACATGAGTACTAACTTGTACTAGCATTGTTTCAGTTTTCGTTTGCATCTCACTGTTGTTGCATGCATGACACTGTTTTACACGGATGGTCGCCATTTCAAGGACTTGCTTCACACACATGCATGCTTTCGCATTTTCTAAATCTTAAGCTTATTGTTAGCATGAATGATCATTCACACTTGTTTCCACTCATCTGATCATGCATTCACACTTCTCATGTTTTCAGTCGCTCATCGGCCGGACTGAGCTACCTTGGCCTGGACCATGCCTTGCCCAGCTAGCACTACACATTTCTGGAACCGAAGGTGCTGCCTTCCCTCCAGAAATTACGCAATTCTAGCCAAGCAATGAACTCAAGGCTTGCATTGCATAATTCTTTGAGGCAGTGTCCTGCTAGCCCTAGAAACTACACAAACGCAGTTTGTTGGTTGCATGTCACTGCTGACTGAAATTGCGCACTACACAGTTTCAGTCCTCAACAGGCCATGCTGGAATATGCATTGCACATTTCCAGCAGTTAGTCAGCCTCCTAACAGCCTGGAATGTGCCTTGCGCAATTTTGGTTGTCAGTATCCAGACCTCCCGGCAGAAATTGTGCAACCTTCACAATCAATCACACAGGTATGTTGCAAGTTAGTCCTCAAGTTTGTTTCGGTTTTCGACTAACATATTTCTTGCCATGAGTGTTGTGATGTCTCCAGGCATCACATGTGTTCATTTGTCTCTCAGTAGCATAAGTACAATGGCCTTCAGAAGCATAGAGTCAAAGGACATCGTTGAGAGCCCAATGGAGTTTGCAGCCAAGCAAGTTTCTATGAGCTCGCCTACCTATAAAGACATCAAGTCGTTCTTAGAGAAGGAAATCAAGATAATATGGTAGCAACATTACAGCTAGCAACACCATCAAGAGCAACAGAAGGCATCACACATGCACACAAGGAATACAAGAGGAAGGTCATGGACAACACAAAGGGGGAACAAAGTTGGAAGCTCAAGCATATCCACTTGTGATGAAAGCAACTTTGGAGACTCAGGCTATGAGGTGATGATGTGACAAGGAGATTGCACGAAGGCAGAGAACATAACAAAGAAGGAGTTGCATGTGCTGAAGCAACAACTCAAGGAAGAACAAGAGCTGCATAGATGAGAGAATGAATTGCAGTAGGAGCAGGTACAACAAGTGCAACATGCACAGACAGATGAAACTGTGCCCATACAAGTTATAGATTCATCCCAGCAGCTGGCATGGAGTAGACATGGTGAGTGGTGTTATTGATTGCATGCAAGGGAATTCAGCAACATGCATGTCATTTTGCACGCATATGCGATCCTGCCCATTTGGCACACTCACCAAGGCGAAGACAAGAAGCAAGTCCAACTACTGAACATGTACTTCGACAAGTTGATGTGAAAGACCACCAACACACACTTGAAGATTAGCAAGGACACTATGCATCAGTGTGTTGCCGGTTCAGCCGCACCCAAGAAGACCATGCACATGTTATTAGATGAGTTGGACGGAGGAGCCATACCAGCGCACCCAGATGAAATGAAGGCAAGAGTTTTCTTCAGCAAGATGTCACCTATGGGCACACAAACACCATCATGGACAACCAAGCTTGGCATCATCTCACCACCTTCGACCATCAGAAGCATGCCAAAGAGCTGGTCTCACCACAACGGTCTAAGTGTCGGTCATGTATTGCATGGCTTGCTCAAGCCATTTTGTCTCACATGGGCACATGTGCATTATAATGTAATGTCTTGTCAAATGGAAGTTCAAGTGTCGATAGTTGAATGTAACAGTCATAGAGTATTTCAAGAGTCATGAGGATAGATGAACGGTCTTAAAGGGGAATCTCAAGGGTCACCCCACCCTTTACTATAAATAGTACCTCATATCTCATTGTACAAGCTTTTGGTTATTCAAGCTTCGATAGGAGTATCTTCGAGAAAGCTTGGAGAATATTGTAACGCACCTTGTCTTCTCCACTGCGTAGAGCTAGTATATCTCTTTAGAGGAGCAAGAGGTTGTGGTTGTAACGTTTCACTATTGGAACTAGTGGTTGGACATTGATGTATTGTATGACAGGAACTTACACTTATTAATATAACAGAGCCAACACATTTTCATGCGTATGTTGTTACTGTAGTTGGACTATCCTGATTGTTGTAGAATTTATCTTATTTAACTTATGCATTTGTATATGAACTATTTTGTATGCAGTTGTATAAATATTGTTGCAGATGTGATGTTGGTTTAACCGTCACTTTGGATTGCTCGCTATCTTTCTTTCCAGTTGGTGATGCATCTTTGCTCGTGTCTTCCCTTCCAAGCCGAGTACTATTACAAGTTTCCAAGGGGCGCACTCACCTCACTCCTCATGTGTTAGAACTTCTCATGCACATTCCTTAACTCGCCACATCTGTCACACCCTTTGTTACCAACAGGAACATCTTACTTTCCTCTGTGAAAAACCGCGGTCAAGGAATTACCGTACAACCCACTGCTGTGACTCCTACACCAAATGGTATGAGGTATAATTCGGACTTCTTATTGGGGAGATCCCCTGACATGTTGGCGGGTCCAGCACCGTCAACACAACGTTTCCCTCACCCTTTCCCACTATGATCTCTAGTTGTTTGACAGATAATAGCCGCTTAAAAGAGATAACATGGAAGTATAACATCTTGATCTATTGCAAAGTGCAAGATTGAGGAGACCAAGGGAGCACCAACAAGAAGCAATCATGGTCAAAGTGAAGCGAGTCGATTTAATAAGGATTAGCCAGCATGTATCAACTCCAGTGAGCTAGAAGGAATGTAGGGGAAGTCATCTAGTGGACAAATATCTTTAAATCGTAGGTGTGGCATGCATCTTCGGTGTGACAAGAAAGTATAAATTTGGTAGAAAAAATTAAAATCATTTTTTTCTTATAATTAATGTCATGCAAAGCTAAAGACATTTTTGTTATATTTTTGGTAGCATTGGACAGGTTTTCTTGTCTCAATTTGTGTTTAAGAGGCTTAGGAACTTGAGATCTCCAAAACCTAGAAAAGGTTTTTGAAGAAAACACGTAGAGACCACTCAATTAAATTAATTAATCAATAACTAAAAATTGTGTAACTTGAACTTAGGAAAATTGATTAATTAATGAGAATTAATTGAGGAGATTTACTTATGCTTTATAGACTTCTAGAAAGTGACTTGGATAAATTCCAAGATCAAAATTTCTCTAATGTATGCAATTGAAGCAACTCGACAAGGAAGAGCGCAATTTGAACATGGAAGTTTTGAGAATGTCTTGCATATTTTGAGTCTTTCTGTGAATCTTATTTCAGTGTATTAGATGACACACATCAACACTAGAAGGAAAGTGGAATTTACACCAGATTCCATGAGAATTAATGACATGCAAACTAACTTGAATATTTCAATTGGTGGGGTAAATGATCAATTTGTTTTGTATACCTTTTCTTTTTTTCTCCTCACTCAAATTCCATTTTGCTCTTGACACATGCAAATGAAGAAAGTAGGATTTGGAACAAGAGATTTGGAAACTTGAATTTCATATATATGCATAACATAGCAAGAAGAGTATGGTTAAAGGACTACTGACCATTTATTTTTCAAAGAGCGTTTGTAATGGATGTGCTCTTGGAAAGCATCCACAAGGCAAGTTCGGGAATGAGCATGCATGGAGAGCCTCTTCATCATAGGAGCTTGTACACAACGATCTCATGGGCCCATTTCCAAAAACTTCAATGAGAAAATAAATATATGTGGTGTAATTTATAGATAATTGCAGGAGATTAACTGTGGTTTACTTATTCTAACTCAAGTCTAAAGTTTTTTAACATCTAAATATTTTCAAAGCGTATGTCGAAAATTATTTTGGATAACACATCAATATCCTCTGCCAGATAATGGGAAGAAATATGTTAACAAATATATCCAAAACTTTTGCAATTAAGAAGACATACAATTATAGCACACGGTGCCTTTCACCCTACGGAAAAACAAGGTGGTCGAGAGGAAGAACAAATCTTTGAAAGAAATGGCCAATTACATGTTGAATGACAAATCTCTTTCATCAAAATTATGGGTTGACGCTACCAATTGTTATTCATACATATAGAATATGTCTCCTCATAAATTTGTTACTCGAAAAACACCTTTTGAGGCTTGGACTAGCATGAACCTATTTGAAATACAAAGACGGGTGGTGAATTAGTATTTCATGCTAAAACATTTTTTACTCAAATTATACTCTTATTTGTAATTTTAACTAAATTGTCATTTAACTAGAAACACATTATTATAGTAGATATAAGCTTAAGAAATTAATCATGATAAAGATATAATCATAACATAATGTGAGACATAAGAATGCAACACATCAACAGATAGGGACACTGCATATTAGGTGGAAAACCCAACTAGGAAAAACCAACATTGTTGTTGTCTTTGTCTTCTTCATAGTATTATAACTAAAACCTTCATTTACATGATTGGGAAAAACTTATACCAGTGCACAAGCTCCTACTTGCCGAAGGTTACCACCTTCTATTGTTTCTCTAGCTACCATTGGATGGAAGCCACTACTCATTGATCAAATTTACTAGTCACTACCGAAAAGAATCTACCACTCCTTCATTAAAGTCTCCAACTATTAGACCCTCTCTGGACCTCGTTTCAAAATATTTCACATTGGATCCACCCGACTCAAACACAAATCCTGTAGGCCATGTTTCATCCAATTTTCAAATTGGACCAACATATAACATCTTCTCAATATAAATAAAAATATAGCAAAACCTCTATGCATTGAATCTCTGATCTCAATATATAAATACACATTTGATCTCTTCACAACTAACAAAAAAAATTGTGCAATAACCAAATCATCTATTGGCAAGCCATATCTACACACAAAAACAATAAAACCATTCCCATTATAATGTAAGTTCCCATGAACCACTTAGCCAAAGCCAATACATAATCCAACAACATCATAATAGCCACATATCTCCATAATGGTAAAAAAGTTCTAACAATCAATAGGATTTATTCATGCATGAATTGACTCAACCTTCTAGCACTCTAGCCAACACTTTGACTCAACTCAATCCTAACATTACATTGTCTCATAGGTAAAATTCATGATTCTCACATAATTCATTGACAATATTACTTTAACAATGTAAATAACCTCAAATACCTATAATCAATTCATTGCCACAATCCAAGGTTATACATGATAATGGCCCAAAACTATACCAGTGTTATTTCCTTACAAAACTCATTGTTATTCACTATTTCCCTATCCATATATACTCTAATAAAGAGTCTATGTTAACCTATTCCTATACAATCAACATCAAACCCTAATTCAATGTAAATAACCTCATCATGATGAAAAAATTAGTACATATAGATCTACTCATCCACAATAATTCACGATACAAATCTTCGCAAGTCATTACCTTTCATTACTCTACCAATATACTAACCACACCAACAAGCAAGATACATCAAAATGACTCAATACCCTAGCAATAGTACACAAATTTTAGAATCATCCTCTCTACCCAAAATAACACACTGATAAATTGACCCTCAATGACTACTAGTAGCATACTCAATAATACATCAACTGTATAAAAAGTATGCCATCTTACTCACACCTCAAGGAGCATCACAATCATAAAGATGCTGACATAAGAAGAATATAAGCACTACAGGGATTTAGACACCAACTTATAGTGACATATAAACTCTATCACATATCATTTGTCAAGGAAATAGCTTCAAACCTTGCAATCACACTGCTAGCAGCCCCCCATACATTAATGATGCTCATTCCTATGACCTTGCATAAACAATATTAGCCATAAAAATTATCCTTATACATACTGGCAACATATACAAAATGTTAGTATTGTTCCATCACTGGCTCTTCAAGATAACCCAAATGCATCATAATCCACTACTAAAATGAGCAGAATACTCATAATAAAACTTAGCAGAATAACTGCAATAGACAAATGATCATAATTTCATACCCTATAAAGCAAGTATGTTGGGTAAAATTGTGGTCTTTGTTACAACACAACTCCTCTAAATTCCATGTGTCAATGCTCTGCCCTTTCGCCAATGAACTCTGCCAAGATTCTTCTTTATAATATGTTACAGGTATACAAGTCTATTCACACCATTTTTACCACAAGAATGTCATATTTGCACACTATTTCCTTTGTCTAAAGTTAATATGTGCTAAAACAATGTTAACTGGACTATAATTATTCCATGCACATTATACACATGAAGGATGCTCATTTTCACTTGCCTCTGTGCAATGGGACATTTAGATCATTCCCTAATAATACAAAACCTTAGACTATCCAACCTTTGATTCAATCTACAACTAGACTCAACAAATATCAATAACATGGGCCATTTAGACAAGTCATTGAATTTACTTAGAGAGAGAAATAGATCAAAGGATTATGAACATTACGAGTGCACATGACATCTCATATCAGATACAGTAGTAGAAAATGAGAAATTAGTGACTACATGACTAAAATCGTTAGTCACCATAGCTTTTCCAAGTGAAATACTACAAAAAATGAGAAATTTTAAGTGACCCAACTAAAATGACTAACATAAACAATCACTTTAGTCCTGGGTTAAAATATATGACTAATTAATATGTAATATGACTAAAAATGACTAATGTGAATGACTAATTTAGTCTGAGAACAAAAATGTGACTACCTAACAAGTACTCAATAATATAAATAAGTTGTCTATGTTAGTCATTTTAATTGTGTCACTTCAACAATCTAAAGTTACAAGTGATAGGGGATACAAAGGTTGTTATATATTAACTAAGATTACACTTCTTTAAACACTTTTTTTATTGGATCAATGGATGATTAGAGTTATGGAGTTAATTAGAATCTTCAGGGTTATATCTTTGATAACATTCACAGGGAATCAAATTCAAAGGCTAAACGATTATCTAAAATGGGAGTAGGCTTATAACTAGGTCAAATACATTTATATGAAGAATACCTACAAGGAAAAGTGTTGGTTAATCAGCAGACAACATGTTTCCTTTAATGAGAAAATTATAAATAATTATAAACATTATAACCATACACTGAGATTTGAGTCACCTTTAGGAACAAATAGATCAAAAAATCTAACCTTAAATGAAAAAGTAGCCATAAATAATACTAAATTTTTTTATCACAAGATCAAAATACCAAATAGTAGAACAAATTCAAATCCCAATACTCTCCACTTATCTTAATTACCCAAATTCAATGAAAGGCATATATGTGTATATATGTATAAATAAAAACTAAAACTTATATACAAAATAAAAATCAAAATAAAATTCACCCATAAACACTTTGCAACTTCAAATCAAAACTTGCTATCTTGTTCATCCATAAACCCCTTGCAACTTCGAAAGTTGCTACCTAGGTCAGAGAGTCATGTCTAGAAAGCTTTATTTTTTGTTTACGTAGGATTCGTGCTTACAAGGCTTGCCAAGTTCTTTGCAATGGAGGGTGGCTTTTAATTCTTTTTGTGAGGTGAGGGAGTCATAGAGCTATGGCGAAAGCGCAATGGAGGGAAAATTTTAATATTTTTTGGGAGGTGAGGGAGATGCAAAGTTGTGGTGAAAGCTTATTTTATGTTCCCTTGAGAAATCATTGCCGTTTAACAATTTGAGGTGCCCTGGTTGAATGTAGGGCACATAGGATCCTCAAATTCTAAGATATTTTGGGAAAATGTCTAATATAAATGGAAGGAATTTAGGAGGTAAAAACGCAAGTAATCAACAGACTTCAATAGATGGACACATTTCCAAAGATCAATGAGAATTTCTACAACATGACTCTATCTGGTGGTTTCTTTACACTCGTCTCCTCCATTGTGATGGTTCAACTCTTCTTCCTTGTGTTTTGTAAGCTTTTCCTATTTGTTGTTCCTTATTTTTGCTGGAATTTGTGCCAACCAAAATTCATATTCTTTGAGCATACCCACCTATTTCAATCCCAAATTGCAATTTGTAATGAACGATTTTGTATGGTGTTAATATAACATAATATATATTTAATGTCATGTAATGAATGTTTAGAAAATGAAAATCATGTTCTTTTTCATGAAATGCTAATCAATGATGCATTCAACTTAAATGTCAATGTGGAGTCTATACAATAGTGGTAATAATTGAAATCCACAAAAGATCTACAAATTTGTCGTAATATAAAAATACATATTCTCATTTTGAATCTCTTACATGTTCAAGGTTCAATATTGGACCAAAATCCTCAATTGTGATTTTTACCTTTACAGATAATTAATAAATACCCTAATTTTAGCACTTAAAAACATTGAATAAACTAGAAATTGAACCCAGAACCCACCCCTAGATTTTGGGCTACTATACCTCCTAGCTACATGCCATTCCAATGATGGGGAATGACATGTTCAAGTGAGGGTTGATACTCCAACATGATTTGCAAGCCAAATCAAACATTTAGACCTAGGGATATGAAATTGCTAGCCACAATTGCGGCACTAATACCATGTAAATTTGTTGGACATGATGAGGATCAAACCCAACTCCAGTCCCCATCCAGTGGGCTACTCTATAATTGAGTTACATGCCCTTTTAATTATTGACTATAGTATGTTCAATTTTGGATTGAAAATCCCAACATAGAACAAATTTTCCTTTCCATCATCCTATCAAGTCAAATAGTAAGTGTTCATTACCATTTCTCTTACAAGTAAACAAAGTCAATTTGCATTGATCTAAACAAGTTGTTTATTGTTTTACTATCCCACAACTTGAAACTTTTGTTTAAGAAAAAAACTAAAAAACACTATCATTCAAAAATAATTGATTTTATTGGGGCTATAGGCCATGTTCTAGATATTTTTACAGGATCAATCTTCACAGCAGTGTGCCTCCCCCCTTACTTTATCCAAAATGATTCATCATGAAATCAAGAATTGGGGACTTGTTATTTTTTCATATTCTTGTCCTTTAGTTTAGTTGGATGGATAACTATCCTATCAACCTTGAAAAATTCCTGTAGAAAACTTCATCTTTAGGACATGTAGCTATTCTATAATGTCTAGAGGGTCTCACACCCACTATTTTAGGGGAGGTTTGGAGAATGGATAGGATTGGCTATTACAAAATTGTATACATTATTCAACATGATGAAAATAGGTTGTTGGTCCATGAAAATTGTACATCATTTTTTGAAATTTGTTTCATTCATTACTTCCTTAAGGAATGATTCCATATCTGAGTTATAATGTTACAATTTCTCAAACTTGTCTACTATCCTACAATATTAGAATTTTGTTCAAGAACACAAAATAAAATACAATGTCATTAAAATAAAATTGATTGTGTTGGGGCTATCAAAGCTAAGGCCACATACTGGCCTTATTTTTCAGGATGAGTCTTCAAACTAGTTTTCCACCCCCACAAACTCCTCAGTCCCTTATTTATTCCCAAAATGTTTCGAATTTTTCATGAAATTGAAACATGGGGATCTTGCATGTTGTCTTGCATATTCCATCCATTTAGTTCGATTGGATGGCTCGCCATCCTATCAACCTTGAAAAATTCCTCTAGTAGGCTTCACCTTCAGGACATACAACTATTTTACAACACTTGGAGGATCTTACACTCGCTACTTTAAGGGGGGAGTCGGGTGGAGAATTGATAGGATTTCCTATTACAAACTCATCTATATTATTCAGTGCAATGAAATTAGGTTGTTGGTCCATGACAATTTCGTATCAATTCTTAGCATTTCTTTCATTCATCACTTTCTTTAGGAATGATTTGATTTGAGTTACAACGTTCTTGTTTCTCGAGCAATATAACAAAGTGCTAAAATAGAAGAAGACACTCCAGTACATAATGTAGATCATGATGCAATATAAATATGGACTTATAATGCCCCATTTTCAGTATTTGAAAAGGAGTTGTATTTCTTATCCACATAAATTGATTGAGAAACTTTATAAACCTATTTCCTTAGCTACCAATATCCATTTAGTCATTTACTACATTGATATCTATTTCATTTCATCTATTTGGATTCTTTTTTTATTATATAAAAAGAACTTTTGAATTTGTGTTTTATTTTTTGGGGTATGCTAAACAATATTTGAATGTATTAGCACATTATTTTTTATAAAGAAAATTTCAAGTAGTATTTTTACTTCTTTTGGGGCATAAAAAATATTTTTTACCAAGAATATATATTTGCCACATTTGATCCTTTCAAATGGCATGCTTGTGTGGTTCCCATTTGTTGTATCATAAAATTTAATCTCTTTACATTCATTTAGTTGTTTGAGAGGATGTTTACATGGATTGCACAAAGTTTTGGAGTTTCCACTCACTAGACATTGTGCATTCAAGATGTATTATTGGTCTTTCCTATGGTATTTATTTCTTAGCTAAACAAGTTTCCATTCGCTTGGAGATATATTATTTTTTTTTAGGCTAAAAGAGTTTCCATTAGTTGAGAGTAGATATTTTTTTTTGTAATATTTATTGGTTATTAAATTCTAAATAATGATTAGAAATATAAATCTAATGACACATTGTATTCAATATTTTAAATAAGGAATGGAGACAATGGAACACAAATTGAGTTTTTTGGGACATGTATTTCATATTCAGGTCACTAGGTCATATTTTTTGGAATTGTCATTTTAGGTCATGGGTTGTACACTACCTAACAAGTAGATAAACCAACTTTAAGAAACTCCAAAGTTAATCCCCTATTGTTTCTTACTTAGTATACTATTCATCAAGTTCAACAATGTTGGTATGTTTCCATTACGATATTCTTCCCTTTGGCCTTGGATGTTTGGAGAGTGGGGCTCGCTCATTCTAGTGCATTGCCTAAGGCCTTACAACTGTGTTCTATTAATCTAGTCCACTCCATGGAGGATATCTTATACTAGAGAATCAAGTCCTTTTATAATGATTGATGACTCTGATGATGGGGGCCACCTCTTGGCCTCCTCACACATACTTGGCCACCAACATCAGCAAGTCATGAAATGATGCCTCTCTTTAGCTTCGTATCGATATTTTTAGAGCCTTTCAATTTCTATCACTTTTATTTTATCAACACCTTGACTTATATTCTCTATATTAGTTGTTGTTAGCTTTCTTTAGCTAGATATTTAGTGTCTAATCTCTATCCTGCACTTTGTATCTTGTTATATTTTTATTTTTAGAATAATTCTATGAAATTCCCTTGCACTCCCATTTTGTATTGACACTGGATGTATTTCCTTGGTCTTATTTATCTACTTTCATGGTATTTTTCTGGACATTAATAAAATTATATTAGATATATCCAGTTGGTCCCTAAAACCTAGGGCCTGATGGGGAAAATCAAGTCTATATCTTTTTCGAGTAGGAAATGGAAGCCAAAAGAACCCTTACCATGGAAATAATATTGGGGTGTATCTTTCAGTTCAGGTTCCTATTGTTTCTTGATCGAAGAGTCAATGGTTTTGTGATTTGGTGACGCCCCTATGAATTTTTATCCCAAGCTTTTTTTAGGGTTTAGCTTTCTTGACAAAAGCAATTACCAAGTACTTGAAGGTAGCATTAATGTCTAAGGAAGGTGAACTTGAAAAATGCATTTCTTTATTGGTGGTTTCTAACAGTGGATGTACCTAGTCCAGTTGACCTACTTTAGTGGTTTTTTGTTGGACATTAATAAAATTATCTTAGATATAGCTAGTTGATAACTAAAACCTAGGGCCCGATGGGGAAAATTTAAGTCTATATCTTTTTTGAGCTGGAAATGGAAGCCAAAAGAACCCTTACCATGGAAATAATATTTCGGTTTACATTTCAGTTTGGGTTCTCATTGTTTCTTGATCCAAGAGTCAAGGTTTTTGTGATTTGGTAATGCCCCTGTGATTATTTATCCTAATATTCTTTGAGGGTTTAGCTTGATTACAGAAAGAAAATACTAATTACTTGAAGGTAGCATCAGTGTCTGGGGAAGGTGAACTTGAAAAAGACATTTCTTTGTTGGTGGTTACTAACAATGGATGTACCTAGTCCAGTTGACCTACTTTAGTGGTCTTTTGTTGGACATTAATAAAATTATCTTACTTAGATATAACATATTTCTCAATAAAAACTAGTACCTGATGAAAAATAATTAAATGTATATTTTCCATAATATGGAAATGGAATCCAAAAGAACCCTTACCATGCAAATAATATTTTGTTATAGCTTTCATTCTGAGAGCCCATTGTGTTTGGACCAAGAGTCAAGAGATTTTTGATTTGGCCACACCCCTATAAAATTTTTTACTAGGATTTGTTTCATGAATAACAACACTTTCTTCTTTGGACCGTTTGGATGACTAGTAAAGATTCTAGATCCCATCCAACTCCTAATAAACCTTGTTATTCTATTTGAGGGTTTAGCTTGATTGAAAAAAGAAACTACCATGTGCTTGAAGGTAGCTTCAATGTTCAAGGAATGCTAATTTGTTGAAGCCATTTTTCCATTGGTAAACACTAGATTTTTTATCTTAGTCTTGTCGGCCTACACTTGTGGTGTTTTTTTGGACATTGATAAAGTAATCTTATCTTATATTAGATATAGCCTGATGGTTCCTTAATAAAAGGGCTTGATAAGAAAAACAAAGTATTTATCCTCCTTAAGCTGAAAATGGAAGCAAAAATAAACTTTACCACAAAAAAAATTGTAGTCTCGGTGCCCATTGTTTATGGATCCAAGAGTCCAGGGTTTTGTGATTCAACCACATCCCCATGAATTTCGCCAGCATGAATTGATCAGTAAACAACTAGGCTTTCCTCTTTAGATTCTAGACCATTATATGAGAGATATTATTAACAAATGTTGTTGGTCTATTCAAGGGTTTGGGTTTCTTCATGGAAGAAACTACCAAGTGCATGAAGTTAACATCAGTTTCCAAGGAGGCAAAGCTTCATAATCCATTTCTCCTTCAGTTGTCATGAACTTTAGGAAGAAAGATGCACCCATTATTATTCAACAACGAGAGTTGAGACTCAATGCGAAATGCACATAGGCAAGGGGCAAGTGGTGTCTAGGTGAGACCCTAGTTGCAACCAAGGCTTGGTGAAATGCTCATTTCATTCATTATTTTCCCCATGTACAATTTATTGTTCAAGGTTTTACATGAAACAACAATTTTTTTTTGGATTAGTTCACTTGAAATGATACTCTATGAAATAGATAAAACTATAACTTTACAATACCAAAATTATTGATACTAAGATGTTTGTTGTTTCTATTTCAATTGCTTTATAAAATTTATTGAATTTCTTTTGGTTCATGCACTTTTCTTTAGTAATGCTTACTTATGATAGTTTTGATCAATGAATAGGTCAAATTAATTGTGTCATTGGAGCCCTTATTTCCTATATCTTGACTCTGAAGTATAGTCTTACCACTTCTTGAGCATGTACTATATATAATAATTCTCTATGTTAAACGTTATGACCTCTATATAAAATTATTATGTAAGAGAATCTATGCATGTAGTGCACTAGCAAGTGTCATAAAGTCAAATGTTTTACAACTTACATGTTAATTACATATATGCTAGAGAATAAGGGATGTTGGCATATTATCATTTGTAGATTGAGTATAATTGATGCTTAAAAAATATAAAGGTATATTATGGTGATATCAGTCTATATGTGATTTATGAGACTCTAGTTGCTTCTCTCTGAAAACGTTCTAGGATTTATGTTCAAAACTATTTTTTTGATTATGATGTAGTACTTTAGGTGGCATGGATAGTAATTGCAATGATTATTTGCAACTATTTGCATTAATTCAGAGAATGATATAAATATACCTATTTAAAGGGATATTCTTAGAATGAAAAATATTGAAATCAAGCCCATTAGGATAAATATTATTGCATGCCCAATGAGAGGCAGTTTTTAATGATCATTCTTCTTTAGCTATGCTTGCACATGTGGGTTTTCTTTAGTGGATTTATTCCCCACATTATTTTTCTCTATCCATATTTATTATGTCCTTCCTCCACTACTTCGGGAGATGCCACTTTTTGGTTAGTTATAGATGGTTATTTACTGGTTATATTTATTATCACGCATTTAAATAAAGGAAACTTTTGATGATCATCCTTATCTAGCTAGGCTAGGGCATGTGAATTTTATTTAGTGGATGAATTCCCCCCATTGTTGCTCTATTTTTCATTATTTTTTCATTTCTTCACTATTCGTGAAGAAACAACTTTTTTGTTGGTTATAGAGAGGACTTTTCCAAATTTGGATGAGTTGGGGTCCCTTTGCTTGGTGTGGCTCCCATTACTTCCTCCTCTCTTCTTCTTGGATTCAGACTTGGACCTCAATTTACTTTGTGCCAAGTTAGGCTTGGAAGGTTGTAATATACTCGTTAATTATGGTTATTTGTGACCTAGGCATGCCAACCTTAGTTGTGGTCTCACTTTTCACTTGTTAATATATAAAATTTGAGATGTACTCTATTTCATCATCACTTATATTCATTATTAATTATTTATACTATAATGGATGGCTTTACTATGTTGTCATGCATGAATTATTAAGGAGGTTATTTTAGTCGTTATTTGATTATTTTTTCTCATTTGAGTCATGTGGTCTCATCTACTCATGGCAATAAATTCTTCCTTAGCTTATGGCCAAAATTCGATTTGTGTGCTAACCAATATTTACATCAAATCGTCTTATGGAGACAGAAATCTAGAATAAAATGGCTCAGGGAGGGGGAAAGGAACACTAGATTTTTTCATCAAGCAATGGTACAACACAGGCAAAGGAACAGAATATTTTCTATCAAAAACGAGAGTGGAGAGAGGATTGTTGACCAGGAAGGGATTGAAAAAGTGTTGATGGAATATCACAAAGGAATATTGACTGAACCTCAAATAGACAGGTCTGAAGCTATAAAGGAAGTTTGCACGGCAATTCCAAGAGTTGTAACTGAAGACCAGAATAGAGCCCTAATGAGAGCAGCTAGTATGGAAGAGGTGGAGGAAGTAGTGATGAGCATGAAGAAGGGAACAACGCCAGGACCGGATGGCTTTACGGTCGATTTCTATCAAGCGGGCTGGCACTTTATGGGAAAGGAAATTCTGGATTTGATAGAAGAATCTCGTATAAACCAAAAGGTATGGCCAGCTCTTAACTCCACTTTTTTCACTTTGATTCCTAAAAACGATAATTCAGAGGATGCTAAGGGATTTAGACCCATTGCCCTATGTAATGTTATCTACAAAATAATTGCATCTCTGATGGCCAAAAGACTGAAACCCCTGTTAGACAGTCTGATATCTCCTGAACAAACCGGGTTCGTAGAAGGTAGACAAATTCTAGATGGTCTAGTGGTCACTCAAGAAGTAATCCATTCTCTGAAGACAAAGAAGCAAAAAGGAATGATGATTAAATTAGACTTGTCGAAAGCTTATGATAGAATCAATTGGCAATACTTGGAAGAAATTTTGGGAAGTTTCGGTTTTGGGAATAGGTGGATAAAGTGGGTTCACAGTCTTATATCAACTCCAAACTTCTCAATTTTAGTCAATGGAACCCCCTCGAAAACCTTTAAGGCTTTTAGAGGAATAAGACAAGGCGATCCCCTATCTCCTTTCCTCTTTATTCTTGCAGCAGAAGGTCTGGGCAGATACCTTAAAAAAGAAAGAGCAGCAAATAAAATCAAAGGGCTAAGACTATGGGGTAATTAATTGCCAATAACCCATCAGCAATTCGTTGATGATATCATGTTATTTGGGGAACCAACCGTAGAAGAAGTGAGAAATCTGAAGAAGGTCTTGGACTTATTTGCGGTAGCATCTGGGATGGAAATCAATAAGGAAAAATCTTGCACCTTTATATTCAATACCATAGAGTCAGTTAAAAGCCACTTGACTAGGATGCTAGGTTTTAAGCAAGGGAAACTCCCAACCAAATACTTGGAAAACGTATTGGACTTCAACTCTAAAAGACAGAAAAACTGGCAAGGAGTCCTAGAGAAATTAAAAAACAGAGTGGCTAACTGGGCCTTCAGAACCTTAAACATTGCTGGAAGGATTGTTCTAGTAAAATCAGTGCTGCAGGCAATCCCCATATATCCATTATCGATTATGGCAGTGCCTCAAGGGGTTTGCACTAAGATCAGAGAAATCCTGAGGAAGTTCATATGGGGAGGTTCGTCCCAACAGAAGAAGTGGGCCTTAGTATCATGGAAACATTTGACGAAACAAAATGAGGAGGGAGGATTGGGTCTGCGCGATCCAGACAAACTCAACAAGGTGCTCGGTGCAAAACTTTGGTGGCGATGGCTGAGAGGGGGCAACGATCTATGGAAGAAACTATGGAGGCACAAGTACAATATGCCAGATACTACGGAGAGTAGTTACTGAATGCAGGAAACCCCGAAGGGCTCGGCAATCTGCGATCTAGCCTGCCAAAATCGAGATATAGTAGATAAGAATGTTTTCTGGGAAACTAGAGGAGGAGGGGAGGCCAAATTCTGGGATGAGAATTGGCAACAAAGGGAGAAAATGTGCAGAATACAAAAAATCCAGAACATACAGGATAGGATAGGAGACAATCGTATATACGTCAAAGATTATTGGAAAGAAAACGAACTGGATGGAATATGGCGGAAATGGACAACATCAGAGGAATGGGGCATTGAGATAAATCAAGAACAACAGGAAGCGTTCATGGAAGAGGTAGAGTCCCAGAAAGTAAAAGCGCGAACGGGTAGGGATATCCTCAGATGGGGGAAGTCAATGAAAGAATCCTTTACGGTCAAGGAGGCATACTATCTGGCAGACCATCAGGGAAACACTGAAGAAAACCAAGATTGGAAGGTTATCTGGGGCAAAAACTGGTGGCCAAAAATTACCCTTTTCGCATGGTTAGTAGCTAAGGATAAGATCTTGACATGGGATAAACTTCAAAAGAAAGGTTTCAGTGGGCCTTCAAAGTGCTATTTGTGTAATAGGGAAGCAGAAACTCAAGAGCACCTGCTAATCAAGTGTGTTTATGCCAGGAACCTGTGGATGGAAATCGGGAAATTATTCCAGAAACCTGAGAGGTCTCCGAGAGAAACAAATGAAGTGATTTTCCAATGGCAGAAAGAAAAATTTCAATGTAAAGTAATCCGAAAGGCCTGGGATCTCATTGCCGGTTTTGTGATTTGGATGGTATGGAAAGAAAGGAACCGCAGAGTTTTCCAAGGCAAATCTAAAAACACGGTAACAATATGGAACAAAGTAGTGAACTTAACTAGAGAATCAATTCTGGTAGAGAAGTGGGATGCGGAAGACTGGAAAGCAGATCAGGGAGAGGAGCAAATTCTAAAGAACCTAAATTTGAATTATGAAATGGTGCATAACAAAAAAATTGATAGATTTAGTACGAGACCTCAAAGCTATGACAAGTTTGCATACCCCAAAGACAACTTTACGAAGTTAAACTTTGACGGGGCTTCAAAGGGGAACCCAGGTAATGCCGGATTCGGAGGAATCTTCCGAGATAGCCAGAGAAACACCAGATGGATCTATGCAGAGTGGGGTGGAGAGATGACAAATAATGAGGCCGAATTGTGGGCGATTCACCAGGGTTTGAGAATTGCGATTTGAAACGGCTATAGGAACCTGGAAATAGAAGGAGATTCTCAGATGGCAATTGAAATCCTAAAGAAACTGAATAATGGGAAGAACTGGGAGCAGATCACCAATAGTTGGCGCACGGCAGGGATCGTTCAAGAAATAGTGGATCTTCTTAAAAAAATTGAATATAGAATCTTCAATCATGTGAAAAGGAGTGGAAACCGAGCGGCAGTTTCCTTGCAAATTGGGGTTGCAAGGAACGAAATGACAAGATTGACAATCAGTGGAAAACGTTGTGGCCCAACAGAGAGTGGGAGGAATTGGACAGTATAATTAATTATGACCATGAACAAGCAACGAATGAAAACAATGAACAAGCAACAAACAAGAATCATAACATTCGTGCGACGGGCAGGTGATACGGATCGGCAAGCCCAGACATTTAATGAATGCTAGATAAGGCAAAGAAAGGATATCATGGACAGGCATGCTGTAGTACAGCAGGAGTGTGCGATGACAGGAATGAAGAAACCACCTTGCAGCAAAACAATTAACGCAAGTGATCGGAGAGGAGGAAAAAGAGGTATGTCAGAATCCATAAATGGAAATGAAGTAAGTCGGATAATTGATAGGAAAGGCAGAGTGTGAAGCAACAGGTGGCAGTGGAAGGCCAAGTTGATAGGTAAGAGGATTAGAGAAAGAAGGATTATAAATGAGCGGCAACAAAGGATTCGTCAACGAGAAAGTTGCTTAGGAACTAGAGAGCGAGGAGAGGAAAGGTGGTGGTGAGTTGTTGCAGAGAAAGGTTGCGCCGAAAACCTATTGAGGTTGCCATGGAAACCAGGAAGAGAGCAAGGATTGCAGAAGAAATGGAAACCAAGGTATGCAGAGAAAGGGACAGAAAAGGCAAGGCGGTTGCGAAGGAAGAGACAGTTGAGGATATATATGAAATTTACGATGATTCTGAGGAGGAAGAGGACTGGCAAGATAAGTGCAGGCGGGATAAGGAGTGAAGCCGAACTGTAGAAGGCTGGGAGAACCAGCAAACCAGCGACGAGCAGCTGGGACAACGGCGAGGAAGGGTAAGGCAGAGTGGCAGACAGAGGGGAAGCAGACGTACGAGAAGCGGGATGGAACCGAGAAGCACGAGAGGCAGAGGAGCGAGCAGATACCGAGGTGAAAGGGGAGGAAGACGAGGGCAGAGGGGGAGATCGGGAAAAAAGACAAGCCGCTCGCTGGATAGGAAAATTCAGCAAGCAGAGAAGGCATATAACCAGAACACGAACCCCAGAATTAGAAGAATTATCCAGAATATGGAGGAAGACGCCATTCAAGCTCAGTCGGACTCCGAGATGGAGGACTGGGAGTTCCTTCTCCACGACCCTGGTAACACTAGGGGTAGAATGTCCTTATTTAAACAGTCCCTTCATATATACTGGGTGATGAAAATATTGCTGGCTAAAGCTCTGGAGCAAGCTGCAACAGAGATGGCTGAACTTGCACAGGGAGTTCCCAACCTGAGGAGGGAGCTCCAAATTATCCAGATTACCTTGGAGATGCAGGAAAAGAAGCTGGATGAGATCCAGCAATTGATAAAGGAAGGAAATCAGAATGCAAACAAGGAGACTACCCAGCGTCTAGAGGCAGAAGCAGAGTAATTTTAGATATGTATTAATTTTGATGAAACTGCATAGTATAGATAATTTCGGTGTGTTTCAAGTATTAGATGTAGAAAATTGTTATATGCAAGCAAGTAGGATTAGAAACCTGAAAGATTGTTTAGTGTATTTACCTTGGATAACCAGACTATGGATCTTTTATTTTTGGTCGGCTATGAAGAACTTCAGGTGGCTTAAATACTCGGTTTCCCCAAGAGGGCGAGTGGAAGGCAACCTTATTTTGATGTGTATTTTGATTTGAAGTAATAGAAAAAAGAGAGCAACACCTTAGCCTACAAAAAAAATAAAATATTTACTTCAAATCATTAAAGGGAAGATGACAAAAGTGTTCAGAAATGAAAAAAATACATATGTCCTAACCCATAATCCATAACCCTAATCCTTAGGTTTACATTGATCAGCTAGGGTTTTAGATCCAAACCCTAGATCCATGCAAACCATAGAATCATATTCCTAGGGTTTTATCCATAAACCCTAGATTCTTCTTCTTCTGACACACTTAGGGTTTATAAATACTAAAATTACAAACCCTAGATATTCAACCTAGGTATTTCGTCTTAATTATCCAAAACCCTAGGGATTTTACCATACATGTAGTCTTTAAACCCTAGATCCTCGCAAACATAGTATACATTATACAACAAAATTAATATTGCAACTTTATCACACGTAGTACTTTAATCAAGAATTCAAATGTTAGAACAATTTGTGCCAATGAGAGCATAAGTCAAGAAAACACTCTTACAAAATCATTAAAAGAACAACATGAATATGCCAAAGAGTTCAATACCAGTGGTTCTTTTATTATTCTACTAGAAATAATAGTTCCTTGATCCTTTTATCTAAAATATAAAAAATCAAGTTGAACTTGACATCTTCAAGTTCATCTAATGACTATAAACCCTAGATAGTAGAAATATTCAATGATGACTTTCTTCCTCAATCCTAGGATTTAGTGTATAAACCTTGGAATTTTCTTCAAACCTTTAGTTTAGTTAGGGTTTTGATTCCAAAACCTAGACTTACGTCACTCATCTCTAGGGTTCCAAACCCTGATAATTCTCAATATTGCATAACTTTCTCAGTCCTAGGGTTCAATCCCTAAGTCCTTCAGGCCCTTCCGAAGGTTATAAACTTGAAACACTGACAAACCTAGGAATGGCTCAAGACTTTCTTCCAAACCCTATGTAGAGATATCAATTTAGCTCATTTAAGAAGAGATAACATATCGACCAAGAGTCATCATCATGGATAAAGAGTAACATCATCAACAATAGCTTATTCAATGTTGTTGATGATGCGCTACTTACCAGGATATTTTTCTTAGTTATCCAAAGTACTCAAAAATTTAATGGATTATAGATTTTTAAACTAAGTAGGAAACAAAATGTCAATTTGCTCAAAATTAATAGACTGTTTTCGAAGTCCACGTAAAAATCCTACTTTATCAAGCCACATAACATCCTACATCAAGGTCTAAAATAAAACACCTATTTATTTCAACAATGGAAATTTCACAGAACGTTATTTCAACTACATTTTTATGCATTTTCTACCAAAATATACGTAATATTACACTCGAATAGACAAAAAAATATTGTCAAATATGACTTTCTCCTTTTGTTTGACTATGTGATTATTGTGTATGGGTGTCTTCACATGTGTAAAATAAGTGTATTCTTCTCTTCCTATATGTTGTTTCTTAAAATTTTGCACAAATATGACATTTGTGCTAAAATTAGAGCTGAAACTTCTCTTTTACAAAGAAAGTTATGAAAATAGTTGAAAGTAAAGAGTTAGGATATCAGTTTCATCTTTGAATGCATAAAACTGAATATGAGTCAATGCCCAATTTTGACATTGGATAAATACCATGCACATGATGAGAGGATAGCCGATGAGAAGAGCTTGCTTAAATCTACATGTATATGTAATGATTGTCATGGTGGGAAGATGAGACAAATAAGTTTGATTTTTCAACATATGCTAAAATATGGGCATAACGGTATAAGCCCTTTCCCTCAAAAAATTTATCCAGATAGGATAGAATTTCATAGCATGAGAGATGTACATGCACCAAAAATATATGAAGAGGAAACACACACAAATGAAAAGGTAGGAACCTTTGATGAAGGGATTAAAGTTGATAGAATGTTGAATGAGGGTTTCAAGGATGAATTACAGAAGTTGATAGGACTTCCATGGCATCTTGAAATTCTACACAATCAAAAGAGACTCGAAGGCTTAATCCATTGTATCCTAAATCAACCTAATTAGTAGTGATATTATAAGGCCATATCCAATAACTCATGAAGGAAAATTTCATAATTGTAAACATGAATCTATGAAACAGGGAGTGTGAAAACATGGTCACTGTACATATTGCGAATAGTTGTATATGTGATAGTCTCTTCCAAGAGTGATTTTTATCATGAATATCCCTTCTAACTAACACTCGAAAGACCTAAAAAATCATTCCAACACTGAATTTTCATAAGAATTGCGTACAAGAAAATTTCCTCTAGGAATTTATATCGAGTTTGTAAGTCATCTTCTTATGCTGGGAATTGTTGTTGATATAACCTATCTTCCCATTATGTTTCCTCATTTCAAATAACATAATAAAAATAAAAACAACAATAAAAGTTAACAAACCTACCACTACAATACCATAAATGCTCCCACTAGTTGGATAGTTTCTTTTTTCTTTCACTGTTGGAACTATTTCCTGATAATGAATTATGCCTAGGTATTATTGAGGATGATGGAGAAACATAATTGTCAAAAATGTTCATATGTGTATTAATGCATATGTTCTTTTCCCAATAATGAAAAATAAACATGGGTGGGCCCTATATTTGTTTTTTGGAGTAGGTCATCCCCTGTAAGAAATTTTCACATTATAGCTCAAACTAATGCCTTCGTTGCAGCTTCCCTTTACACCAAGATATAGAACATACATATGCCTAGATGAAATAAATGTTGGTAATAGGTCATCTCCATCATTCTTTATTTGTTCTTTTCATGGATTAATCATAAAGTACTATGGTAGTTCTCCAAATCCACACTTGAGGACTCTTTAACATCTCGACAAATCCTTTCTTTCACTGGATCTAATGTTGTCTCCCAAAATGTATCTCAGGGGAAAATACTAAAAAAACACATAAAAGAGGGCATAAATTTCCATTGTTCAAATATAATATATCCTATGTAATTATTTCTAATAAGGCATGAATCATGATGTTAAATGTTGCAATATAAGAGGTCAAAACAAGAGTGACCTTGTTTCTAGTCTAAATAGATTGGTCATCCAGGATTTTATCTAGAGAAACCTTTCTAAATCCCTGACAATGAGCACCTGGGAGAAATCAGCTAGTATAGAATGACAACAGGTCCAATGGAAATACAAAATTGCCTCTTGAACTATGCCATTGGATCCTTCCAAAGGAATTATTATTTGGGTGGCTTTATTTGGGAGATAGATCTGCAATATGTTTTCCAAGTCATTATGGAGAAAATTGCAAAGTATGTTATTGTTGGCAGGTTGCTTATGTTGTTGTTAATTATTTTGTTGAAGTCTCCCAATTATGTATTTTTCCACTAGATTCATTTCTCTTGAGTCCCTCCATAATTCTATGTTAGAATTGCAGAGAATATATTTTTTGGATGAGTGAATTCTTGTGTCCATAGCAATAAAGGATGGGAAAGCCATAGAACAAGTTGTCATACACAATCATAGCTTTTGGTTGGGAGCACATGAGTTGTGTGCCATTAGTGAAGCTTTGGTAAAATTTCTTTGCTTGGTTGATGGTGAAAAGTTTACTCATATGTGGCCATGGGTAAGGGAAAAATAAGCTATCCATTAGGACAAGGGGGAGGAGGGATTCACTAGATGAGCCTAGATATGGAGTGTGATTGATGAGTGATGCAACAATACTCTCTATTGTTTGATTCATGTAGCATGGCTCTACCTCAACCCTGGGTATTCTTATGCCTGTGGCTAAGTCACATGATAAGAGGACACAAAACATGGAAATACGAGTATTTAAGATGGGACACGTTGACCCTAGAAACAAGACTCAAAGGACAAAATTTATATATAATATGTTACTCTAGAAATATAATTCATTGTCTTCTGTTTTCGTTTATTTTTAGATGTTTGGTGAGTTATGGCAAAAGAGTTCTAGAGTTACAGAATTAAGTTAGAGATACAAGGTTATGATGATGTGAGATTTTTCCATCTATAGTTCTATTATCTATCTTATTTTGTATTTTCTATTGGCATTCCCACAAATAGTAGCAGTGACTCAATGTCATTGTGTCACATGACTTGGGTTATAAAATTTTCAAATTAAAAAAATTTTGTTTTTATATAATTTCATTAATTTTAATTTATGCCCATGGGTTGTCATCGTGTGATTATTTTTTTATTTCTTATATTTGTTCGATAATTCAATTGCTAAAATTTTCTAGTATCCAACTTGCATTGAAGCTCATTTCAATCCATTGAAATTGTTCTTTGAAATGTTTCAATTCAGAGGAATGGAAACTGATGAGTTTAGTACTTTTTAGTTCCTGAAGAAAAGTTCATTAGTTGTTTTGGGCTTCACTTTGATATTTCGTTTTTTTCTTTCCTCTGATTATTTGAAACTGAGAGGCCATTTAGTACTTTTTCCTTTCATATTTGATTGTCATCTTTCTAGTATTTGAAACTCCCAAATTTAAATAATGACACCTTGCATTTATGTGTTTGTCAAATCTTTATTTTTTGAACAACTGATTATTTAGATGTGAATAATTGCGGTAAAATGTTATGCACCACTGGATATAAATGGTAGGTGATGAGATGCATATGAGCATCCATATTTTTCTAAGGGCAATGTGGAATTTTTGGCACCAACTGAATATATGGTTCGACCTCGAATGTTTCCATTATATTTCTTGTTGATGTTTCTCTATCATCAATTAGAAATGACATGCTTAAGGTATGATTTAATTTTTTTTTGTTAATTGGGTATCTTTCTTGGCTCCTATTGTAGAAGCTACAACCACCCTCCAAAATGTTTCCTTTGCTATGTTTTGGAGCCTCCCTCCTCGAAATCTTAGCAGCGATATTGCACTACTCAAGTACGTGTGTTTCATTGGATTTTATCTTTCACCTCACAACTTATGTTCACTTATGCATTCTATCGACTAACCACAAAATCACCCATCACTTGGTTCAAAACCGGTCATGTGCTATCTAGGAAACCTACATCATCCTAGAGAGCAGTTTCCTTGCACTTAGGAATTGCGCAGAGCACCCTAGCACCTACCCTACACTCAGAAATTGCACAGAGTAGGCCAACTAGCGTTTCTCTAGAAATTGCAGAGAGCAGTTCAGCCATCACTGCCCTACAGAAATGCACAGACTAGATCAACCATCACTTCTCCTTTCCTCCAGGAATTTCATAGAGGCTACCCACACTGGCTCCCAAGCGATCTAGGTGGATATTGGTGGCCACCTGCCAAGTCCACTTAGACCCCCACCATTGTTTCTTTCAGCTTTTCAGTTTCCTTTATTGTAGCACAGTTTACTATTTTTAGCAGTTTTTCGGTTCCTAAACTTCCGGAGCTGTTTTGAGGCCCTAAATGATGTTTTGTTGGAAAATGGGAGCAACATGGGTCCATGGATAGATGTTTCTCTTCCCAAAGTTGTAGTTCTCGGATAGATCTTTCTAACGAGATATTGTGCGCATCAAACGAAGATCATATGCCAAAGTTACAACTCGGGAAGTTGATGTACCAATTTACCCAAACGTGGTCCAAAGTGTGGTGTTTCATCTTCTAGGGTTAGGTTTTTGGATGTTTAAGGTTTTCCATTGTTTCTCAACAATAAATAGGCCTTCGAGCCTCATTGTAACATAGTTCAGAGGCATGTAGCCACCACATCTCTTCTCAGAGAGAAGAAACCATCGCCCTAGTTGGTTTATTTCCATTGTTGTTTGTAAGCATATTTTAGTATTTTACATTAATGAAATGAAGTATTATTTTCGTTGTATCTATGTGTTTATGGTTATAGTTATATCTATAATTTGTTGTGTTCCTATTTAAATCTGGATCACCAAGTGTGCTTTGCACAATCCTGGGAAGTAGTGTCCCAGTCCTGCCCACTGGAACTGCATAATGCACAATTCCAGCCAGCAACCGAGCTTGAATAGACTACACATTGCACAATTTCAGTCCTTAGTCATCCTCTTTGAATTGTTCATTACACAGTTCTAGTCAGCAGCAGGCCTCACTAGCAATTGGGACTGCACAATGCATTGTTCCAGCTGATAGTCTCCCAACCTCTCAGATTAAATGCTACACAATCTTGCCCAGTAGTCACCCATTTTTATGCATGATTGATTCCCGAGTTTCTTGATGTTTTCAGATAAAATTGGATTGTTACGGATGTCTTCTCTGTCTCCAGGTATAATAGGTGTTGAGAAACTTCTCAGTAGTACAGGTAACATGGCCTTCAAGAGATTTGAATCAAAGGACAATTGAAAGTAGTACTGGAGATTTGGTTGAACAATTGTCTATGAGCTTGCATTTTTATACAGACATGCACATGTTCATTGAGAAATACATCAACATCACATGGAAAGACATCAATAACACATTCGCAGGCAGCTTTGAGGAGAATCCGGAAAACTGACATGTCTATGTCAACATTCACAAGCCAATATTGTACAAGATTTCATGCAGGTATCCCACCTTCCCACGCACAGACGTGATCCACTAGATTGTCTCACACACTAATTATGAGATGTGATATTGAGAAGTTTCAGTGGAGTAGATCTTGCTACCTTCAGGATGAAATATTATCAGCATACGTATCATTTGCCGCAACTGGTGAACAAGATGGATGCAATGTTCTACACTCCCAACAATATCTCAAACACAATAGACATCTTGAAGCATTGGGTAAGGTAGCCATCAAAGTTTAGGATGACACCCAACTAGATCTACAAGACAAAGACACTCATGAAGGCTTACCAACTCTTGATTGTCTTTACATGTTACTTGTATGGCCAAGAGAGTACGAAGACCTTCCCATAGAGTTGGGTTGTTATGTTAGATAAGGTAGAAAGTAAAGGAAAACCTTTCAACTGGTCTGAAATGTTGGCTCTCCAGCTGACAGTACATGTATCAAACACCTGGAGTCCACCAAAGGATCAACAAGCAAGATTCTTCATGTTCACTTACCTGCTCGATGCAATCTATGCCCATCAATAGTTTTGTAGCATGGGTTGGGCATGGACACCTTCAGAGAATTTTGTGAACGTATATTGCAAGTTTCTCTCAGAGTGTAGCTACCAAGGACTCATGGCTTGATTATCTGACCACTTCATTGCCCCTCTATACATGATGATATTTGAATAACATCTACCTTACATTTCCTAGGTAGCAATGGAGGCATTGCTGAACATTGCAGCTTGATATGCCTCACTTGATGGCACCTTCATTAGGATGTACAATGTGGAGAAGGCTCCACATTTTTTGCCAAAGTTTGCCACAGACAAGCTAGTCATGCAGGAGGTTGCATGCCACTTCTCGACGAGGTTATCAACTGGATTGGAAAGGAAGAAGAAGGCACCATGGCCTATCCTTCCTTTTCGGATTGGGTTGTACATGATCTAGAGTTTGAAAGAAGCAGATGTCGAGGTCGAGGACTTCAAGAAGTTTCATTTTAACACCAAGAGTTTCAATCCATATGATCCACATGGCTTATGCAGGGACCACTGTTCGAGAGTGTACTATCCTTGGATCCATGGGGTGTGTCATTAGACAAAGGAAGACCCATGGAGATATTGCTATAAATCCTCCAGGCTCAATGAACTGGTTAGCATGGCAATAGAGTGGCTAGCAACACTCCAGGCAGTGGCACCACAGGGAGCAACAAAAACAAAAATATTAATCAAAAAACCTATGCAACACAAAGGCAAGAGGAAGATTGTCAAAAGCACAGAGGCAGAGCAAAGCTACAATTTTAAGGAAGATCCACTTGTTGAGAGAGTAGCTTTGGAGACAAAAGAGAGAAGGAAGCGCAACAGGAATAGGAGGAAGTGATAGGCACACAAATAATGCAAACTAAACCAATACATGTTGAAGACTCATATCCACCAGAAGCAGATGAGGAATAGGGTGAGTAGCCGTAGGAATAGGAACTTACTCAGTATGATGAACCAATAGTAAAATAGTTGGACGCTGAGATAGAGTAGCTGGAACAGGATCAGGACAACGTCCTCATGCCAAAAGCAACTGAGGTCACCCCATAGGCTTCACCATCTCCAGCAGCAGAGAAAGTCCCAAGTGAACAAGGGGATACCATTCAACTTAAAGAGGATCTGGGAATAGATGTGTACAACATAGCCTTTGATGAGTTAGAAAATAGAGTTGTATAGGCACGCAAAATGCACACCTCAGATGAGCATGCATCACCTACACACTTTGAAGAATGGGTGATTGTGCCAGATGTGTAAAGACATCCAACTGCCCTGGCCGATCCAATGAAGGCTTATGCCGAAGCCTCAAGCTCAAGTGTGATGTTATTGATAGAAGAAAATGAGTGCATGGTTAGGGAATTGCAAGTAGTCAGACAGAGAGAGGAACAATCAACAATATTTTCTAGAGGAGAGATGAAGAAAGTGATACTTGCTGAAGTATCGGCTCTTGATACAGACATGCGGAGACTGTATGAAAGGTTCGTCACCGTGCACAAGGAAGTTGTCCATATACATGATCATCAGCAGGGCTACACCAAGATAACGCGAACACTCACAAATATACATGTCATTGTTGATCATGTACAAACATGGACAATGAGGTACAAAGGATCCCTGCTGCACTTGCACAAAACGATGAAGCCGTACGTAGAGTTGGACAAAGTATGCATCCAGAGTCTGATCTGGAACTATGATGAACTCTCGTCACTCACACCAATGATGAGGCTTCGAACGCATGATTTTTCAGGTTTTTGGATGTCATGGTTAGAAAGTATGTCACCCCGTCAATTGGAACACTTCCCGAAGCCAAAGAGAAGAACCAAGTCTGACAAGAGCTCAATGTATTATTTGATCAGTTGATGCACATGGCCACCAATGCGGATATGCAGGGAAATGAAGAGATCATGTAGAGATATGTCGTCAATCCAACCATACTTAGGACTAAGCTCTGCATATTATAGGATGAGTTGGATATAGGTTCTAGATGAGTATACCTAGAAGCGATGGATGCAAGAGTTCGTTTCGAGAAAGACATCATCAAACAATACGCAAAATCCATCATGCAATACCAATCTTGGCATCAATTCATCACCGAGGATCATGGATAGGATGTTAATGAGATGGTATTTCCATAGCCATCTCAGTCTTAGTGTTGTCTTGTTTGGCTGACTCAAGCCTATTTTGTCCCACATGGGTATATGTGGAAAATGTATTATTAATGTAAACATGACGTAAATTGAAATTCCAAGTGTCATTAGTGGAATGCAAATAGTCATATGTAATGTACATAGTTATGTAATGAAGTTGAAGTATCATGAGGGTAGTCAAAGAGTCAAAAAGGGGAATGTCAAGGGTCACCCCACCCTTTGTTATAAATAGAACCTCATAAGTCATAGAATGGGCTTTTGGGATCCAAGATTTTTCTAGCCATCACTTAGAGAGGGCTTGGAGAGTATTATGACAAGCCTTGGCTTCTCCATAGTGCAGAGTGAATACATCTCTTTGGAGGAGGAGGTGGTGTTGACTATAACGTTCCACTATTGGGACTAATGGCTGTCATGGTTGTATGTATGGACAGAAATTTTACTTTATATAATATAATAGAGCCATCACATCTTCATGCATATGTTGTTATTGTAGTTTTACTATTTTGGTTACTTTGTCAATGTATGTTCTTCAACTTACGCATTTGTGTATGAACTATTTCGTATACGATTGTATGAATCTTGTTGAAGTTGTGTTGTTGGTTTAACCAATCACTTTGGATTGTCAACTATTCTACTTTCTATATTGTGATGTCATTCAACTTGTGTGTTCCTTTCAGGTTGCATACTATTACAAGCTTCTAAGGGACACACTTCCTTTTCCCCTCTGTGTGTTAGAACCTCCGCATGCATCTCTCCTGACTCACTGCAAGGTCACACGCTTGCTTTTGACAAGGATATCTTTCTTACCTCTATGTGCTATCATAGTCAAGGCATAACTTTACTACCCACTGTTGGGAATCCTACTCCAAATGGTATGAGGTCTAGTTGGGACTTCTTACCAAGGTGATCCCTTGACATGTTGGCGGTTCTAACACCATCAACATGTTTGGCTCTAGTAGGAGGGCCAGATGACAAGATGAGCCCTCAAAGATTGTTTTGAATATTTTCACATCTTTCATGACTTATGTTATAGTTAATCCTCCGAGATGTTTGTCAAATGGATATGATTTTGAAGTATCACAAGATCTTTGGGATGACTTGTCACATAACACATACGATGGTGAAGGCAAAGAAACCTTTCTCAGACACGCAGTTTCCTTCATAGGCTTATGTGAAAGGCATGAAATATATGGGGATTACATTTCCTACTTGTTGTTCACAAGTCACCCTCCATTTGCTTCTCCCCAAACAGCTCTAGCTCCATAGTGCGAGGTGGGAGAAGGTGCACAAACAATTGTTGAACTGGCACATCCTCCCACACCAGTTGCTCTGGATATCTATGTAGATTTCACTTGCAAGCCTGATGGTTGTCACGTGAACTCGTTCTCTTAGCTTCTGTGTTCTAGTTCGATTGATCCTCCGGATTGTACTGTGTTGTGTTCTCCCATTCTAGACTCCACATCTTTTGTTCACAAGGATCAAGTTTTTGATGGAGTTGGCATTGAGTAGCCAAGATATGTTATCGTTTATGATGAGTATGTGTGGGAATATGAAGAATAAAATGTAAAGAAGGATGAACTTCTTTTGTCTGCACCTCATCCACTATTTCCTGACATCTTTTGTGATTCTACCGTTTCTGATTTATCTTGTGAAAAATCATCCCTGGATACTTTTACTTATGATTATTCACAGAGAACATAAGCTGTCAGTCTTTCATTGCATTGTGGAGAGGACACATGCTTCTTTGGAAATCCATTCAATATTTCATCTATCATTTCCGGAATGCAGAGGGTGAACATTCTTGTTTCTCATCAAGCCCTCTTTATGATTCATTAGATCATGAGGATGTCGATGAACATATTGAATTTTCTGATCATGGTTGTCAATATTTCTTCACTCCTACATTCGAACACAATCTCAATTTATTCGTTGTTGATCTTTTTAAGCCACCTGTCTTTGATGATCTTCCTGATGACGAAGTGGAAACCCCTCAAGATGTCGAGGCACTTTCTTCTTTGCTGATGGTTATGTCAAGTCCTCGTTGTCTTGAGGTCAATTCTGTTTCCAATTAGAAATTTGTTGAAACACCCCAGGCTCCTCATCACTCTCCTGTTTACATTGAAGATTAATATAGTTCATAGATTTCACATCCTCCACCTGAATCACATGATCCCATCACTCATGCATTGGAGTAATCATACAAAATGAGCACTCTTGCGAAACTTAAATTGTCTTTCTTTTTCATGGTTTCTCATTTGTCATGTTCAAAAGAGTGTGCATGTTTGTTGTCTGCACACAGTGTGTTGCATAACCATGATACATCCGTAGAATGCTTATCTTGCACTTTTATTCTTTTATTTTATGCTTATATTTCTTGTTTTCTAGTTTACATTCTTATCTTTCTTGTTAATCAGGCCTTAACCAACATGGGTCAACCAATGCGCCCATGGTTGCATCGGAAATATCACTTTATGTGAATAGACCCATGTATTGTTTAGTTTAGGAGTAGGAGTAGTGTTTTCTTTTGATTTCTTTGTTCACATGTTTTCTTTGCTTTCATGTTTGTGTTGCTTGCTTACTTGGTTTTATTTCTTTTACTTCTTCTCTGTGCTTCTTTGTTTATTTGCTTGTTATCCACCCATAGGTTTAGTTTCACATGAAACCTTTTGTGGCTCTCAAGACAAGCAAAGTGAAGTACAAGAGGACTTGTATAGATACCAATACTTGGTTATATATTGTCCTCTGTCTTCTCAAGAGCTTGTTTTCTTTAGTCAATGATACACTGATGGAAAATATGTTCTGTTTAGAGTGAGTATTGGTAAAAACACAATGCTTTCACTTTCAACTAGTACCACCTACTCTAATTGATTTTTTTTTTATATAACCCTTATTAGCTCAGTCAAGTAGAGTAAGGTGAGGGTGGAAAACTTAGCAATCATGTTAGAGGAATATATAACATGCTTCTATGAAGGGACAACCTATTCTACTCTCAATAAGTCGGGATCCCTCTTTCACCTATGAAATAAATAATTGCCTATACACAGTTCTTTGAAAAATAAAAATAAAAAAAAGTAAGGCAAAAGAAGAGAAAGTATTCCTACGTAGATAGATGATGCAAGTAAATCTGACGGGTAATTGACGAGGCTCACTAGTAGCAGAGTGATGCTTGTGTTCCTGCGTGACTTTTTCAAGGTATTGTCTAGGCCTGCTAGCAGCAAAGCAACACTAGAGATGAAACTAGGACTCTGAAATTTACATTACTTGTTCATCAATATACCACTCACCCCCAATCGAAATGGCTCAGTTGACTTGGCTTGGTATGTGTACTAACCAATCAAGAGAATGGAAGGGCTATATCTTTAACACAAGCTAGTGTTGAAGCCATGACGATCAAAGAATCAGAGAATACTTCCGAAGGAGTTAGATTCGCTTCTCATGAACAAGGTCCATATAGATAGATGGAGTTCTACTAGTGTGTCGCCAATGTTGTAGCAACTACAACCACCCTCCAAAATTTTTCCTTCGCTGCATGTTGGAGCCTCCCTCCTCAAAATCTTAGCAGCCATCTTGCACTGCTCAGGTACATGTGTTTCATTCGATTTTATATTTCTCTTGTAATCACTTACTTGTTCTGTCGACCAACCACAAACTTACCCAACACTTGGTTCACAACCAGTCTTGTGATATCTCGTAAAATTGCACCATCCTAGAGGGCAGCTACATTGAACTTAGAAATTGTACAGAGAAACCCAACAGCTTCCCTGCACTCAGAAATTGTGCAAAGCAGGCCAGCCAACCTTGCTCTGGAAAATTGTGCAGAGCAAACCAATCAACACTACTCTCGAGAAATGCGCAGAGCAGGCAAGCCAACACTGCTCCCCAGAAATTCACAGAGCAACCCAACAACCTTGCTCTGGAAAGTTGCACAGAGTTGGCCAACCAGCCTTGGCCACTCAACCCAAAAACAACATAGAAGTTTTCCCTCATTTGTTGTCGGTTGTGTGCCGGTAGGTTTCCTAGTTCCCTCCAGAACAATGAAATTCTTCCTTCCATGCATGGCAGCGTTTTCCTGAAAAAAGAAAAAATAAAAAATAAAAGTGAAAAAGCATCCTTAGATTTTAGGGATTTATTTTTAGGAGCTTGAAATTACATGGAAAACCAAATTAAAAACTTCCTACCAAGTGTTACTTTTTCCTAGATTTGTTGCATGTGCGTCATAAACCCTAAATCTAAAAAATCTATTTAATCGATGTACTAGAGCTCATTCTTCACATTCGATCTTAGAGATCTAGCGTTCCCGAGGCATCTAGGAACTTTTGGCACAGTTGGCACAACTTTTCTAGGTAAGTTTTTCTTTTCATGTCTTTTGTTGTTTTTTCTGTCGCTTTTGATTTCTTAGCTTGTGTGAGTGTTATTTTCCTTCTTTTACTGAACTAGCATTGGAGTTTCAATGCGTGTTAACTTGTAGAAGTGTTGTTTCTAGTTTTTCATTGCATTTCCTTAGTGTCGCATGCATGATCGTATTTCTGCACTAATAATCGTCGTTGCAAGGACTCTCTTCAAGAGCTTCATTATTTTTTCGTTTGAATAATTTTTGCAACTACTTGGATTGCAAGCATATCCATTTACTCATATCTACACCATATTTTCACACATATTCAGTCATTCCCATTTTCAGGTTGCCCTTGGGTAGATCTAGGCTGCCTTGACCCAAATCTTACTTCTCCTAGCATGCACTACGCATTATTGAAAGTCAAGGCTCTACCTTGCCTCCAAGAATTATGTAGAGGCTTCCCACACTGGCTCCCAGTTGTGCTCTTTGCAATCTTGGGAGGTACTGTCCTAGTCCTACCCACTGGAACTGCAAAATGTGTATTTCCAACCAACAAGCCAACTTGACTGAACTGCGCATTGCACAGTTCCAATACTTAGTTAGCCTATCTAGACTATACATTGAGTAGTTCCAGTCAGTAGCAGGCGTCATTGGAAGCTGGGACTACGCAATACGCAGTTCCAACTGACAGTCTCCTAGCCTCTAAGTGTCAATGCTACACAATCCTGCCCAACAATCACCTAGTTTGTCACATGATTCATAACTGAGTTGCTTGATGTTTTTAGGTGATATTGGCTTGTTGTGAGTGTATTCTCTGTCTCAAAGTACAACAGGTGTTGAGAAGCTTCTCAGTGGTACATGTAACATGGCCTCCAAGAGAGCTGGATCAAAGGACATAGTTCAAAGAAGTACTGGAGATGTGGTTGAACAATTTTCTATGAGCTTGCCCATTTATATAGACACACAACTCTGAGGAGAATATGGAGGACCGATAGGTCTATTTAAACATTCATAATTCAGGATTATACAAGGTTGCATGCAGGTATCCCACCTTCCCGTGCGTAGACGTGATCCACTGGATTGTATCACACACTGATCCTAAGATGATGATACCAATTAATGTTATTGGAGTAGAGCTTGCTACCTTCAGGACAAAATATTATTAGCAGATGTAAATTTTCTGCAACCAGTGAATAGGATGGATGCACCGTTCTACACTCCCAACAATAATGCGATTACACGAGACATCTTGAAGTGTTGGGTAAGTGTTGAGCCCCGAAACCACACTTTTCCTACACATTTTCCTAAACTTTTTCCCATCCACCTGAACCTCATAAGCTATCAACATCATTGCACATTGAGTTTAAAAGAGCACATAAAGTGGTTTTCTAACTATGTTTTGTGTTTGCTGTTTGACCTAGATTTTTTCTCATAAGCTGTGGAATCTTGTCACTTTTCGCAGCCAATTCAACTTTCCGCAGCCTTTTTGTTAAAGTGTATATTGTAGGTGTCTTCAGGAAAATTGAGCCACATGGGCAAGTTGAAAATGGCGTGGAAATGGACTGAGTCCTATTGGCTCAGTCGAATTCATCAAAGAAGGTCGTGGTCAAAGGTGGTCAAGCGGTGGTCAAATATAGGAGTCCTACAACAACAGGACTCCATTTTCAAACACGTGAAGACTTTCGTGGCCGTTCCTAGATCTCTAGGGACTTATCGACACTTGTGGACTGCTCCATAAGACGAATCCAATAGCCACCCTCAATAGATTTAATCATCACGACAGCCATGATTCTAGATCCATGGACGTTGTCGTTCACGTGTCCTCTGTCAGCGCAGTTTTTAGGAAATCAGTTATGTAGCCTTCTGTTATAAATAATGTGTTTCCATACGCATAATAGTTAGTCTTTTGAATGTATTTTTGACTGTTAAAGAGCCCACTGTGCCGTGACACTGTTTCGTTTTTATGACTGTGTTCTGAATATATGAGAAGACTTTGTTTCTGAGCATAATTTGTGGTTGATAGCTGTTTCCCGAGGTTGTGCAGAGGGCCCCTGTACACGCCGAGGTTTTGTTTATGGTTGTACAGTTTCACGTTGTATTTATTTATGTTTATCATGCCATCGTTATTCACTTATGTATATTGCATTTCCTATGGTATTAATGTTTCATTTTTGTCCATAATTTTACATGCTTTACATTGTTGTTAACACTGATCAGTGTATTTGTTCCAGATTACAGTAGGCAGCCCAGGCATTTGTATATAGTTTCCACAATGACTAATGACATGGAATCAGTCTTGTCTTTCTACTGACTTACTTTTCTTAACTTTTAATTCCAGTTTTGTTTTGTTTATTTCATTTCTATTCATTGGCTTTATCAGTTAGCTTAGATATTAAATTACTCATATCATTGTTAGTTACCTTCCGAAGCCATAGCGAGACTAATGGTGAGGGTTTGAAGTATGAGTGTGTAATTTGGTATTAGTTTTATTTTTCTGCAAATAGATATCAGATTGCTCAAGTTGTTTATGATTACCTCCGAAAGCCATAGTGAGACTAACTGGCGAAAGGGTCAGACTATGAATTGATGTGATTTGATTTTAAGTTTACTTTTCTGCAAATAGATATCAGATTTCTCAAGTTGTTTATGATTACCTCCGAAAGCCATAGCGAGACTAACTGGTGAGGGGTCAGAATATGAATTGATATAATTTGATTTTAACTTTACTTTACTTGCAATTTTTGGATTTCTCTTAGTACAATAGCTTAATTCATTTCTCTTGTATTTAGATAGCAGCAGGGATAATGGTTTCATGATCAATATTTCATTGTTTGTTTGATTAGAATAGTGGCACACTTTTATTTTCTTTTAGGAATTAATTTCATCATTGCATGTTCTAAGACCTTCGGAAGTTTGAAGTTTTGGAAATCATTGTAAAGGACATAATTTCCTTGAAAATTTATATTCATACTTGTCCTTTAGAATTTCCATTTCACATTAGGAGATAAACAAAGATAAAAACCCCCAAAACAAATAAAAAAATCTAAAATGACAAAAAGTAAGAAATAGGTTATCTTTCACATATAGTGCGCCACACTTCAACAGTTTACGACTCCCGGATTGACAATTAATATAGCAATTTAGGACACTCTAAATTGACCAAACAGTAAGGGATCCATCAAAGTTTAGGATAGAACCCAACTAGATCTACAAGAAAAAGACACTCAAGAAGGCTTATCAAATCCTGGTCATCTTTGCATGTCACTTATATGGCCAAGAGAGTATGGAGGCCTTCCCGCAGAGTTCAGTTGTTATGTTGGATCAACTAGCAGGTGAAGGAAAACCTTTCAACTGGTATGACATGTTGGGTCTCCATCTGAAATTGCATGTATCAAATGCCCAGAGTCTGCCCAAGGATCAGAAAGCAATATTCGTCATGTATATCTACCTTCTCGATGCAATCTATGCCCGTCAATAGTTTCCTGGTATGGGTTGGGCATGGACACCTTCAGAGAATGTTATGAATGCATATTGCAAGTTTCTCTCATAGTGAAGCTACCGAGGAGTCATGGCTAGACTATATGACCACTTCATTGCCCCTTTGTACATGATGTTCTTTGAATAAGATCTTCCTCCCATGTCTTAGGCAACAATGGAGGCATTACTGAACATTGCAGATTGGTACGCCTCACCTGATGGCACCTTCACATGATGTACAATGCAGAGAATGCTTCACATTTGCCGCTGAAGTTTTCCACAGACATGTTGGTCATGCAAGAGGTTTCATACCACATCTCGATAGGATTATCACCTAGATTTCACATGAAGAAGAAGGCACCATGGCCTATCCTTCCTTTGTGGATTGGATTGTACGCGATCCAGAGTTTAAAAGAAGTGGTTTTCGAGGTCGAGGACTTCAAGAAGTTTTATTTTTACACCAGGAGTTTCAATACATACGATCCACATGGCTTATGTAGGGACCACTGTTTCAGACTGTACTATCCTCAGATCCAAGGGGCCTGTCATTGGCTAGAGGAAGACCCATGGAGATATTTCTATAACTCCTGCAGGCTCAATGAATGGGTCAGAATGGCAATAGAGTGGCTAACAACACTCAAGGCAGGGGCACCACAAGGAGCAACAACAACAACAATAACAAACATGTTCAAGACAAAGGTAAGAGGAAGGTTTCCAAAAGCACAGAAGTGAAGCAAAGCTACAATTTTAAGGAAGATCCACTTTTTGAGAGAGTAGCTTTGGAGATAGAAGAGAGAAGGAAGCACATAAAGAACAAGAACAAGAATAAGAATAGGAACACGAGGAAGTAAAATGCGCATAGACAATGCAAACTATGATGATACATGTTGAAGAGTCAAATCCACCAACATCAGATGAGGAACAAGGTGAGAAGCCACAAGAACAAGAACTTTCTTAGCAGGATGAACCAATAGTAGAACATATGGACATGAATATGGAGCAACTGGAATAGGATCAAGACACCGACCTCATGCCAAAAGAAACTGAGGTCACCCCACAGTCTTCACCAGCTCCAATTATAGAGCAAGTCCCAAGTGAATAAGGGGATACCATTCTCCTTGAATATGATCCAATAACAGATGTGTACAACATAGCCTTTGATGAGTCACAACACAAATTTTTATAGGCACACAATGGGCACATACCGAATGAGCATGCATCACCTATGCACTTTGAAGAATGGGTGATTGTGTCATATGTGCAAAGACATCCAGCTGCCCTGGCCAATCCACAATCTTAAGTGTGAAGTTCTTGATAGCATAAAAATGGGTACATGGATAAGGAATTGCAAGCAGTCGGGCAGAGAGAGGAACAATCAACAGGATCTGCGAGAGCAGAGATGAAGAAAGTGATACTTACTAAAGTATTGACTCTTGAGACAGTCATGCGGAGATTTTATGACATGTTCGTCACCATGCACAAGGCAGTTGTCCATCTACATGGTCATTAACAACACTGCACCAAGATAGCATGAACACTGACGGATATACATGTCATTGTTGATCATGTACAAACATGGACAATGAGGTACAAGGGAGCCCCATTGCACTTGCACAAAATGATGAAGCCGCGGGTAGAGTTGTATAAAGCACACATCCAAAGTCTGATCCACAACTATGAGGAATTCCCGCCACTCATCACCTACTTTGAGGTTTCGTACACATGATTTTTCAGGAGTTTGGATGTCGTGGTGAGAAAGTATGGCACCCCGTCAATTGGAATACTCCCCAAAGCCAAAGAGAAGAACCAAGTCTGATTGGAGTTCGATGCGTACTTTGATCAGTTGATGCACATGGCCACCAACGCAGATTCACAGATCAGAATAGAGAACATGCAAAGATATGTCGTTGGTTTGACTGTGCTCAGGACTAAGATGTGCATGTTATAGGATGAGTTGGACAGAGATTCCTGATCAGTATACCTGGAAGTGATGGAGGCAAGAGTTTGTTTCTAGAAATAAAGTATAAAACAGTGTTTGGACACCATCGTGCAATACCAAGCTTTGCATCAGTTTGTCACCGAGGATCATGGAGAGGACATTGATGAGTTATTCTTTCCACAACCATTCAAGTCTTAGTGTTGTCTTTTTTGGCTGACTCAAGCCCATTTTTTCCCACATGGGTATATGTGGAAAATGTATTATTATTGTAAACATGATGTAAAGTGAAATTCAAAGTGTCATTAGTGTAATGAAAATAGTCATATGTAATGTAAAGAGATAATGAATTTGAAGAGTCATGAGGGCAGTCCAAGAGTCACAAGGGGGAATTTCAAGGGTCTCCCAACCCTTTGTTATAAATAGAACCTGATAACTCATAGAACGGGCTTTTGGTAGCCAATATTTTTCTAGGCATTACTTAGAGAGGGCTTGGAGAGTATTGTGATGAGACTTGGCTTCTCCAGAGTGCAGAGAGAGTACATCTCTTTGGAGGAGCAGGTGGTGTTGACTGTAAGATTCCACTATTGGGGCTAGTGGTTGTCATGGTTGTATGTATGGATGGAACTTTCTCTTTATATAATATAACAGAGTCAACACATCTTCATGCATATGTTGTTATTGTAGCTCAACTATTCTGGTTACTTTAGCAACGTATTTTGTTCAACTTACACATTTGTATATGAACTATTTCATATATAATTGTATGAATCTTGTTGAAGTCATATTTTTGGTTTAACCTGTTATCACTCAAAAATTCTGTTTCAAAAAATTGCTTAGATTAGCTTAAAGACAAAGTGTTTTCGTAGCGTATGCATCCTTTAGCAGTTTCGCAGCGCCACCTGTTTTAGTGATTTCGTAGCGAAAAACACTGATCTTGCATTGGCTGCGCTGCGAAATTGGGAAATGACAGATATTTAAGGGAAGCTTCTAGAAGCACTACACAGAGCTGCATATGTGGCATTGTTGCAAAACAGTGTCTATGGTTTAGTGGCCAATTTTCTTGGTAAATCAAATAAGAGCTTGTGCAGTCTTCGATAGATTATTCTTTTCTGTTGGATGATAATGATATAAGAGGGGAGTCTCATATTAAAGATTTGATGGAAATTCTGTTCTAGCAGCAACTATTGCATGGGATAATTCTCTTTTGTGGACCTTCAACAAAGGATTAGATACGCTTGAACTGACATTGCACCAGGTATCTGCTGAAATGAGAACATCTGGAAACATGCTTCATTTGACCATGATAAACAAGAATAATGTTCCAGATGAGCATTCCTGGGATGCCACTGTGCATAAGGCCTTAGAACTGATAAGTTTGAACAGTGCTGAAGGCTGGAAAAATTCTCCAAAGCTTATTCGTAGCATTCCTTTTCTTGATTGGAGCAGCCTTTCTAAGGTTGTTTTAGCTAGGAGGTCAAAGCTTGAAATAGATGGAAACATTGATCCTTTTGAGTTGATATCTTCTCTCCAGGAAAATGATCAAAATGCGTATCAATTCTGTTTTCAGCTTCCCAAACTATCGGCTTTTATTGGAAGCATGCCAGAGAAACTATTTTATAGGAATGACAGCCTTGTTTCAAGTGAAGCAGTTGCTGGAACCCGTGCTCGAGGACATAATAGCATGGAGGATTTACAGATTGGACTAGATTTGCTCTACAGCTCTAAAGATCACCGTGAATTTGAAATAGTTAAAGAGAATATCAAGGAGAAGATGGAGACAATTTGCAAATATGTTAATGTGGAGTCTGAGAAAAGCCTTATAAAGCAGGCAAAGGTGCAGCATCTATATGCCCGTTTGATAGGTGAACTGAAAGATGAAGCTGGTGAATTTTCTCTTTTGTCGTTACTTCATCCAACCCCAGCAGTTTGTGGGCATCTACAAGAGGCTGCAAGTAATTTTATCAGCCAGAATGAGATATTTGATCGAGGAATGTATGCTGGACCTGTGGGAAGGTTTGGAGGCAAGGAAGCTGAATTTGCTGTGGGAATCAGATCAGCAATGATGCATCTGTCAAGCTATGGAATTAGACAAGTCGGGTTGGAAGTAGCAGCAGGAGTGAAGGTCCTTTAAGTTTCAGTATCAACAACTTCTAAACAAAATTCTAATAGTCAACAAATAATCGATCATTTATCTCCGTAGGTGCCTTCTATAACTTGGTCTGACACATCAAAAGTTTCAAATGCGAAATCTGCTGTTGGAATTTTTCAGGTTCCCACCGAAACATTGAATGTAGACTTGTCGGTTATATCTCCAACTAAGAAGCGTGGCAGTTAGAAACAACATGAGACTCTGAAGTTGATTGAAATGCGTGGAGTGTTCCCGTCTAATCTCAAGCATTCGGTGTTGCATGTGTAGCGCTCTTGACAAAATGCCATCTGTGTCTGGCGGCACCGTCATCGGAATGGTTGCTCCTAAAGGTGGATACAGAACTTAAATATGGTTCATATGAGAATCTTGCAGCGTTTTCATCTTCACCCTTTATTGTTCACTTTGAAGATAACCAACCATTTGCAGTCGACAAGGAGCTGGTGCGCTATGATGGTGCTGGTTTCGCAGACCAGAACAAAAGATATATACATGTGGGAAGCATAAAAAAAGTGGTAGAGACTATGGTCCCAAACAAATGTTAAGCAATGGGATTAATCCAGAAAGGCAGAAATTGCAGCGCTCTGATTTGCACAGTCAGCCTAGGAATATTGCAGATAATTTCATTCAAGAAACAGAGTTTGAGAGGTTTCCTCCACTGGGGCAGAATTCACGAGGGAACAGAAGTAGACAGAAGGGCATTTCACAAATGACAAGCCGTGCAACAAGTGCATACATCCCTAATCTGTCTGCTAAACATGAAAATAATCACATTGTGGACTCCTCATCTGAAAATAGTGCCAAAGATGTTCCATTCAAATGCACTAATTACTTTACCTATGCCTGCAACTTATAAACATAGTTCATATAGTTCGATGCAGTCAAGGCCTAACACAGTTTCAAAGCAAGGGTTCCCTTCAAATGAGAAGGCAGGATTTGCTTCAGGTGAAAACAGCTCTAAGACACTGAGGCAGCTCCATGCTGAAGAAGATGATGAAGAACGTTTTCAAGCAGACTTTCAGCAAGCTGTCCGTCAAAGTCTTGTGCTGTGGAAGATGAACAAGATAAAAATGAGGAACTTTCAAATTATGACAGAAATGAAGAGGGCTCAAGAGATGGCTTGGAAAATGAATGGGATAACCAGTGAAATATTGGAAAATTGGAAAAGCTTGTTGTATCATCTGGCTAAAGCATCAGGCTTTATGTACATTAAGTTTTCTTCGATGTCACTTTATGTTCTCGAGTTTATGTATTCTAAATTTATTCTTGTTACTCTCAATAGGAGATTGTCATTTCCAAGAAGATATGGGTAATTGAGTTTTCTGGGAAAGCATGTATTTGGAATTCTAAGACTTCAGACCAAAACAAATCAGAAGCTCGAGAAGATTTATGTGCAGTTGGTCTATCTGTTGGAGGTTCATGTTACAGGGAATGGGATTCTGAATCTCAGCATAGCAAAGGTGAAGCTGAAGAATGGCAACAGCAGATATACAATTTTGTAAGAAGTTTAAAGGAAGACTGTGTTTTTTTTAATCACACAGCAGTTTCGTAGCGCGCTACGAAACTGCTGTAGGTGATGTTTCCAATGCAAAATGAACAGTTTGACCGGGAATGTTAGAGGAGAGACACCTGTACATCAAGGCAGAATACAACTCATCTGGAGACATGGTATGGTATTTGGTAGCAGCGTTCAAAGTTATTAAAGAGTTGGGAGCATACTTCTACATTTTCGGAAAGTGCTGGGAGACAGAGACCGTTTAAATAGGAGCACATCTTGTGATCAATTAATGAGCCATCAGCGCTTTCAAGCATCCTAAGTCAGCATTCATTGCATCCGTAGCTCAGCCATATCAGATTAATTGAAGGAGGACAGCTGTCAAAGCATTCAAGAAAGCATCAAGCATACGAGGAGAATGAAATTAGTATTTTAGTTTGATTAGGATTGTATGTAATTATAGTTCAGCATGTTTGTAATTAATGCAGTAGTTAAAAGCATGTAGGAGTAGTTAATAGGGCCTTCGAGCTCATTCTAGAGAGGGGGAAGGTATTCCTATATAGGGGAAAAACTTGAATGTAGAAGGGGTTGGATACTTTATAGAAAAACAGTGTTGTTTTGGGCCATTGTAAGACCTTTTTTAACAGTAATAGTAAAACAGAGTTATTCTCTTCTCAAGATTCTCGAAGGATTGTCATGTTCAAATGTAGTGATGGTGTTTTATACTTTATGTTCTTTTATAGTCTTGTTGTAATGCAATCACTCAGAATTCATAATTATATGCTCTGACTTCCTGTGTATTCAGCAAGCTATGTTTTGGTGGAATATGTTTGACATGTAATGCTAAGAGCCTTGATTTCCATGAGATCACTGTGTTTTCCTTGTTTAATTAATATTATAGACTCCATAGCCCAATGAGAACCAGTTTGATGTGTTTCCAACCAGTTATGCTTTCATGATTAAATAAGGAGTTAGCCATCCATTGTTTGAAGGATTTTATCAAGAGTTTGTGAGAGAGCCCTCTCTGATCAAAGAGGCTAATCTTTGGTCTAAAGATAGGTTGAAATAGTTACATGAAATCTCACTTGGTTGCAGCCCTCAGTAGTGATTTTGTGATAACATAACCCATCACTTTGGACTATCAACTATTCTACTTTCTAGCTTGTGATGTCATTTAGCTCATGTGTTCCTTTTAGGTTGTGTACTGTTACATTCTTCTAAAGGACACACTTCATTTTCCCCTCCATGTGTTAGAAACTCCCCATGCATCTCTCTTGACTCGCTGCAAGGTCACACACTTGCCTTTGATAAGGATATATTTCTTACCTGTGCATGCTATCATAGCTAAGGCATTGCTTTACTACCCACTGTTGAGACTCCTACTCTAAACGGTCTGAGGTCTAGTTAGGACTTCTTACCAAGGAGATCCCTGACATGTTGGAGGGTCCAACACTGTCAACCACTCCAGAACATATGTAACTTCATCTTCTTTCTTGAATTTAAGTTCATTTTCCTCTTTTTGGAACAATAAAGGTCTTGATTGTAATGATTTTTCCCTCGTTCTCTTGTGCTTAATTAGCCTAACTAGAAACAAAAGTATTGATTGTTCCCCTAAATGAAAATACATTGCATTTTTATGGTTTACATTCACATTTAATGTGATGTCTGTCTTCATGGTACACAAAACAAAATTCGTGATGTTTTAATCCACCAAAAGCTCAAAATGGGCAAAGGTAAACACAAAATTAGGGAGATTCTTTAGTCTAGTACTTAATTTTTTTGGTGAATCTTGGTGGTGCTTATGGTTGAACTATTTGTTGTGTTTGGATGGATCTTTATTTTTTCTCATGCTAATCTCATATTCCTTCCTCATCGGCCTGTTGGATTTCTTGCTTTAGCAGTTTGATTGATAGATTGAACAAATTATGACTTTGGAAGAGATCATTGTTTCTTTCTCAAATTCTTTTTTTTTCACCTATGGTGGCAATATTATTATCATAATCTTACTGCAGTTTGTATCTGAGTGATTTCATATATGTGAAAACCTTTCAAAAAAAAACATGGTAAACCATACATGAAGTCTTGCGATTATGGATTTCAGAAAATAGAAGCTTTCTCTTCAGCTCCAATGTTGCCGTTAGGGTTAAGAATACCTATATGAGGTTATCATTATTCTACCCTAAATATGTAAACAACTATACTAATTCTCAACTTGACTTTGATATGCACCATTAGATGATAAGAAGTTAATCACAATATCATAAGTGAGTAAAACCATATACAAAGAAAATACAAATTAATAAATAGAATCTAGATTTAAGAAAGAGACACACATAAAGATAAATCATAAATCGGTAGTGAAATACTATGTCAAGAGATAGTATTTTCTTTAGTGATATGCTTATAGGATCCTTCTAGGCCAGCTTGAAGAAATTGTAAGGAAGGAGCTGAATCAATGGCTTCAATATTTTTCAAGTTTTCAACACAAGTATTGAATCAATATTTGGATGGGTGCCAACTTGCTAATAGTCAGAAGTTGACACTTCATTTTTTTAATGGCAGATCATTTCATGCATTCCTATGAGATCCAATGGATTTTTCATTGTTTTTATAGTGACTCAAGGGTCTCTCTTACTACTTATTTTGGTTATTCAAATCATATGTGCTTCTCTTTCTTCATTATTAATGTGTTAGGTGATTAGTCACAGATAATAGATCTTACAAGGTCCACCTAAAGCCAAGCCGAATGTACAGATTACCTCCTTTCCAATTATCTTAGCTACAGAAGGACACAAGTTTTGTGCTTGAACCATGCACTTTCTCCTTTTTGATGACTGAAATATTTTCTTTCATAAGGTCATAGAACATTACCACTTCCCAACCCTCATATGATCCTCAAACACTTATTAGTAGATTCTTTTCAATGGCCTTAAGTGTTATGGGGATTTTATTGACTACTTCTAGTTTTCTCCCAGGATCACCGTTCCGGCCCTCTCAGCGTTGGGCACTTCTTTGATGATATTATCCTGCAGTGCATTGATTCCTTTGCAATGATTGATGTGGCTAAGATGCTTTTTATCCCTATAATTCCAAATTTAGACCTAATAATCAATAGTACTTTATCTTTTTGTTATTTATATATACTTTTATACATACTTGTAACTTTCGCACTCACATTATATGTCTTCAGTGGATGGTACATATGAGCCCCACTAACCTGATTTTTTTGGTACCTCATGGAAATTGATAAAATCATCTTATGTTTGGACTCTAGAGAACTCCTTACACTAGAGTTTAGAGATAATAATTTCACATTTTCTAGTACATGTGTCTGGAATAATAAACACAATGTGAATAGTGAGAAACAATGTTGCAAACATTGTGATTTTATTGCCCAAAAATTGGGAAATCGTGATTTTCTGGCATGGGCTATTTTTTCAAGGGCAACCCACCTGTCACATAACTAGTAGTAAACCTCTGGGGGTCTATGGCCTCTCCTCCTCTTTGTAAACTAGGTCAAAACCAGGGGATTTGAACCTTAGATCTCTCAGTTTTCACAAATTTCACATTACTTCGATCGCCAATTGAGCTTCCCCCCAAGGCTTTTGTTGCATTTTTTAAGTTTTCTAATGTTTGCTAATTTTTACTAACTTTTTCTTGGATTTTTTATTTTCTAGACCCTTGCTAATTTTATCCCGATGAAGACATTGGAAACACTGGTGAAGAGAAATAAAGCATGACTTTAGACTTTATATAAACACACCTAAAATTTGTCATGATTTTAGATTTTTATGTTTTAGAGCTTATTACTTGGCAATATTGTTGCTTTGGTACTGGATAATACATCGTTATTATTTAATTAGAGATTAAAATGTTTTTGCAATAACAATCGAGCTTATTTTAGATAGTGAAGAAAGTAAATTGGGGTCTATTAAGATTCTCCTTCATAAAGTGTTTATTTGAGTTAAGGCAAGATATTAAGCCAAAATTGTGTGTTAAATTATCAATGTTTGAGTGCGTTTTCTTGTACATAGTGAACATCTTAGTCAAATTTTGATCTATATTGAGAGAAATGTTCATAACTTGTAACTTTTCATGATGGATGCAATCCTTTTGTATTTTGTAGATAATTATTAAGATGTATAACTGTGGATTGTTTCTTATGACTAGATCCTCTCCTACTCTCTAATTTTTCATTTTTAGGCCTTCAATTTATATTGGTTTTGAATTTTTCCAAATTGCAAGAACTTTTTGGGGCAAGATCAACATTTAAAATGGAGGAGTTACCTAAGCTTCTATCATAATCTTCCACAGTATATCTAAAGCTCCTAGGGTTAAGGCTCTACCATATGAAAGTTGATCAAGGTTTTTGTTGTAAAAAAAAGTGGGTCTGACATTTATTTTGGACTATTTAGTCCAAAGAAATCAAATTCTATTTTTTTATCTTTTAGACAGAAAATTAATTAGAGATTAGGATTCATTCTCTTTGTTTCTTTAATACAATTAGTTTTTTCAACAATCTTTGTTGGTTCCATGAGCTATTTTGTATATATATTTCCATGTCAAACATGATGTGATGTAAATTGATGTAACGACTTATGGATTGGACTTGTCAGGCTGGAAATTCTGGGAAGGATCTGTAAGTGTAAGATTGGAATTTGGGTCATTCAAAAAATGGGAGTTAAATCCAGAATGCATTTCATAAAGCTAGTGGGCATATCAGTCAATTGGGTCTAGCTTGGGTTTTTGAAAAGAGATGTTATCCTCCTCACCTATTTTCAAATACCATTGTTGACATGTTTGTTATTTGTGATTTGATTGTTGTTTGGGGCCCTTCATGATATTAATAATCAAATTGGGGTTGGGAAGGCACAAACAATCTCATTCTTGGCTATGGATTGGAGGGTGGGAAAAATAGTTACATGTAAAAAAAGGAAAAAGTTAATAAGCATATTGAGAAACTAGTTTAACAGTCAAGTCAAAAGGTTTATGATGCTATCATGGGCTATTTGTTTCATGGTAAAGTGGGGGTATTTCATAATCCCCACCAAGGTTTAATACCCTCAGTGGCATGTTTCGCCCCTATGGGTTGTTTCACCCCTTATGGGTTGTTTCACCCATGCAAAATTATATTCTTGCCTTTATAATCAGGTCTCTATGTAGATGGATCGTGGGAACAGGTACAGGCCCTGGGCATATTTGACTGATTAGACTCCCCCTCATTATGGCTTGTTAGAAAAGGGGTTCTTTTTTGGGTTGTAAGTTGGCTACATCCCATTGTAAAATTCCTACATTGGGAAAGGGCATGCTTACTACCAAGTTAATCAAAAGCAATTCAAACAAAAAGGAAAAAGGTTTTGGATTTTAACATTGAATAACCAAGTAGCATAAGTGTAGCTTTTGTTGTTGTTTCTAACATGCCTGTGTGTTATTACATGAAATTGACATTATATTAGACCATCCTAAACTAACAAGGGAGATAACTATTCAATATGTAATTATGGAAGCCACTGCTATCATGGGAGAGAATGTGAAGCTTCGATGAGGTTTTCCCTTGTCCTCAACAAATGGTGTTGTCTCCTCATATCTTCACACTTCTCCCCAATTTGGTATGTAGTATGACTAACAATACGTTATTGGGTGCCTTCTATTGGAATAAATTAGGGAGTATTGACACAATAAATATACATTGAAGAAATGGGATTTCATCTGCCTCATATGTTTATGATTTTTAATACTCATTAAAATCAAAATGATTGATGTCTCTTTTCAAGATGAATTTATTGTTGTAACTATCAGATGTATGTTTGGAATGTTTTAGATATTAGTGCTCAAAATCAAGGATTGGATTGCCATCTTGGATTTTGTCGCACTTCACTTTCTACTAGTGATATACTGAATTCTAACTATTTGAATAAAAGTGGATTGATTATGTATTTTATATAGAGCTTATACATAAGTTGACTATCCTCTGCAATATCGTTATAGAAGTTTAAGGTTGATAGAGAAACAAGGTCATTAAATTATATATGTAATCAGATATGTTTCTTTTTATATCCCTCTACATCACCAAGCATTATCTAACATCCTAATCCATGTTTGAAACATTTAAATTTTTACCATTACACTATAGTTCCCTACAGAACCCCAAATGTCTAAACTTCTTCAAATATTATATCAATATATAATTTGTAGGCATGTTTGGTCTTGATGTGAGTATGCACTTCATCACCCCATTGAAAATAATAAAATAAATGAAAAAATGGTTATAGAAGGTAAAACAGAGCAAACAAGATGGTTAAACTAAGTTATGCTTCACTTCCATTCATTCTGGATCAGTTTAAGTTATTTTTGGCACTCCCTATAGATTAATTTCCAAATAAATTGGCACTACCAACACAACTTGGACTAGATTATTTGTTCAGAGACTTTCCTCCAATAAATATTGTGTTTTTGGATGCAGGGATTGGTTTCACAATGGGCTTGTTGACATTCGAATCTAAAAAGGGGGATGCACCAAAAAAGGTGCTTCAAAGGGTGTGTTGAAATCTTGTAATACATGTTGTTGCAACTAAGCCTTTATTTCTCTCAAAGGATCATGTTGCAATTAAAATATTAGAGGTTGAGTGATATCCTCAAAACTCAGGTACCCTGTTTCTAAACTTTAATACATATATTACATTTTGTGTTGAAAGTGCTATATATGATAGCTTTAATTGAAAAAAGAGATAACCTAGATAAGTACGTTGAAACTAAAAAACATAGAGAGTGCAAGGTTCAAGACCAATTTGACCTATGCTCTTGATGCCACAAATCATAAATCACTCTTTTCAGAAGGACCGTAAATTTTCGAGTCAAGTAAAAATAAAATTTGGTACTAGTAATAATGAAACACACCTTGCTTTCACACTAACATCCAAATGGGTGTTTTGTGACTATATAGTCAAAAGATGTTTATTTTTGTGACTATGCTTCTACTTCACTTTTTTGAACTTTGTTTCTTTTGTTTTGAATGGAACATAGCTTGATGATTCCATCCCAAGTTTCCTAAAAGAAAGATGTAGCTCAAATGAGTATGTGGAATTTACCATAAACATGAAGTAGAAATATTAGGACCAAAAGCCACAAAATTGGACCGCCAAAATGAAAAGGGAAGAGAATTTGAGTATTTTTATAAAACTAAAAACTTGTGTAAAGAGAAGAGAAAAAAAACACATTCAATTTGATAAACAATGCAAATAATACTAAGAAATTCTTTAGGAAATCAAAATCAAACCTGATTCCCACCACTTTGAAGTCATTTTCTTAAGATATCTTTATATTTACTTTTTCATTTAATTTTATGTTCATTAAGAAGTGGGCCCATAAAATCAAAATGAGATGGTTGATGAAAACGCTAGTGGAAATAATAGTGACACAGAAAAAGTGTTTGACCAACTCATAGAGAAAAGGGGAAGTTCACCTATATACTAGGTGACATTGAAGAGACATGTGGAAGAGAAACAATGTTAGGTATGTTTCAAATCAAGTTATCTAAATTATGTGCAGTGGTTTAGGTTCATAGCTTTACTATACTTGATTTTTATTCTATATACTGAGTTTTAACTGTGATTGTAAATAACAGAAAATTAATTCAAGATGTAACTTTATAAAAAAAGGGTATTTTGTTGGGCTCACCATTTTGGCTTCAATACTTTATAGCTAGTTGAATGTTTTATGTTTTTTAATAATTTATTTCCCTTATTTGAGAAATTTGGTTTACTATCATGAGAATTGTGTTGTACTTTCCTTCCTGATCGCAAATCATTGGTATAGTCACCAAGGATTCAAAGACTCTTTCATTGCAAATAATTAGTTATGTTGCATGGATGATATGCCTCACACAAAAGTGATTCAGAAGATATGCGAATTCCAATATATTCAATATACATGAAACATATAGAGGATACATGGCCTGCAAAGTTCAAGGATAAAGTAAGAAGTCTACAACTCATCATAGCCATGGGTGGTTTCAACCCATATACCCTCCAAAACACCAACTATTATGTTTGGCTTGTAGTAGTCAATAACAATATCCCCCCATGGTTGTTCGTGAAGAATGAACATCTTATGTTGGCTCTCATAGTCCCTTCTAGAAGACAAGCGAAGAATATGGATGTCTACTTACAACCATTTCTAGATGAATTGAAGGAATTATGGGAAGGTATACATGTGTACAATGTATCAAGACCCATTGCAACAAAGAGGAGTTTTACATTGTATGGCCTATGTGCTTACACCATACATGATTATCCATGCTTAGGAGTTTTCTATGGTAAAAAATTACATTATTATTGATTTTTTTAGTAACAATATCGTTTCGCATAATAATCTAATTTATTGCAATTTTTCATATCTTCATGGTCACTAATGTACCGACCTGTATACGATAATTTTGCAGGTCTTGTAAGAAAAGGGTATCATGGATGTAAATATTGTGGACCTTCTCTGAAGTATAGGTGGTCCGACCACCTACAAAATCTAGTGTATCACTGCTCTAGGGTATTCATCCTAGAAGAACACCCTTATAGAAGAGAAACATCCTCTTTCAATGGTAAACTAGAGAGAACCCAAATGATGCAGCCTAGGCCGCAATTACCAGGATCCTCCATGTATTTGTGCATGACAAAATACATCTCCATTTTAAGACATCTCACCCACGGGCAATCCTCTACTATCATGCAGAAGCTTATCTTTTAATTTCTGGCAATTTCACAAGTTATCACTTGAATGCGGAAACATTTCAATCATAAACCCATTGACTCAAACCCAATTTCCCAAGTTCTGAAACATTACACACCCAATTACCACAACATTATATTGTAATTATATATATATGCTATGTCATATAGCGTTACATTCCAGCCACATGTATCAGCTACATCCAATGACTCCCAACCCTCTTACGCACCTTCAAATGCATACAATATATATATACCTCCACTTACGCTGCTGATCTAATAACGCTGCTGATATAATAACGTCGCTGGTTAGAATTATTCAATTGGGGTCTCACACAACATAATGAAGATATATATATATTACCTTATATATACCCACGACATCCTCTTTACCATCGGCACTAGTTATAGGTTGGATTTATTCACGGACAAGGTTCTGATTTAACGCTGATGACTATATATATCCGCCCCCTCAATACAGTTCCGCTGATGAATATACAACTCAGACAGCCACGGGTTGCAAATAGAGCGCATGCACAACACAGCGTCCTCGGCAATTAAACATACAACATGTAGATATATTTTTACTGGCACACATCCGCAGGCTGTTCTTGTCTTTATTTGATATGGGCGATAGTTATAGGCAGGCGTTATCATGCAGAAAGGCGCATCTCTTCAAGGGTAATCGCTATACATATTCACCTTATATGTTGTCCTGGTGAATGCAGAACCGTGGTCCCTTTGCCCACTTACTTCACGATGTGAAAGAACATACGAACAGTTCCAAACCTCTACCGCCGGTATAGTCTCAAACAGAAATGACACATTTCAGGTATAAATTTCAATTACAAATAGAGACGGGAAATTCAAGAATCCATACGAAAGGCAAGCGGATTCCATAATGAACATACATCAGTTGCGCATTAAAAAAATAAGATCCATCAGCACACATGCGATTTCAACATACTCATATTCACATAAAACAAATATTCACACAGAATTTTCTATTCACGGCCAGATATGCAAATCTATGGCCCTTTTACAAACTGCCCGAAGGCTCGCAAGGAGAACCCTTGCTCACTCCTCACATACACTCCTTACACCCACTCCTACCTTCAATGCCTTTGAGGCTCCATAATTTATTAAACTTAGCATGATAAAAAATCCTAAAATCACTCAACTAAAAGCTCTAAATCTCTACATGCAATGCATACACTTGAATTTTCGAAAACCTACTTCAAATCGTTGTAATCTCATGACTTATAAAAACCATGTTTGGAATTAAACACACGGTGCTATGATAACCATACTCGTTTACACACAATGCTCTTCAAGAAATTCTCAAAAGAAACATATTGAGAATGACCATGCGCATACCGTATCCACAGCAAGTCCTCCCCTTTCCTTGATGCCGCCGCTGGTTATAGTCTGGCCTTTATTTTAAACAAAAGCTCGAGGGTATATATCACCTTTATTCTAAACAAAATATGTAGCATCGGTATACATGCATCGGCTTACCATGGATAAGGCGTATATATACCTCTGCTCCTCCATACAGTTTCGGTCAACGCATATGCATAAATCGCTATCGCCAAACAAAAAACGGACTTATATGTGGTCTTTGATATGTCGCCACTTCAACTTTTCCCATCGGTCGATGCAACGAGCAGCTCCCACTTCTGATATGACGGCCTGTCGGGGTATTTTGTCACAGTTTATATATGGTCGGCTTCCAAATTCGAAACTTTGTTAGGTTATGGCTCCGAGAGGCTTTGTGAGCTGAGCACACAGTTACCATTTCAAAAGGCCTCCCCACGCTAATACAGTCTCAGACTGATATGGTTGAAAACTTCAATTATAAAGTCTCGGTCTGCTATAGCCACTTAATGAAACTCGCAGTGGTTCTTGCTATAACCAGAATACACATATAAACTTCTAGGTATGAAATTCAAGAATAAACTGAGATGGAGATTCAAGAATTCTACGAGGGCAAGATTCGATTCAAGGCGGTATGTCTTCAGAAAAACACCTGCGTAACTGTAATATCCAAGGCAATGTATCATCACACGCAAGGCCGCGGATTCAATAATTAATACGCACAGCAACTGCGCGTTGAGAAACGAAAGGCTAATGTGTATTCCATAATTAACACATATAACAATTGTGCATTGAGAAAACAAATAGGAACCATTAGCCACCCATGAAATTTCACATTATATAACATCGATTTCTGCCATCATGCACAGAACCATATCTCATAATTCATTACGGCAATCATGTTCATACAGAACTGAATTAACATACTCATATATACATAAAACAAATATTCACACAGAATTTTCTATTCACGGCCAGATATGCAAATCTATGACCCTTTTACAAACTGCCCGAAGGCTCGCAAGGAGAACCCTTGCTCACTCCTCACACACACTCCTTACACCCACTCCTACCTTCAATGCCTTTGAGGCTCCATAATTTATTAAACTTAGCATGATAAAAAAATCCTAAAATCACTCAACTAAAAGCTCTAAATCTCTACATGCAATGCATACACATGGCAAAAGCATCTCCTCAGCTTTATTCCGTCTTTTTCCCTGTTCTAAAATAGAAAAGCTTTCCTTATCACTTAAAGGTACACATCCACTCCTTTTATGCCTAAAAGCTATCCTAGTTTTATTTATTTTGAGAATGTCTAATTAAAAGCCCAAATATTAAAGTGTCTTGGAATTTAGGAAACTAATTGCACGATTTCATGACCCCTATGTCTATTATTTACAATAATTTCCCTTTGGGCAGAATGCTCCCGCATCACCAAAGGCCTACAATAATGATACCATATGAATGGCTTAGAGAATATGAGAGATATTGGGAGAAGGAGTTTACAAAAATGTTTAATTCAAATGGGGAGCCTATGTTTGATGATCCAAAATTATTTGACACCTATGTTGAGAAATTTCACATTGGAATGAAAAATAAATTTGTCTTTAATGAGCTCCCATATTGGGAGCATCTTAAGATTGCCCACTTACTAGATACCATGCATATATTTAAAAATGTTTCATCTTCTTTATGGGATAACATTAATCAAAATAAAGTGACACATTGGTTGTTAGGAGAGATCTTATATCTTCAAAAACTAAAAAGAAACATTGGCCAAGACACGAAACTAGAGGAGAGGTTGGTCCCTTCGGGTCTTTCAAAGAAGGTGATGTCCCATGGATTTTAAAGAAAGATGATATTTTGTTGGCAAAGGAATTTATAGTGAGTGTGAGAGTGCCTTCTTTATACAGGTCTTCACTATGGCGCTGCTTCACTGTGGAAGACCGTTTGTCGGAGTTGAAATCACATGACAATTTGAGCCTTCTACAATTACTTATGTCAAAAACATGATTTTATTATTATTTTTTATTTTTATGTAATGGGATATTTTATAATTTATTATTGTATAATGTACTATTTACTGTGCAATGTCATTAACCTCTGCTCATGCATGGGTGTGTGAACCATGACTTCCCCCAAGGCCTATGACATGCAATATCTAAATTATCTTCATTTGTATGTTGGATCACATCAAAGGAGATTCATATGGATAGAATTCCATGGTAGCATGAAGAGATAGCTGATATTGTCTGTATGTTTCATGGACTTTCAAGTTTATATTCTAATTCACATAGTATATGAGGTTGAATTAGTTAAGGTCATTTCTTGTTGTTAGATGTTCTTCGTAGAAACATGCATGAATAAATTGAAATGTTTTCTTTGAAGAAAAGGGAAAAAACCGAGGGATGTGTGGAAGAGGGGTATATATCATATGAGTGTTTATATTATGCTAGTGAGTACATCAAGTAGATCAACAATACAGTAGGTGCGATGATTTGGGACCATGAAAGGGATGAAGACAAAAGAGAAGGGGAGCTTATCGAAATGAATGGAAAGAAATGAAAGATAAAGAGTAAGTACAGGATTATCATTTTTCAAATTACTACATCTTAACTATTCACACTAAACTTCATATTAATGAATATACTGATCTCATACGTACTATATATATGTTGGTTTTATTTCATTAGTGAATTTAGAAATTGAAGACATCAACAAATTCATTCTTTACAATATGGAAGCGACACAAATGTGGGTCACATTGGACGAAGAGAAGAGGAGGATATGGGACAATGATAGGAAAGAATTCAAATGGTTGAATGGTATAATATTGCCTTATCCTGATCATTTAAAAGAAAATATGCCAAGAACATGCCCTAACAGTTGGGTTGTTGATCAAGTCAAAAAGAAATATGGTTCATCTGGTTATTACTCGTGTGTTAAAGAGGATGCACTAAACATAGGGATTGGGTGCAGCAACCAAATGCACCATATTTCTTTCTGATTTGATCAACAACCCCTTGGCAATTATATTATATTTCTGTACAGTTTTAACTTCATACTACTCCTTTGAATTGTAAAAGATATATATATTTAATTATGTTTGGGTTATTAGACACATTACACTATGATTTTTCACTTTTTTATAATTGCATTTGTTCCCAGCTATGTGGGAATATGGACATCATTTTTGCACAGAGGATGTCCTTGTGGGATGCATGACACAAGATTTGTGTAGTGGAAGCCGAGTTCGACCAATCTAGTCATGCTAGCCAACGCAATCAAAACCTAATGCAGGGGACATTAGGTTACACTAGAAAGATACAATAGATCATTCAAGTGGACTTCTCTTTGTTCAAATGTGTTATTTTTAGGTGCAAGTGGTTGTAGGTTTTACTCTATAGAGAAATTACCTGCATATGAATTCTAAAACACAGAAAATAAACAATGCGAGAGCATAACATATAAAACACATATACATAGAGATTTTCCCTTAGATCCTGAAACTGGACTACCAGCTTGATTTTGCATCATCTTCCTTTCAATGTTACAATACATATTTATACATATCGAAGCATACAATACCATGGATCGAAAACCATCACATCCAAAACCATGATCCGAAAACCATCGCGTTCAAAACCATGTGTGAAAACCATGCACAAAACCATAGGTAGGTCCACCCAACCTAATATAGGGTCCCAAAACAATTTCCCTAGGGTGTTGCCTCGGACCCTGTAGAGGGGGGCTACCGGCCCCCCTCAAACCCCCAGACAAGGGGGCCTGTTGCCCCCCTTGTGACCCCCCCACTGTGCATCCGACACAACGAAGGGGGGCTTCGCCCCCGCCTCTAACCCCCTGGTTCACTACGTCAACTAGTGGTGGAAAGAATATAAAACAACCCAACATTCTCCCACTTGTTGTTTTCTTTCCACAGGGGGCCACAGGAGAGCTTAGTCATTTATCCAACCCTGCAATGCCAATTGTTTCTCTACACTAAGATAAATTCTCATAGCTCACAGATTTTGTCAATGCATCTACAATATTCTTCAAAGTATCCACCTTTACCAGCAACACCTTTTTGTCTTCTATCATATCCCTCACAAAGTGATACTGAACATTAATGTGTTTTGTCTTTGAATGGTAAGCAAGGTTCTTTGCCAAGAAGATTGCACTTTGGATATCACAGTCTATCCTTATAGCTCCATGTACTAACCCCATACTTCAACACAATATCTGAAAACCAAACTGCTTCCTTGCTTGCATGAGTGGCTGCCATGTATTCTACCTCTATAGTTGATAGTGCCACTATAGATTGTTTCTTAATCATCCAGCTGACTGCACCTACGAATAGGTTAAACACATACCCAATTGTAGATATTCTCTGACCTAGATCTCCAGCCCAGTCTGCATCAACAAAGCCACACATATCCAACACTCTATCCAATCCTGATCTTCCTTGGTAGCACAAGCCATAATCAATAGTGCCACGCAAATACTTAAAAACCTGCTTCACTGTTGTCCAGTGCTCCTTCCCTGCTTTTGACATTAACCTGCTCAATACTCCCACTGCATGTGCAATGCCTGGTCTAGTACATACCATTGCATACATCAGGCTATTGAATGCACTTGCATATGGAACATGGTACATGTCCTCTTCCTCTTCTTGTGTCTTGGGACACTATTCAGCAGATAACTTTACACCTACAGGAATATGAACCTTCACTGGTTTACTATCCTGCATATTAAACCTCTGCAATATTGTCTTGACATGCGTCCTCTGGTTTAACCAGAGCTTACTATTTTCCCAATCTCTTTTAATTTCCATGCCACAAATATAGTTTGCAGCACCAATATCTTTCATGTTGAATTTGGAGGACAATTGGGTCTTCAAATCCTGGATAATTTCTTTTTCATTTCCAACCAGCAACATATCATCCACATACAAGACCAGATAAATAACACGGTCACTAATTAAATTAAAATACACATAGTGATCTGCTTTACTTTTGGTGAAGCCAAGTCCCCGTATAAATGTATCAAATTTCTGATACCACATCCTTGGTGACTATTTTAACCCATACAGAGACTTCTTTGACTTGCATATCAGTTCTTTCTTACCCTTCACCACAAAGCCTTCAGGTTGCTTCATGTAGATCTCCTCTTCTAGATTCCCATGAAGAAATGTTGTCTTCACATCCATATGTTCTACCTCAAAATCAAAAGAAGTTGCAACATATAAAAGTAATATAATAGAAGCTACCTTGGCAACAAGAGAAAAAATATCACCAAAATCAATTCCTAGCTCCTAGGAATAACCTTTTGCTACCAACCAAGATTTGTATTTCTCCACCTTTCCTTCTGCATTTGTCTTCTTCTTGAACACCCATTTGCTGCCAATGATTTCCCTTCCAGCCGACAACTCCAATAGATCCCAAGCCTCATTTTTGTGCAAAGATGCCATTTCTTCAACCATGGCCTATTTCCACAGTTTTCCATCCTCTGAATCTACTTCTTCCTTCACAGTTCTGGGATCATCATGAGTAATAGATAAAGAAAAATTTAAATAGAAAGCATATGGAATATATCTTTATGGCTGCCTTCTTTCTCGAACTAATCTTCTCACAACTGGAGTTTGTGGCTCTTCATCTTTTGATTCCTCTTTTGTTGTGGAGTCTGATTCTTCTTCCTTAAGCTCAAACTCTATTTTCTTAGGTTCCTTTGATGGGACTTCATGTTTAATAACATATTTCACCTCTCTGAACACCACATCTCGGTTGTACACAACCTTCCTTGTTACTGGGTTCCAAAGCTTATAACCCTTTAAACCATTCTTATACCCAATGAAGATGCACTTTTCAAATTTACTATCCAACTTGGTTCTTTTCTCCTTTGGAACATGTACATATGCATCACATCCAAATACCCTCGGATGTGAAAGAGAGGGTTTCTTACCAGTCCATAGCTCTTGTGGAGTCTTATCCTCCAACGCTGATGAAGGTGATCTGTTGACCAGGTAACATGCAGTCTCCACCGCCTCCGCCTAGAATTCCTGTCCTAACCCGACACCACTGAGCATGCTTCTTGCCCTTTCCATAAACGTCTTGTTAATTCTTTTCGCAACTCCATTTTGCTCGGGTGTATATGGAGTAGTCTTCTACTGTGCTATACCACACTTCTTACAGAATTCTTCAAATTCCTTACTGCAAAACTCTCCACCGTTATCTGTCATCAACACTTTTATCTTCTTCTCTGTTTGGTTTTCTACCAGAGCCTTAAATTCTCTAAACCTGTCAAAGACTTTAGATTTCTTCTTAAGGAAATATATCCATGTATTCCTTGTGAAGTCATCTATAAATGATACATAGTACACAAAATTACCCAGTGATGGAACCTTCACAGGTCCAAACACATCACTATGCACAAGTTCTAATATATGTTTCGCCCTCTTACCACAAGAGGGGAAACTCACCTGATTCTACTCCCCATATACACAATTTTCATATAAATCAAAATCCAGAGAGCTATTACTCATACCTTCTACCATACCTTTACCATGAAGTATTCAAAGGCCTTTCTCTCCAATATGTCCAAGCCTTTGATGCCACAACATGGTCTTCTCTCCAGAGACCACTAGATGTTTTGCTCCACTTCTAGGAACCACATAATTGTTGCACCCATCAACAACAATGCTACCTTGCAGCTTGTACATAGTTCCAATTCAAACTCCCCACATCAATACCAGTGCTCCCTGAACCATATTGCAGGTATCCTTCTCGAACACTGTTTTTACACCTGCATCATCTAGCCTGCTTACAGAAATCAGATTTCTAGCTAACGCAGGAATATGCAGAACACCTGGAAGTGTTCTAACCCTTCCCCCTTGCAATTTCAACTTTACTTTTCTACGACCAATGATTCTAACCTTCCTGTCATCCCCCAAGAAGACATCATCGCCATCATATTTCTCATACTCGTAGAACCACTCTCTATGGGGAGTGAAGTGAAAGGATGCACCTGAGTCAATCGACCATGCCTCATGATCTACATGTGTACTTGAAGAAGAAGCCAAGTACACATCCCCACCTTCATCTGAGATGGTTTTCGCCTATGTAGACGGAGCATCATCAGATCCCTTTCTTTGTCAGGAGCTTTAGATTTATAGTCCCTTTTGTAGTGCCCTTCCTTTCTGCATTTCCAGCACACCACCTTTACAAGTTTTCCAGGAGATTTAGATCTCCCTCTAGACTTATATCTCCCACTCGATGAATTTTTTTTTTTTTTTTTTTTTTTTCTGGGACTGTCCTTGTACATATAATGCATCACCATTCCGGATCTCCATATGTTTCCATCTCATCTCCTCCGTCAACAAGGATGGTCACACTATTTCATCAAATTGCAAGGCAGTTGCATTGCTACCTATTATAATAACCAGACTATCCCACGAATCTGGTAGAGAACACAACAAACCAATGCACTTATCTTTATCTGACATTTTAATATCAACAGATAATAGTTGAATTACCACAGTATTAAATGCGTTCAGATACTCTATCACCAAGTCTCCATCTTTCATCCTCAGGTTATACAACTTTTTTCGTAGGAGAGTTTATTCATTAGAGACTTAGATTGGTACAAAGTCCCTAACTTGTCCCACAAAGCCTTAGACGTAGCTTCCCCCAATACATTCAATAATACTGAATCCGAGACACACAATCATATTGTGCTCTTTGCCTTCCAATCCAACTTCTTTCATTCTTCATCAGACACTCCTGTTAGTTTAGTACCCAGATCTACTGTGATCCACTGATCTTTGTCCACCAACAAATCCTCCATCTTGAATTTCCAAAACTCAAAACTCTAACCATTAAATTTCTCGATCTTTATCTTTCCACTGCTCTCCATCTTCTTTCACCACCAAAATTGATCTCACAGATCTCCCACTGAACAGGGTCTACCACAGGCCTAAGCGAAACTCCTCAGCAGCAAAGGTGTCCCCTTGAAGCCAAAACAACTCTAATTCCATATGTAGGTTTTAACCAAGTACAGAAATTACTTGCATACGAATTCTAAAACACAGAAAATAAACAATGCAAAAGCATAACACATAAAACACATATGCACAGAGATTTTCCCCTGGATCCCAAAACCGGGACTACGAGCTTTATTTTTCATTATGTTCCTTTCAATGTTATAACACATATTTATACATGCCAAAGAATCCAATACCATGGACCTAAAACCATCGCGTCCAAAACCATGGACCGAAAACCATCACGTCCAAAACCATGGACCAAAAACCATCGCATCCAAAACCATGTGCGAAAACCATGCACAAAACCATAGGTAAGTCCATCCAACCTAATATAGGGTCCAAAAAAAATTTCCCCGGGGCACTGCCCAAGACCCCATAGAGGGGGGATACTCGCCCCCCCTCAAACCCCCCTGTGACCCCCTACTGCACAATCGCCGCAACGAAGGGGGGGCTCCGCCCCCCTTCTAAACCCCCAATTCACTACATGGGCTAGTCATGGAAAGAATATAACACAACCCAACATTGGTCAGAAACCTTTGATCATAATAATGTAATGGAATATCTAGAAAGATGTGGCATGAAGCAAGGCAGCCTTATGTTTTCCGAAAACACTAAAACTAGGTGTTTTTTAACCCATATGTGTTGGATATGGATTGGTGGTTCGTATTAAGACACGACCCTAGATGAAAACATATTTTTTTGAACAACAACGTTATCATGCCAAGCGTTGAATATAATTAGGGTGATGACAATGGAGAGTGATATGTACTTGTTATTTCATCATTTATACTATTGTTGTATGTTTTTGTTGTCATTATTTCACTAATTATATTTTTTTTCTTCATCTTGTTGGAATATTATAATATAATTGGTAAGATTCACAAACGTTTTTACATGTTTTTTTGGTTGTGGAAATATTTTTACAATACTTAAAACTAGGTATTTATAATTGGGTATATTATCTATGAGAATAAGGATTCAAGGTCACAAACGTTCTCTGATAGGAAAATGAGAACACCATAATGAATTTGTGATGGTGATTATGAGGCATTTGTTTGACTTTAAAATAGACTTGGTGATGCATTTTTGTCTCTTATTTAGATTATGTGAAATAAATATATATTTTATGATGTATTTATAACTAAATTATTTAAATTAGACATGTATTTATCATTGTGTACATGATGCAATATTAGCTAAGAGAAATGTGTAGAACATGAATTTTTGTGACTATTGTGTGATAAGTATGTGAGAAAAATAATATTTTTTGAGTTGTTCATTAAGAAACAATCAAATATATTATTTGTCAAAAGTTTAAATCTAATATATTATCATTTTTGTATTATTTAACTCATATTTATTATTAAAAAGAGTTAAATGTAAACTAGTACAATAGAAACAAAGAACCAAAATAGCATCAAAATAGAATTTTTTTTTAAAGTTATATTAAATCTAAAATAATTGCGTCAAGAGACGCAGTGTAGGAGAGAAATTAACAAATTAAAAATAATAATAACAAAAGAAATGAATGTTGGCCATAATTACAATACTTCAATTTTCACCTTGATCTTATATAACTTTATGTAGAGATATAAAGTAAAAAAAAAAAATAGCTTTTATTATGAGGAAGAAATGTAATGAGTAAAAAAAATATAATTTACTTTTTACTACAAGGAAGAAATGTAATTTTTTCACATGAGAAGAAATAGTATTACGGATATTACATTATTTGTAAGTCATTCTATGTTCCATTTACATGTGATTTTTAAAACAAATATATATTCATAACAAAAAATATTTTCCTGATAAATAAAATATTTCAATGTTAATATTAAATAACATATTTTTATAGATACTTTATATAGGTAAAAGTAAATAATTTAGATTGAAAATTTTCTTATATTTTCACTTTAGTGAGAAAGATTGAGAGAATTCTTATTCCAATAATAGTTACTTTCTAATTTAGTGTGTGAGGAATATTTGTAAATTTTCAATGTTTAATATGGATTTGATATGTAATACTTTTAGAAAATATTAATAAACATATAGGAAAAAATTATGAGGGAGCGTATTTCAATATTTTAATGCAGAGAACGTGAATTATAAGTAAAATATTTCAATGTCAACTACATATATATTATACCATCCTAGATCCATCTTATGATCCATAAATTGTCGTGCATATTCCATTGGACATTTCGTCATAATAGATCTGATAATAATATATTAAAATACTGAAATTTTACATTATTACATTTTTATTAAAATTCTATATTTGTAGATTTAACTCTAATTAGTGGATGCATGTGAATGGAAATTATGTATAAAAGTAGAGAATGACAAAATAAACTCATACACACACATAATACACAAAATATGTTCTCTAGGAAACCCTTTCGAGAGAAAACCCAGCTAGAAGGTTAGGTCACTTCGCTCTCTTTCTCTGTCTAGAAATATGGCTATAGGTAAAAATGAGTAATTCTTGTGGCCTGTGGGCTGCTACAGTGTATAGATACTCTCAATGTGCTATACCTCCTATATCTCATCTATCTTTTCTCAACTATGGAACATAATGCTCTCGAAAGAATTGAATCCCTCTTCCTCCTAGTGGCCTGGTTAGAACACAACCTAATAGCCTATTAGTGGTTAATTGTGACTACATCAACTCTTAACTAGAGTTACAATATAGACTCTTCCATAGCCTTTTACATCACAAACATGTGGAAAACCCCTTTTTCCATGAATATTGGGAGCTGATGCGGCATACTCCCGAACTATAGGTGTGAAAACAAAAAGATTAACTTCTAAGTGGCATAACATTTGCATATGGACTCCAATTGACGCGCTTATTACGTTGTTGGAAAGATATCTATGTGTAGAATAGTATAAATTATTGTTGTGCTAGAGAAGAAAAGTTTTACCCCCAAAAAACATCATTTGATGCCTCAAAATGCTCTCAGAAGGTTTCAGATCTCATTTTTCCAAACTGGGTCCCGTTGGTAAAAACAATCATCTCAGTTGATTCCTCCACTTTTACCACTCCAAATGCATCAAGATAGATGAAAAATAATATGATGATCCAATTTGGATCACACCTCCCCATTTTTGGAGGATTTTGGTCCCCAAAAGCTTCTACTATATGAGGTGATGAATTTTTTCCTCCACCTTCTCTTTGGCATACCATTTAGCTTTGCCTAGATTTTTTCCCTTCAATCCAATATGCCAAAGGTCATGCTTCCCATGTCTTCTAGTTCTCGACCTCTTCTCCAAAACTATTTCTTCTGTCAACTTTGCCTAAACATCTAGTACCAAACCCTCCACATAATGTAGGACTTGTTCCTCTTCCCAACCTAGCATGGAAGGCTCATAGAGTTTCAAATTCTCTACATTAAAAATTGAATAACTACGCATATAGTGTGGTAAACTGAGTCGATAGGCATCATGAACCACCTTTTCCAGTATCTCAAAGGGACTATACCTTAGAGCCTTGATTTTCTTACCAGGCCCTTGCAGCCTCTCCTTGTTCAAATGTAACCATACTTTGTCTCCCACCTTGAATTACTTCTTTGTTCTATGTTGATCATGCCTAGCCTTATACTTCTCTTGTGACTCTAAAGTGTTTCTTGTACCTGTATAGCGATCTACTTGATATTCTCTATAAAATTTTCAACCCTTAAACCATCTCCTGTAAGATCTTCACTCAATCCTCCTTGCTTCCCATATGCAATGTCCAATGGTGAAGGCAGAAAATATCCAAAACAAGTTTCAAATGGGGACTTACCTGTAGAACTGTGGACTACTCTATTTTAGGAATGTTGTATATATACCATATTTTCATCCCAAGTATTCAGATGCTTTTGGTTGTATCCTGTTAGAAGTTTCACTAAAGTCTTGTTGACTATTTCTGTTTGTGGATGGAATGATGTATATGTCTTCAACTTCATGTCCATCTTCTCCCACGATATAGTCCATAATGCACTAAGAAATTTTGTATCTCTATCTGGAATGATGCTCCTTGGTATCGCAAATGCACCCATACCTGTCTAATGAACAAGCTTGTTGCTTCTTTCCCACTGATGGTATTTTTACAGGGCGTCAGAATACACATCTTGCTGAACTTGTCGACTACCATGAATAGGTAGTCATGTCCCTTCTTGGTTGTCAGTAAACCTCCCACAAAGTCCATGGAAATGTTTTCCCAAGGATGAGTAGGTACAGGTAAGGGATAATATAGACCATGTTTCTTATTGCTAGGCTAGCTAGTACAACAAAGAATGCATCTCCTTATGAACCTAGCTAACTACTCTTACATTTTGCGCTAATACACATACCTCTTCAAGTTAGCCACGATCTTCCCTACACTAAAGTGCCTTGCAAACTGATCCAGATTTAAACAAGAATGCAACAAATTGCAAAAATAACCATAAACATAGAATTAATACTTCATTTCATTAATGTAAAATGTTGAAATATGCTTACAAACAAAAATGGAAATAAACTATCTCAGGCGATGGTAGCTTATCTCTGAGGAGAGATGTGGCAGCTACATGCCTGTGCACTGTCTTACAATGAGGCTTGAAGGCCTATTTATTTTTGAGAAATAACGGAAAACCCTAAACATCCAAATCCTAACCCTAGGAGATGAAGCGCCAAACTATGGGCCTCGTTTTGGGTAAATTGGTACATCAACGTCTCGGGGTCATAACTTTGGCATACGATCTTCGTTTGACATGCACAATACCTCGTTAGAAAGATCTATCTAGGGACTACAACTTTGGGGGAGAATAGTCCCATGTTGCTCCCAGTTTTCCTAAAAGAAGTCGTTTAGGGCCTCAAAGCAGCTCCGCAAGTTCAGGACCCAAAAAACTGCCAAAAATAGTAAATTGTGCTACAAATAAGGAAACTGGAAAAATGAAATAAACAATGGTGGAGGTCCAAGTGGAATTGGCGGGTGGCCATCAATATCAACCTGGATCATTCCTCCCCCCTTAGGAAGCAATGGTCCCCATTGCGTTGAGATCTTCCATGAGATGAGGAAACTTCTGCTGAACTTGGTCCCTGGTGAGCCACTTTCCCTGGTGAAGGAGTTGGCCTGATTTGACAACTTGATAGAGTTGGATCTTCTACTGGTGAGTGTGCTTGATCTATGTGTCCATGATCCGATCACTTTCATCTTGTTCCATGCAATCTGGATTTAACTCTCTTGGTGTGAGTTGTTCTGCAATGTCGAATGTGTCTAGTAATGGTGGAAAGCATGGTCGACGACTATCCACATTGAATACTCGGTGCAAGCGAAGGAATGGGGGAAGGTTGTGCTCAAAACCATTATTTCCCACAACCTTGGTAGTGGTGTAAGGACCATATCGTAGTGGTCAAATCTTCTAATCGGCTCTTGTAAGGCATTCTTTCTGCAAATGCAACCAGACTTTGTTGCCCACCTGAAGCTTGTGTGGTACCCCTATGGGTGAGGAGAAGTTGTTCTTATGTTCTTTCATGACCATGTCCCTTTGTTGTTGCTACTGCATGGAGGAACCCTTCGCGAGGGTCATGGATGTGGCGATGATCTTCCCCTTACTTTGGGAGAGGACCAAACAGAAAATAAATTTCCTAGTCTATGAGATGATCTTACTGCATTTCTTAGTATAGATCAAAGAGGTGGCGGTAGGTGGGGCTACCTCCGGTATCTTTTATAATTAATTACCCAAAGAAATAATAACAAAGTGAGGCCTTGACTCATACACAACATGTTGCCTCCACAAGTATGGTTGGCCTAATAATACATCACAAACATCTAGAGGTGAAACATCACACAATAACTTGTCTGTGAAGGGCTTGATGCTGTAGGGAAGGTGACATTGCTTGCGAACTCGGACATCTCATTCTTGGTGAAGCCACCCGATACTATACGGTTGCAAGTGTGGTGTAGTCGGTAGGCCCAACTACTTCACGACCTCTGCTGAAATGAGATTCTTTTGGCTCCCACTGTCAACAATGAATTGGAGTGGTGAACCCTTCACCCACATTTGTGACTGGAAAAGATGCTCCCCCTCTTCTGGATCTTCAGGATCATTCTTCTAGACCTTGGTAGTTGCAACAGTGGCACTAGGCTCCACATCAATGATTTTCTTCCCTTTTCCATTCCCCTTGTCACGTTCTGACTCTGGGTAGGAACATGCATCTAATTTTGAAGCCTTCAACTCGGCCACCAGCGACTGCTTGGTTCAACACTCACTTGTGTTGTGAGTGGGGCTCTTATGGAACTCACACCACTTTCTTGTGTCCTTCTTCGACTTCATGGTGTTGTTCTTTTGTTGCGGCTTCGACGGGTTGTCTTGGGTCACCCTGCCTTGGCTTTTTCCTTTGTTCTTTGGATTTGCTAATCCAAAGTCTTGCTTCTTTTCTTTAAACTTCTCCTTGACAACGTATCGGTACACTATGCCGAGTGAGGAGATGTTCAAGAACTCCATCTCTTCCTGGATGTATCTGTGTAGGAAGCTGCGGTATTTGAGTACCAAATGTAGCTCAGAATCCTTGATACCCAACTGTGTGCGAAGGGTGTGGAAAATGTTTATGAACTCGGGCAAATCTTGGTCCCTTCCCTGCCACAACGTGGTCCACTTTATGTGTTTGTCCTCATAGGTTTTGACAGGGTAGTACTACTCCTTGATGGCATCTTGGAATGAATTCCAAGTGGGTGTAGCTGAAAATAATGAGCACATACTTTCATCCTTCTGCTCACAGTAGGTTTCCCACTAGTCCTTGACGTGCGGGGCTGCTTTGAGAAGAGAAAAGATAATCTTTTCCCAACGGGAAAAATCATAAACAGAAAAATACCCTTCTAGCATATTTAACAATTTATCTCTGGCATCTCTGTGTATTTGACCCTCGAATATGGGGATTTCAAAATTAACTTGTACCTTAAACAATGTGGCATTTCCAGAGTAGCTGTTAGAAGTCGATGTGTCACCTTTGGGTAGCCGCTGAAGGATTTGGGCAAAGTTGTCCATCATCACATTCCTTTGTCACTCGAGGGCTTCTTCGAGCAATATTTTGATAGGATCTCCTGCCCCATCATCTTTCTTTTCCTCCGTCATGGGAGGTCATCGCGATTTGCGAGGCTGGTCTTGCAAAGGTTCGACCAATTCAAGCCCTAACTCCTTATATCTAGACCTCATTGGGGACATGCAAAGAAAAACAAAGAAAGAGTAGACTGCTCTGATACCACTGATCCAGATTTAAACAGAAACGCAACAAGTTATAGAAATAACCATAAACATAGAGATGCAGCAGAAATAATACTTCATTTCATTAATGTAAAATGTTGAAATATGTTTACAAACAAAAATGAAAATAAACTAGCTCGAGCGATGGTAGCTTATCTTTGAGGAGAGATGTGGCATCTACATGCCTGTGCACTGTCTTACAATGAGGCTCAAAGGCCTATTTATTGTTGAGAAACAATGGAAAACCCTAAAAATCCAAACCCTAACTTAGGAGATGAAGCGCCAAACTATGGGCCCCATTTTGGGTAAATTAGTACATCAACTTCCCCGGGTCGTAACTTTGGTATACAATCTTCATTTGATGCACACAATACCTCGTTAGAAAGACCTATATGAGGAATACAACTTTGGGAAGAGCAACATTGTGTCCAGTTTTCCCAAAAGACATCATTTAGGGCCTCAAAACGGCTCTGGAAGTTCAAGACCCAAAAAACTGCCAAAAATAGTAAATTTTGCTACACATAAGGAGACTGAAAAACTGAAAGAAACAATGGTGGGGGTCCAAGTGGAATTGGCGGGTAGCCACCAATATCAACCTGGATCACAAACTTTGAGGTGTGAGCCTCTATAATCAATTGCAATCACTCACCTTTAGGAACACATAGTTTATCCTGCCTGTAGAGTATCTCGTCCCATATATGTTATTCAACAGTGCTATTGCCATCATGCACATGACTTTGACTCTAAAACTGCTGATACACCTCCTTGAAGTCCTCATTCTCTGAATATGCCTCTCTATATACATCATGGGAGAATGGATCCATATGCATAAGAGTCCCCAAAGTTGTAGTCTTTGATGTGGGTAGCCTTGAAAGCATGTCATCCAACTTGTTTCTTCTTCCCTTATTATACTTGATCACCTAATGAAACTACTATAGAAACCCCATCCACTTTTAATTTGTGGTATGTTGTAGCTTACTCTAGGCCTACAAGTACTGTAACAGCTGGTGATCCGTGAGTATTACTTTCTCCTTTCCCATCAGATAGTGCTTCCACTTCTTCATGTCTTGCACCATGTCATATAGCTCTTTGTCATAGGTAGGTTATCTAAGAACTGCCCCATGAAAAACTTCATAATGCTAACATACAAACCTTCCTCCTTGCATTAAGACCACTCCCGTAGCATACCCGCTCAAATCTGTCTCCACTTCGAAAGGCCGTTGCAAGTTTGGTAATGCCAAAACTAGTGCTTTTTTTATCTATTCTTTAGTTCCTAGAAAGCCCTTTACTGATATTTTCCCTATTGGAAAGCCTTTCCACTTGTTGTTATGACATGGAGCGGTGCTACAACCGTTGAAAACAAGCCTATGAATTTCCTCAATTATTGTCCTACCCAAATGAAACTCCTAACCTCAGAAAAATAATAGGCACCGACCATTTCATGATGGCCTCCATCATAGAAGGATCTATCTTCAGTTCTCCTCCACCGATCACATACCCCAGATACACCAAAGATTGCTGCACAAAATCACACTTCTTGAGATTTGCTAGCAATTGGTGCTTCTTCAATGCTTCTAACACCTACGTCAAATGTGACATATGCTCCTCCCCGATAGCACTATATATCAGTATATCATCCAAATATACAATAACAAATGAATCTATAAAATGACACAATATATCATTCATTAATCTCATAAATGTAGTTGGTGCATTACATAGGTGAAATGATATTAATAACCACTCATACAAACATTGCGTATTTTTGAAGGTGGTCTTCCATTTATCTTGTTCTTTGGCTAGAACCTGGTGATATGAAGACGTGAAGTCTAGCTTGGTGAACTATTTTTCTTATTGCAACTGATCCAACAAATCATCTAACCTCAACATGGGAGATATTTTCTTGAGCGTGATTTTGTTCAACGCCCTATAATATATACACATCCACCAAGTCCCATTCTTCTTCGGCAAAATGATGATGGGTGACCCACATGGTGATGTACTTGGTCAAATGACACCTTATTCCAGGATCTATTACAACTATTTCTTCACCTCACTTGCTTCTATAACAGACTACCTATATAGAAAAACATTCAGTAAGGGGGAGTCCGACAATAGTTGGATCTCATGTTCCACTTCTCTCTTAGGTGGTAGTCCTATAGGCTCTTGGAACACATCTCTATATGCATTTAGAAACTCTCCAGTTGTTTTTTTATTTTATTAGTACACCCCTCTATGGTTTGCTTTCCTCTTATTGACTCCTCTACAAACTGAATTTCTCTTAAAAACAATAAACATAATTCTTTCTTGAACTGACCATTTTCGTGGCTTGGTTGGCACTTACCAGTGAAATTTTTGACTTGCCTTTCTGTGCATTGATGATGAACGATTTTCCATCCTTGATGAATAGGTATTGGTTATCTCTACTCATGAATATTAAGTCACGCATGTATGTGTATGGTCTCCCAAACACAACTTCAAATACATCAAAGGGAACCACATCGAGATCTACTTCATCAATAAAATCAACATTGATAGAAAATCTAATTTTGCATTGTTTTGTTGCCTTCAGCTCTGCATCCTTATTTACCCATCCCAATGGATATGGGTTTGGATGATCACAAACTTCTAGCCCACACTTCTTGACCAACTCTGCTATAATGAGATTTCACTGCGATGCTAAGTCAAATACAACATCAATCTTTGTCTTCTTGACCTGTATATTTATATGGAAGAGCTTGGACATTTCTTCCTATTCCTGTTGTTGAAGGCTACTCACATTCACCTCCTCTTTTATTGACGTACATTAAATATTCTCATCCATATCTGAGTTGCTTTCAACTTGGTTGTTTGAATGAGTGGCCATGAGATTCTTCTTCTTGTTATCTTTCTTCTTTTTCTTCAGGTTTATCTCTGGATGCAAATTCCAACATTTTTCCTCTGTATGGCCATCAATGTTACAGTGGTTATAGTGGTTTCTAGGATCTTTGCAATGTTGTGTTGTGACTACCATCTTATTATCTTTTCCCCCTTTTTTCTTCTTCTTCCCCTCCTTATAAGTGTCTAGTTTCTCCTTCCGCTTTAATCCGTTGGATTAAACTCTCTTCAGGCTTATGTTCTCCTGGTACTATGCATGTACACAAGCCTCATCCACTAATTTGGGCTTGAACAACACCAATTTCTCACACAGATGGCAGTGCAGACCCCCTAAATACTTGAGGAGTACATCTGGGTTATTTGGAGAGATACCAAACATTATAGCCATCTTCCTAAATTTTGTGGTGTACTCCTACACGCTTTGGCTCGGCGTTCGCCTGAATTAATGCCATCGGATCCACTAGTCCTCCACATACCCAATGTAATAAAAATGTGATTTAATGAGGGTTTTGAAATCTTCCCACTTATTCACTAGAGGTTCTCCCTCCAACCTCGAGGTTTTCATGTGTCTCTCCCACCAAGTTAGTGCATGGACCTCCAATTTCAGTAGCACAAATGAGATTCTTTGTCCTTCTTTAATCTGATCGGTATTGAAGTAGACTTCTAGTTGTTGCAACCAATGGTTCAACTTAAAAGCATCAATATCACCATAGTACAACTTGATATCAATTTTTTCTTCCATTTTAAACAGGGAATGTGATTGGTTCATGACACTCGAACTAGGTTAATGTTTTTCAAGCTCCTTCTTTGACTAGTTCTCCATTTCTCCCCAATCTTCTGAGCCACGTTCTAATTTCTCCTCTACATCATTTAAACCCCCATATTTTAAAAATATCCCCATCTTATTATTCAAGGCCACCATGAGGAGGCTTACATTGCAGTTGATATCTGCAACTTGTTGTTACAACCACATAAACCTCACCACTGCAGGATCACGAGGTTCATTTACAAATTCATCTCCCATGATTAGGGTTTTACGATTTTCATCCATGATGATCTAGATCCCTTCAATCTCCACAAAATACCCAAATAAACTTGATATGATACCAAATGATCCGTAAACTTCTGTGGATATTCCATTGGACAGTTCGTCACAACAGATCTGATAATAATATATTAAAATACTTGAAATTTACACTATTACAGTTTTATTAAAATTCTCTATTTGTAGATTTAACTGTAATTAGTGCATGCATGAGAATGGAAATTATGCAAAAAATTAGATAACAACAAAATAAGCTCACACACATAAGACACAAAATATTCTCTCTGGGATACCCTTTCGGGAGAACACCAAGCTGGAAAGTGAGGTCGCCTCGATCTCTTTCTCTATCTGGAAATATGGTTGTAGGTACAAAGAAGTAATATTTGTGGCCTGTGGGATGCTACAATGCACATATCCTCTATGTGTGCTCTACTTCCTATCTCTCCTGGAAATATTTATGATGAATCCTATTAATAGGTATATTTTGAAGTTCATTATGTTATCCTCCACCCCTTAGGATTATCCTTTTCTCACATTAATTCACATTTTTAGTCATGATATGCTTAGTAAGAAGAGTAAAAAGTGTTTGTCATAGTATTTGGCCTAATGTGATCAAATTGCAGAAAAAATAAGCATTTTGGGGGCATTTACTACCTAGGGGCTTGATGGAGACAACCAAGAGAGAATATAAGGGGGCTTGTCCACCTCCTTAACTCTTTAACTTGGCTTGAGATTTTTGGGTTTTGTTATATTATTTCCACAACTAGACGCCCTATATTAGGTGGGCGAACCTACCTATAATTTGTGCATAGATTTTGCACATGGTTTTGGGTGCGATGGTTTTTGGTCCATGGTATTTTGTAGATCCGGTCAAGGGAACTACGTTTATGATCTAATCTAGGATTAATGGATTGGGGTTCATGGATGCTTCAGCATGTATATATATGTATTGTAACCTTTGAAAGGAACATAATGAAAAATCAATACGGTAGTTCCGGTTTTTGGATCCAAGGGAAAATATTTGGACATATTTGTTTTATGTGTTATGCTCTCGCCATTGTTTATTTTTTGTTTTTATAATTCATATGTAGGTAATTTCTGTACGGGATTAAGACCTACATTTGGTATCAGATTTGTTTTGGCTTCTACGGGATGCCTTTGCTACTGAGGGGTTTTGCTCGGGCATGTGGTAGACCCTATTCAGTGGGAGATTTGTGGGATCGATTCTTGTGGTGAAAGAAGATGGCAAGTAGTGGAAAGATAGAGATCGAGAAATTTAATGGCCAGACTTTTGAGTTGTGGAAACTAAATATGGAGGATCTATTGGTGGATAAATATTAGTAGATCACATTACATCCAGGTACTAAACCAACGGGAGTGTCTGATGAATAATGGAAGAAGTTGGTTCGGAAGGAAAAAATCACAATAGATTGTTTGTCTCAGATTCAGAAAAGACCATGCTATGGCATCAAATGTTGGCATTATGAGACAAGTGTTGTCCTTGATGGCAAATCACACTGATGACAAATCATAGTGCAGAAGGATAGCAGCAAGGAATTGATGATCAGTCTACAAGTATGAAGAAAAATATATACACGTTGGTTCACTATATACCAAGTCGCGTATACAAGCAGGTTCACTATATACCAAGTCACGTATACCCAGGTTCGCTATATACCAGGTCGCGTGTACATGCAGGTTGGCTTCAGTAAAAGAGCGTGTATGTGGAAAACTTATCTTTGGTCCATGGCGGTTATTCCTTGGAAGTTGTGCCTATGGTTTTGGACCATGGTGTCTCGACGGACGTGTTGATCCCTAGTTTTGAAGTTGATGGTATTGTGTTACTATGGTTTTGGCCCGAGGTATTGAGCAAGGCCTAAGGCTATATAAGGAGAAGAAGATCATTAGGCAAATGCATCTGAAAAGTCTTGAATATCTGATGAAGTATTAGATCTAGTATGCAGGTTATTGGTTCATGATGTATTGCTTGATCTGAGCTAAGGAGAGATCTCATCGGTTGATGGAGAACAAGATCTAAGGAGAGATCGGGATCAAATGGTTTGAAATGAACTATCTTTATATGGTTGATTATGCGTATTTCTAGATCTCCATACTGACGCAATGTTATGTTCTGGGTATAACTGATATCTGGTACAGCTGCAAGTTATGAAAAAAAAAATTTAGATCTGTACGCAGGTTGTCTTCGGTAAAACCGCGTGTATACGCGGGTTGCCTTCATTGAAGTAGCGTATATCTTTTGGAGATTGATTTTTGGGTTGCAGCTGGGTCTGACTGTTATTGCAGAGTTCTGTAGTCTGCTCTGTGTTCTGGTGACTAGATTTGACAGGGTTTCAGTGGTTCAGTGATTCAAAGATTGTTGATGCGAGTATTGGTTGTTTTGTAATCTGCTATGAAAGTTGAATGAATTGTGGTCTTCAGATTGTAATATTGTGCTTCAGGAATATCCAGTCTGAAAATGTATGAAAAGTGGTACCTGAAGGAAAGAAGATTGTAGGCCTGCACCTACGTACTAGTATCTTAGCTAGTACAAGAGCAAAGGGGGTTGGAGCTCCCTTCCAAGGAAGTTTGGAGAACGAGAGAAGGTTGAAGCCTTCTGCAGGTTGTAGCCTGCGTACTGGTATAAGGTTGCACCAGTACAAAAGATTGTAAACTGAAGTTTCATATTAAAGAAAGATAGAGACGACTTGCAGCAGGTGGTTTTCACCCACATTGGTTTTCCACCTTATATCATGGTGTTCATGTGTGTGTTTTCTGTGTGATGATCTGTTCTGTTATACTGCACCTGTTTTACTATCATGGTTAATAATGTCCTGATGCATTTACTGAAGATAAGCTACTGAATCATAAGTTTTCTTGTTATACGCTGGTTGCTTTAGACAAAGTTGTGTGTACACGTTGTTTCACTTAACTGAAGTAGCGTATATGTTTTTGAGCATAAAATGAAAAAAAAATTATGATAATACTGATTCACCCCCCCCCCCCTCTCAGTATTATTTCCAACAATTGGTATCAGAGCAGGTCCTTCAGAGAAGCTTGATCGCTTGAAGGTAGATCGTTCATCATGAGCAACTACGAGAGAGAAGCATCAATCAGGCCACCGGTTTTTGATGGGACAAACTTCAATTATTGGAAGGTAAGAGTTACTGGCTATCTTCAATCTCTTGGTACAGAAGTTTGGGACATCGTAGAGACAGGCTACACTTTTCCTTCAGCTACTCCTACAGATGCAGCCGAGAAAAAGAAATATGAAACAAATGCGAAAGCAGTCAATACTCTATTGGGATGTATATCTCAATCAGAATTCATGAAGGTAATGCACTATAAATCTGCAAAAGAAATATGGGACAAAATTGTCACGAGCTATGAAGGAGACGAACAGGTAAAGCGTGCTAAACTTCAAACTCTCAGGATTAAGTATGAGACTCTCAGAATGTATAATGATGAAAGTGTGGCTAACTATTTCCTTAGGGTAGATGAGATTGTTAATTGCATGAAAAACTTGGGTGAAGAAATAAAAGAGGCTATTGTGGTTGAAAAGGTTCTAAGATCTTTGTCCCCCAAGTTTGAATCTAAAGTGTCTGCCATAGAAGAAAATGAAAATCTGCAAATTCTCACTATGTCTCAGCTTCACAGAATTCTAAGCGCTTATGAAATGAGAAAGGGAGGTCCATCAGACAAAAGAGAAGCTGCCTTCAAGGCTTTAGGCAAAGAAGATTATTATGAAGCAAGTCACGTGCCAGAAGATGAAGAAGAGGAATCAAATTTTGTCAGAAATCTTCAAAGGGGTTCTGGAAGGTTCAGAGGTAAGTTACCTTTTAAATGCTTTGCTTGTGGAAGAGTAGGTCATTATGCTGCCAGATGTCCTCACAAAGATAAGAATGACAAGGGAAAGGAACCTGTTAAATGGAACAAGAAACAAAATGAAAAGAAGAAAAGCTATTACACTCATGAAGATAGTGATGGTCTTTCAAATAGTGATGAAGATGAACAAGGTAATAGATATAAACTTTTAATGGCTTTTTAAGATGATGACTATATGGATGCTATAGATGTAGAAGGTTTTTGTGAAGAAATGAAAGAGCTCAAAGTTTGCTTAGAAGAGAAGAGTGCTATTATTGATTCTCTACAATGTCAACTAGCTGAAAAGGAAAAACATCTTGAAAAATTGGAATGTGAGATTTTTTGTCTTAGAAAGGAGATTGAGAAAACAAAAGCGATTAATCTTAAATTTGTTAAAGGATCTGAAACATTGGATGAGATTATCAATGTGCAGCGATCTCCTCTGATCAAGACAGGTCTTGGATATAATGGAGAAACATCTCAAGCATCTACCTCTAAAAGCTATCTTGATGCAGCAAGGAGAAGCGAGCAAAGGCCAAATAAAAGTCATCAGGTGAGTCAGGGACAGTTTACCTCAAGAACAAATAAAGACCATCAAGAAATTCGGGGACAAACTGCCTTAAGGACAAACAAAAGCTACAATCAGCCTCAGGTAAAATCTTCCCAATTTTCTCCAAGAATGAATGTGAATAGAAGCTACAATCAGTTGGATGATAGATCTGATTATCGCAGAAGTTTCTTTAATGGCCAATTCTTTTCTTGCCATAACTTCGGTCACAAAGCAGCTCAATGTGTTGCCTACAAGACAATCATGACTAGAGAAGCTCAAAAGCAAGGGAGAATGACTGGAACCATGAAAAGGACTTATAACAACTTTTCGGTTCTTGAAAATGAAGTTGAATGCTCTATTTGTAATAAATTTGGTCATGAAGACTCTGAATGCAGGAGCAGGTTTCGGAAGACAACTCAGAAGGAACAAACCTCAAATGTCAGAACATGGAGAATAAAGGAACCGCAACCAGAAAGATGTGGGATAGCCTTTTATGCAGAAGGTCAAGAAAGTCTATGGTACATTGACATCGGATGTTCGAAGCATATGACAGGGGACAAAGAAAAGCTTGAGTCATATACCGCATTAGAAAAGGGGAAGAAAGTTTCTTTTGGAAACGATATCTCTGCAGCCATAAAAGGAAAAGGTGTTGCTCCATTAAAAGAGAAGGTCAAAGCTGGAAATGTTTTGTATGTTGATGGATTGAAGCATAATCTTATGAGTGTCAGTCAGATGTGCGATCAAGGAACAAAGGTAATATTTAGATCAAATGGATGTTGTGTTCGTGACCTTGATACAGGTAAAACAGTGATCAAAGGAAGAAGGACTCCAAATAATCTATACATATTTGAAGAAGGACCACAACAATGCTATTTGAGCAAGGATGATGAACACTGGCTATGGCATCGGAGGTTGGGGCATCTAAGCTTTTCACAAATAAGGAAAGCATGCAAATATCAGGCAGTTCGTGGTCTTCCAGATATCAAAATTCCAGACAACACTATATGCAAATCTTGTTAGTTTGGAAAGCAAACCAGAACTAACTTTCCAGAGAAAGAAGGATCGGCCAGCATACCTCTTGAGCTAGTCCATACAGATGTATGTGGTCCATTTAGGAAAAGGACACCTCGAGGAGAAGAATATTTGATATTATTCATTGACGATTTCTCCAGGTTTGTCTGGTTAGGGCTTATGAAGCACAAAGATGAAGCATTCAAAAAATTCAAATCCTTCAAAGCTTTGGTTGAAAATGAATCAGGACACAAAATTAAGTGCCTCAGATCTGACAGAGGTGGGGAGTTTACCTCAAACGAATTTTTCGATTTCTGTGAAGAACATGGGATAAGAAGAGAATTCTCTATAGCTAGAACTCCTCAGCAAAATGGGGTTGTGGAAAGAATGAACAGAACAATCCAACAAATGGCTCGTGCTATGCTTGATGAATCAGGTACTCCCGCAACTTTCTGGGGTGAGGCTGCACATGCTGCAGTTATTATTCTTAACAAAACAAATGTTCGAGTAAACAGCACTCAAACACCTCATGAGCTCTGGAGTGGTGAGACTCCTTCGGTGAAGCATTTCAAAATCTTTGGGAGAAAATGTTATATTAAGAATACTAATGAGCAACTTGGAAAACTTGAACCAAGAGCAGATGAAGGCATTCTTCTTGGTTATTCTCCACATAGCAAAGCATACAAGTGCTACAACAAAAGACTTGGCAGAATTGTTGACAGCATTGATGTAGTGGTTGATGAGAAGGGATATATTCCTAGGCAAGTTCATCATGAAGACATTGAAGAAGATGAAGGCTACCCTCAAAGGCAGAATGATGAAGAAGAAGAACCTCAAGAAGAACCAGAGGAGCAGACAAGAATAGAAGAGAAGACTCCATCCAGATATGTTCAAAAGAATCATCCAGAATCTCAGATTGTGGGGCAGAAAGAAGCAGGAATACAAACAAGAAGAAGAATTGCAGAAGCTTCAAGCTATTTGGCATTACTCTCTTCCACTGAACCACAAAATGTGAAAGTGTCATGCAAAGATGAATGTTGGCTCAAAGCAATGGATGAAGAACTTGAGCAGATCGAAAAGAACAATACTTGGGAATTGGTTCCTAGACCAAAAGATAAAAATGTCATAGGGACTAAATGGGTCTTCAAAAATAAATTGAATGAAAATGGAGAAGTAATTAGAAACAAGGCCAGACTTGTTTGTAAAGGGTATGCGCAGCAAGAAGGAATAGATTTTGAAGAGACCTTTGCTCCTATTGCAAGACTTGAGGCCATCCGAATGTTCCTTGCTCTCTCAAGCTTTCAAAAATTCAAGGTATTCCAAATGGACGTGAAATCAGCCTTTCTGAATGGAGACTTAGAAGAAGAAGTATATATTGAGCAGCTAGATGGTTTCATTCTTGGGAATGATCCAAACCTTGTATGCAGATTGAAAAAGGCTCTCTATGGTCTCAAACAAGCTCCAAGGGCTTGGTACTATCGCTTGGACAAATATCTTCACAAACAAGGTTTTTCAAAAGGATCAGCAGATAGCAATCTCTATATGAAAGTTGAAAATAACAAATTGCTAATACTTGTTGTGTATGTAGGTGATATTATCTTTGGTAGCAATGAAGAGGCTATGAGTCAAAACTTTGCCTTGGTTATGCAGAAAGAATTTGAAATGTCATTACTTGGAGAATTGACATACTTTCTTGGATTGCAAATCCAACAAAATGAAGGAGGTATTTTCTTGTCTCAAACCAAGTACCTCAAGCAGATCTTGAAGAAGTATGGCATGGAAGATTCAAAGCCAGTTTGTACCCCCATGGTTAGAGGATGCAGCCTCAGTGCAAATGACGAATCAACAGCAGTTCACCAACCCACTTATAGATCCATGATTGGGAGTTTGCTTTATTTGACAGGCACCCGACTAGATATTATGCATGCAGTAGGAATTGTTGGAAGATTTCAAGCCAACCCAAAGGAAACTCATCTTCAGGCAGTCAAAAGAATCTTCAAGTATCTTCAAGGGACCCAAAACTATGGCTTATGGTATCCTAGAGATACAGATCTCACTCTTCATGCTTACACAGATGCAGATTGGGCCGAAAGTGTGGATGATAGGAAAAGCACAAGTGGTGGTGCTTTCTTCATGGGTTCCAAATTAGTATCTTGGTTCAGCAAGAAACAGAGTTCGATTGCCTTATCTAAAGCTGAAGCAGAATATGTGGCTGCGGCATCTTGTTGCACACAACTTCTTTGGATGATGCAGACCTTGCAGGATTTTCAAATCACTTGCACTCCACCAGTCTCTATCTTATGTGATAATACAAGTGCAATCAGCATTTCAAAGAATCCAGTCATGCACTCAAAGACCAAGCACATACCAATCAAGTACCATTTTCTTCGGGAACAAGTGCTTGAGCAGAAGGTCAAGCTGGAGTATGTTCCTTCTAAGGAACAAGTTGCTGATATTCTCACAAAACCACTGCCCAGGGAAACTTTTGAATATCTCAAACAAAAGCTGGGAGTAGGTGATGCTTCATCCTACTGTTGAAGCTTGTCTATTCTACAGAAAAGTTGGTATACGCAAGTTACGTAAGGGAGATCCGCGTATATACGCCGATTTATGCTGGGAACGTCACGTGTATGATGTACGCGTGTTGCAGAAAGCATATCCACGTGCATACGCCGTTTTATGCAGGAGAAGTCGCGTATATGGAGTTCTGAACAGCAAGGGCAGACTCTGGTTGGAGAAGGTCTGAGATGGGTATGCCAGAATTCTTCAGGCACAAGTTTCATGGGGTGCAGCAGACATAGGTTCAGGGGGAGCAACTTAAAGTCTCATAAAGCATTGTTGGCATTTAGATGTTTTTGGTTCTAGTGCACAACTGTTGTTGGTTTTAGGAGAAGGAGCTCAGAAGGAAATCTTGGTTGCTGATCTAAAAGATGTGTATCAGATGCTGCTTGTGACTTTCATAAGTCTTGATCTAGATTTGTTGTCTCTATGTCATGTATCTCTTCTGTGATATCTCTTTTATGGTGTCAAGGTCATGTAACGGCCTATGTTGGTTTCCCCACTATGCCTGGGATGAATGATGTAATATAATTGGTTGTTTCTGATGTATCCCCTCTTGGTTGGGAGTATGGATGTATGTATTGAGTCTTTTGGTGATAGGAAGGTCCCTTATGGTGTATAAGTCTTGGTTCTTTTGAAGAACATCTTTTGCAGATCTTGCCTACAGTCAGAGGGAGCATGTTTCATCACAGCCAAGCAAAGATATCAGCATGTACTCAGGGGGAGCACAGCCCTTTGCCCTTGATGACAAAGGGGGAGAGTGATTTGATTTGGTGTTGTTGCCATCAAGTCCAAAGGGGGAGATTGTTGGCATTATGAGACAAGTGTTGTCCTTGATGGCAAATCACACTGATGACAAATCATAGTGCAGAAGGATAGCAGCAAGGAATTGATGATCAGCCTACAAGTATGAATAAAAATATATACACGCTGGTTCACTATATACCAAGTCGTGTATACAAGCAGGTTCACTATATACCAAGTCACGTATACACAGGTTCGCTAACCAAGTCGTGTGTACACGCAGGTTGGCTTCAGTAAAAGAGCGTGTATGTGGAAAACTTATCTTTGGTCCATGGCAGTTATTCCTTGGAAGTTGTGCCTATGGTTTTGGACCATGGTGTCTCGACGGACGTGTTGATCCCTAGTTTTGAAGTTGATGGTATTGTGTTACTATGGTTTTGGCCCGAGGTATTGAGCAAGGCCTAAGGCTATATAAGGAGAAGAAGATCATTAGGCAAATGCATCTGAAAAGTCTTGAATATTTGATGAAGTATTAGATCTAGTATGCAGGTTATTGGTTGATGATGTATTGCTTGATCTGAGCTAAGGAGAGATCTCATCGGTTGATGGAGAACAAGATCTAAGGAGAGATCGGGATCAAATGGTTTGAAATTAACTATCTTTATATGGTTGATTATGCGTATTTCTAGATCTCCATACTGACGCAATGTTATGTTCTAGGTATAACTGATATCTGGTATAGCTGCAAGTTATGAAAAATTATTTTTAGATCTGTATGCAGGTTGTCTTCGGTAAAACCACATGTATATGCGGGTTTCCTTCATTGAAGTAGTGTATATATTTTGGAGCTTGATTTTTGGGTTGCAGCTGGGTCTGACTGTTATTGCAGAGTTCTGTAGTCTGCTCTATGTTCTGGTGATTGGATTTGACAGGGTTTCAGTGGTTCAGTGATTCAAAGATTGTTGATGCGAGTATTGGTTGTTTTGTAATCTTCTATGAAAGTTGAATGAATTGTGGTCTTTAGATTGTAATATTGTGCTTCAGGAATATCCAGTCTGAAAATGTATGAAAAGTGGTACCTGAAGGAAAGAAGATTGTAGGCCTGCACCTACGTACTAGTATCTTAGCTAGTACAAGAGCAAAGGGGGTTGGAGCTCCCTTCCAAGGAAGTTTGGAGAACGAGAGAAGGTTGAAGCTTTCTGCAGGTTGTAGCCTGCGTACTGGTATAAGGCTGCACCAGTACAAAAGATTGTAAACTGAAGTTTCATATTAAAGAAAGATAGAGACGACTTGCAGCAGGTGGTTTTCACCCACATTGGGTTTCCACCTTATATCATGGTGTTCATGTGTGTGTTTTCTGTGTGATGATCTGTTCTGTTATACTGCACCTGTTTTACTATCATGGTTAATAATGTCCTGATGAATTTACTGAAGATAAGCTACTGAATCATAAGTTTTCTTGTTATACGCTAGTTGCTTTAGACAAAGTTGCATGTACACGTTGTTTCACTTAACTGAAGTAGCGTATATGTTTCTGAGCATAAAATGAAAAAGTTTTTCTGATAATACTGATTCACCCCCCCCCTCTCAGTATTATTTCCAACATCAAAGGCTTGGACATATTAGACAAAAGGACCTTGAATACTTCATGGTAAAGTTATGGTAGTAGGTATGTCTAATAGTTCTCTAGATTTTGATTTCTGTGAAAATTGTGTATATGGGAAGCAGAATTGGGTGAGTTCCCCTCTGGTGGTAAGAGGGTGAAACAGATATTAGAACTACTGCGTAATGATGTGTTTGGACCTGTGTCGGGTCCATCACTGGGTAAGTTTGTGTACTATGTATCATTTATAGATGAATTCTCAAGGAATACATGGATATATTTCCTCAAGAAGAAATCTGAAGTCTTTAACTGGTTTAAAGAATTTAAGACTCTGGTGGAAAACCATACAAAGAAGAAGATAAAGGTGTTGAGGAAAGATAATGGTGGAGAGTTTTGCAAGAAGGAATTTAAAGACTTTTGTAAGAAGTGTGTATAGCACAGAAGGAGACTAATCCATACACACCTGAGCAAAATGGAGTTGTAGAAAGAATGAATAAGACTTTGATGGAAAGGGCAAGAAGCATGCTCATTGGTGTCGGGTTAGGACAGGAATTCTGGGCATAGGCGATGGAGACTGCATGTTACTTAGTCAGCAAATCACCTCCATCATCATTGGAGGATAAGGCTCCACAAGAGGTATGGACTGGTAAGAAACCCTCTGTTTCACAGCTAAGGGTATTTGGATGTGATGCATATGTACATGTTCCAAAGGAGAAAAGAACAAAGATGGATAGTAAATCTGAAAAGTGCATCTTTATTGGGTATAAGGATGGTTTAAAAGGTTATAAGATTTGGAACCCAGTAATAAGGAAGGTTGTGTACAGTCGAGATGCGGTGTTTATATAGGTGAAAGATGTTATTAAACATGGAGTCCTACCAAAGGAAAATAAGAAGATATAGTTTGAGCTAAAGGAGGAAGAATCAGACTCTACAACAAAAGAGGAATAAGAATATGAAGAGCCACAAAATCCGGTTGTGAGAAGATCAGTTTGAGAAAGAAGGCAGCCAAAAGGTATATTCAATTTTCTTTCTATTCAAATTTTTCTTTATCTATTACTGATGATGATCCCAACACTGTGAAGGAAGCAATAGATTCAGAGGATGGAAAACTCTAGAAAGAGGCTATGGTTGATGAAATGGCATCTTTGCACAAAAATGAGGCTTTGGATCTAGTGGAGTTTCTAGTTGGAAGGAAACCCATTGGTAGCAAATGGGTGTTCAAGAAGAAGGAAAGGTGGAGAAATACAAATCTCAGTTGGTAGCAAAACGTTATTCCCAGGTGTTGGGAATTGATTTTGGTTATATTTTTTTTCTTGTTGCCAAGGTATCTTCTATTAGATTACTTTTATCTGTTGCTATTACTTTTGATTTTGAGGTAGAATACATGGATGTGAAGACAAAATTTCTTCACAGGGATCTGGAAGAGGAGATCTACATGAAGCAACCTGAAGGATTTGCGGTGAAGGGTAAGAAAGAACTACTATGCAAGTTAAAAAAGTCTTTGTAGGGTTAAAACAATCACCAAGGATTTGGTATCAGAAATTTCATACATTTATACAAGGACTTGGCTTCACCAGAAGAAAAGTTAATCACTGTGTGTATTTTAAATTAATTGGTGACCGTGTTATTTATCTGGTCTTATATGTGGATGATATGTTGCTAGTTTGAAATGACAAAGAAATTATCTAGGATTTGAAGACCCAATTGTCCTCCAAATTTGACATGAAAGATCTTCGTGCTGCAAACTATATTTTGGGCATGGAAATTAAATGAGATCAGGCATAGAGGAAGCTTTGTTTAAACCAGAGGAAGTATGTTGAGACAATACTACAGAGTTTTAATATACAGGATAGTAAACAGGTGAAGGTTCCTATTCCTATAGGTGTAAAGTTATCTGCTAAACAGTGTCCCAAGACACAAGAAGAGGAAGAGGACATGTCCCATGTTCCATATGCAAGTGCACTCAGTGGTTTGATGTATGCAATGGTCTGTACTAGACTAGAAATTGCATATGCAGTGGGAGAATTGAGCAGTTTTATGTCAAAACCAGGGAAAGAGAATTGGACAACAGTGAAGCAAGTTTTCAAGCGTTTGTGTGGCACTAGTGATTATGGTTTGTGCTACCAAGGAAGACCAAGATTTAACAGAGTTTTGGAAATTTGTGGCTTTGTTAATGTAGACTGGGCTGGTGATCTAAATCAGAGAAGATCTACAAGTGGGTATGTGTTTAACCTATTTGGAGGTGCAGTCAGTTGGATGGGTAAGAGACAATCTGTAGTGGCACTGTCAACTACAGAGGTAGAATACATGGTAGCCACTCATGCAAGCAAGGAAGCACTTTGGTTGCAAGGATTTTGATCAAGTATGGGGTTAGTACAAAGAGCTATAAGGATATATTGTGATAGCCAAAGTGAAATTTTCTTGGCAAAGAACCCTGGTTATCATTCAAATACAAAGCACATTAATGTTTAGTATCACTTTGCGAGGGATATGGTAGAAGAGAAAAAAGGTGTTGCTGGTAAAGGTGGATACTTTGTGTTGGCATTATGATGCATGTGTTGTACTTGATGGCAACCCTCTCATAGAAGAATATCTCACTTATGTATAATTGGGTGAATCCTCAGAAGAGATATCAGATGTGACTAATAGAGGACAGCTCAAAGGAATCAGATGATGAATCTTCAGAAGAGATATCAGATGTGACTGATGGAGGACAGCTCAAAGGAATCAGATGATAGTTCTAAGTGTGACAAGTTAGCTTTGCCATCAAGTCCAAAGGGGGAGATTGTTGGAATTATGAGATAAGTGTTGTCCTTGATGGCAAACCTCACTGATGACAAATCATAGTACAGAAGGTCAGCAGCAAGGAATTGATGATCAGACTATAAGAAGAAGAGAAAGTTCATACACACAGGTTCGTTAAGCCCAAGTCGCGTGTACACGCAGGTTGGCTTCAGAAAAAGCGCGTGTATGTGGAAAAGTACCTTTGGTCCATGGCGGTTATTCCTTGGAAGTTGTGCCTATGGTTTTGGACCTTGGCGTCTCGGCGGACGTGTTGATCCCTAGTTTTGAAGTTGATGGTATTGGATTTCTATGGTTTTGGCTCTTGGTATTGAACAAGGCCTAAGGCTATATAAAGGGAAGGAAATCATTAGGCAAGTGCATCTGAAATGTCTTGAATATTTGATGAAGCATTAGATCCAATATGCAGGGTTATGGGTTGATGATGCATTGCTTGATCTGAGCTAAGGAGAGATCTCATCGGTTGATGGAGAACAAGATCTAAGGAGAGATCGGGATCAAATGGTTTGAAATGAACTATCTTTATGATGCTTATTCTAGATCTACATACTGACGCATGTATTGTTCTATAAGTGTTATGAGTATGACTGATGTCTGGTACAGCTGCAAGTTATGAGAAATTATTTTTAGATCTGTACGCGGGTTGTCTTTGGAAAAAGCGCGTATACACGCGGGTTTGATTCATCGAAGTAGCGTATACATTGTAAAGCTTGATATTTGAAGTTGCAGATGGATCTGATGGTTATTACAGAGTTCTGTGTCTACTCTGTGTTCTGGTGACTGTTGTTAACAGGGTTTCAGTGATTCAGGGTTTGATGATTGTTTTGAGCTTCAATGATAGTTATGGGTCCAGTATGAAAATTGGATGAAATGTGGCCTTTCAGATTATGTGTTGTGCTTCAGTGTATCTAGTCTGAAAATTGATGAAACGTGGTACCTGGAGGTGAGAAGATTGTAGGCAAGCACCTATGTACTAGTATCTAAGCTAGTACAAAAGCTAAAGGAGATCTTTGGAGCATTGTAGCAGGTAGCAGCCTGCGTACTAGTAAATGAATCGGCTAGTACAAGAGCAAAGGGGGTTGTAGCTCCCGTACTGGCATAAGACTGCACCAGTACAAATATTGTAAAAGGATTTTTCTTATTAAGAAGAAGATTGAGATGACTTGCAGCAGGTGGTTTTCACCCACATTGGGTTTCCACCTTATATCTTTGTGTTCATGTGTGTGGCTCTTGTGTGATGTTCTGTTCTGTTATTCTGCACCTGTTTACTGTTATATGCTTAATAATGATCTGATGCATTTACTGAAGATTAAGCTAACTGAATTATAAGATCTCTGGATATACGCGAGTTTCATTAGACACAGTGACGTGTACACGCAGGTTAACTTAATTGAAGTAGCGTATATGTTTCTGAGTATGAAATTGAAAAGTTTGATTGATCTGATAATACTGATTCACCCCCCCCTCTCAGTATTATTTCCAACAATTGGTATTAGAGCAGGTCCTTTGGTAGAAGCTTGATCGCTTGAAGGAGATCCGTGGAACAATGGGAAAGAAGCTTAAGAAGAAAGCTCATAAGAAGAAGAAGACATCTCAAAAGATCTATGACAGTGGGAGAGTCGATTGGGGATTAGGTATAAGAAATTCTTCAGATTCAGAATCAGATTCAGATTCAGAATCATTATCAGGTATGAATGTGTTATCCTCTGGTGTTCCTGATATATTTCCTTGTGAAAGTGATGGAAGTGATAGTGAAACTACTGAACATGCTTTTATGGGTGAGCAAGAAAAGTATCAAATAGAGGCAGTATTTAGAAGGCTGGCAGACAAAGTTAAAGATCAACAAGATCTATTGAACAAAAGGGAATGTGCTTTCAAAGAAGAAGTTACCAAACTAAAGGCCCAACTAGAAGAAGGAAACAAGGTAAGAAAGCTACTCAAGGACAAGGAAGACCAATGTCAAAAATTGCAGCATGAAGTGACATCATTAAGAAAAGAAGTCAACGAAAGAAGCACAACCATCAAGAAACTCAAAGATAGATCCAGCTACTATGAAAATCTTGAAGCTACGATCCTCTCACTAAAGGAAGATCTTGAAGAATCCAAGAAGCAGAATGAAGATCTACACCAAGCAATTGAAAAACAAGACAACGAAGTCATCAGCTTAAAATCACAGTTGGAATGTGCCTTCAAAGTTCGTCAAATTCAGCAGGATCTGTATGAAAAGCAAGAAAAGGAGATACTCAATCTAAGGCAACAAATGGAAGAAGGAAGAAAAGATGGAGAAGACATGAAGAAGCAATGTCTAGAAAAGGAGGAACAACTTCAAGTTGAGGTAAATATCTTGAAAGGTAAATTAGAAGAAAAGGTTAAACTTTTGAGATTTCAAGATAGTACTAAAGCCTTGGATGATATTCTTAGTAGTCAAAGGTCTCCTGCAATCAAGACTGGTCTTGGTTTTCATGAATCTGTTGAAGGTGAATCTAGCTCACAAGGTGAGGCAAGGAACTCTAAAGAGAAAACTAAAATGATCAAAAGGGAGATGAAAGGTCAACCCCATCAACAATCAAGGAAAGAGACTCCTCAAAGAAAATCGTTTACTCCTCCTATGAATAATGTTGAATGTTATGTATGTCATAATCTTGGACATGTTGCAGCTAGATGTGGAAGAAGAAGGGTTCAAGACCATCATGTAGAAAGATCATCACATTCAAGGTACTTTAATGGATATTGCTTTGCTTGCAATATGTTTGGTCACAAAGCCGCTGATTGCTACAGGAGGAATATGAAATATGTAAGATGTTATGCATGTAACACGATTGGACATATAGCAAAGGAATGCAGGAACAAAGGATGGACATCACACCAAAAGGAGAAAACCTCATCACACTTGAAGATATGGAGGAAGAAGGAAGTACAGTCAGCACAATGTACTGAGACATAGCACAGCACAGACATATCAGACTCAGGGGGAGCTGAAAGTGTAAAACTTCAGTGTCCTGAATCTCATACGCAAGTTCCTTAAAGGGAAGTCGCGTATATACGCGAGTTAGACACTGCAAAGTCGCGTATATGTCAGTCTGAGGAAAAGCAGTGGGGACAGGATCAGAAAAAGGATCTGATATGATTCAGTCTGTTATTTGCTCTATTGGTTACAGTCTGCTGAGGATGTGTGGAAATGTTTTGTTACTTGTATGATGTCTAGAAGTGTTTTTGATCCTAACTTGAGGATGATGATGTTTTGATGTTTATTGCTGATATATGCATGATCAGATCTAACAGATGGCACTGGTTGAGGGGGAGCATATGCCTTTAGTAATTCATTGTTGGCATTATGGTTTATAATCCTTGGTGATGATTCTTATATGGCTAAATGATATATCTTGCTATGATGTGGTTGTGAGTTGTCTATGATAAACTCTCATATGATTCTTGAAGTTACATAGAAGATGTTCAGATCAGATTTATGGTTGATTCTTTGATGATGCATATATGGTGCTTACATGGTGACCTTCATAAGGACAAGGAGAAGTACAAAGCTTGAATACACATCTTCCTCACTTGATGATGAGTCACTTATATACTGCTGTTGTCATATGCATAAAGATCATACAGTTATGATGCAGGCACTCATGTGGATAAAGATTGTTGCTGATGATGACATCAAGAAGCTTTGTCAAAAGAAGTTTGAGCTCAAGATACATAGTGCTGATTCATGGATGACTCCTCAAAGTCACTTTGTTGGAGACATGATGATGAGTTCGTATCTATATGATGATAGGTTTATACTTACATATGCTAATTGATGCAGATGTTCCTTGGATCATGTAGAGCTTGATGAAATGGCTATGGTGGTTTCACACATGATACAATGTGAATGACTCTGAATTCTGTTCAAAGGGATGAATTGATGCAGACATACCTTGTTATAGGTTGATGACCTATTCTCTACAGGACATTTACAGGTTGCTGATATGGAAATTTGTGTACGCGTGTTGTTTAAAGGATATTTGCGTGCATACGCCGTTTTTCAAGGGGATAGTCGCGTATATGGTGTACGCGTGTTGCGTAAGGGATATATGCGTATATACGCTTGTTTATGTGTATACAGACGCGTATATGGAGATTTGAAGGAAATCAGCAGGGACAGATGTTGGTTGCAGAAAGTCTGATATAGGTCTGACAGAGATCATCTGCCACAGGTTCAGGGGGAGCAGATAATCTTCCAATGATGCATTGTTGGCATTATCTTAGAAGCCTTTGGATCTAGTTCACAAGTTGTTGTTGATTTCAGGTGAATCAAAGTCAGAGGAAGAACAAAAGGATCTCTTGGTTGCTGATCTGAATGTTGATTGACAAGATGCTGGCGATATCAGTTATTTGTGACTTTCATAAGTCTTGGTCTAGATCTATTGTCGCTATGTCATGTATCTCATTTGTGATATCTCTTTTATGGTGTCAAGGTCATGTAACGGCCTATTTTGGTTTCCCCACTATGCCTGGGATGATTGATGCAATATGATTGGTTGTCATATGTAAACTTTTGATGTATCCCCACTTGGTTGGGTGGATGAGTCAATTTTTGTATATCCTCACTTAGTTGAGAGATGGATGTATGTATGAGTCTTTGGTGATAGGAAGGTCTTTTATGATGTATAGAGTCATGTTCTTCTTGAAGAACATCTTTTGCAGATCTTGCCTACAGTCAGGAAGAGCATGTACAACACACTTCAGCGGTACAGAGATTCAGCATGTACTCAGGGGGAGCATGGACAGATTGGTACACCTTGGCATATACAAAGGGGGAGACTATTCAGAGATTTCAGCAGGTACTCAGGGGGAGTATGGACAGTGGAATGATTCAGCAAAGGAAGAGAATATCTTGGTCCACCCTTTGCCCTTGATGTCAAAGGGGGAGAGTGATTTGGTGTTGTTGCCATCAAGTCCAAAGGGGGAGAATGTTGGCATTATGATGCATGTGTTGTACTTGATGGCAACCCTCTCATAGAAGAATATCTCACTTATGTATAACTGGGTGAATCCTCAGAAGAGATATCAAATGTGACTGATAGAGGACAGCTCAAAGGAATCAGATGATGAATCTTCAGAAGAGATATCAGATGTGACTGATGGAGGACAGCTCAAAGGAATCAGATGATAGTTCTAAGTGTGACAAGTTAGCTTTGCCATCAAGTCCAAAGGGGGAGATTGTTGGCATTATGAGATAAGTGTTGTCCTTGATGGCAAACCTCACTGATGACAAATCATAGTACAGAAGGTCAGCAGCAAGGAATTGATGATCAGACTATAAGAAGAAGAGAAAGTTCATACACGCAGGTTCGTTAAGCCCAAGTCACGTGTACACGCAGGTTGGCTTCAGAAAAAGCGCGTGTATGTGGAAAAGTACCTTTGGTCCATGGCGGTTATTCCTTGGAAGTTGTGCCTATGGTTTTGGACCTTGGCGTCTCGGCGGACGTGTTGATCCCTAGTTTTGAAGTTGATGGTATTGGATTTCTATGGTTTTGGCTCTTGGTATTGAACAAGGCCTAAGGCTATATAAAGGGAAGGAAATCATTAGGCAAGTGCATCTGAAATGTCTTGAATATCTGATGAAGCATTAGATCCAATATGCAGGGTTATGGGTTGATGATGCATTGCTTGATCTGAGCTAAGGAGAGATCTCATCGGTTGATGGAGAACAAGATCTAAGGAGAGATCGGGATCAAATGGTTTGAAATGAACTATCTTTATGATGCTTATTCTAGATCTACATACTGACGCATGTATTGTTCTATAAGTGTTATGAGTATGACTGATGTCTGGTACAGCTGCAAGTTATGAGAAATTATTTTTAGATCTGTACGCGGGTTGTCTTTGGAAAAAGCGCATATACACGCGGGTTTGATTCATCGAAGTAGCGTATACATTGTAAAGCTTGATATTTGAAGTTGCAGATGGATCTGATGGTTATTACAGAGTTCTGTGTCTACTCTGTGTTCTGGTGACTGTTGTTAATAGGGTTTCAGTGATTCAGGGTTTGATGATTGTTTTGAGCTTCAATGATAGTTATGGGTCCAGTATGAAAATTGGATGAAATGTGGCCTTTCAGATTATGTGTTGTGCTTCAGTGTATCTAGTCTGAAAATTGATGAAACGTGGTACCTGGAGGTGAGAAGATTGTAGGCAAGCACCTACGTACTAGTATCTAAGCTAGTACAAAAGCTAAAGGAGATCTTTGGAGCATTGTAGCAGGTAGCAGCCTGCGTACTAGTAAATGAATCGGCTAGTACAAGAGCAAAGGGGGTTGTAGCTCCCGTACTGGCATAAGACTGCACCAGTACAAATATTGTAAAAGGATTTTTCTTATTAAGAAGAAGATTGAGATGACTTGCAGCAGGTGGTTTTCACCCACATTGGGTTTCCACCTTATATCTTTGTGTTCATGTGTGTGGCTCTTGTGTGATGTTCTGTTCTGTTATTCTGCACCTGTTTACTGTTATATGCTTAATAATGATATGATGCATTTACTGAAGATTAAGCTAACTGAATTATAAGATCTCTGGATATATGCGAGTTTCATTAGACACAGTGGCGTGTACACGCAGGTTAACTTAATTGAAGTAGCGTATATGTTTCTGAGTATGAAATTGAAAAGTTTGATTGATCTGATAATACTGATTCACCCCCCCCCCTCTCAGTATTATTTCCAACACTTTGAAGAATACTCCAAATGCATTAACAAAGTCTGTGAGCTCTGAGAAGTTCTCTTGGTGTAGAGAAACAATGGGCATTTCAAGGCTAGATAAATGACTAAGCTCTCCTATGGTCCCCTGTGGAAAGAAAACAAAAAGTGGGAGAATGTTCAGTTGTGTTATATTCTTTCCACGAATGGCTGCCCTAGTTAAATCGAGGGGTTAATGGGGGGGCAAAGCTCCCCCTTCATTGTGGCGGCCATAGTGGGGGGGTCACAGGGGGGTGGCAGCCCCCCCTGTCAGGGGGTGTGAGGGGGGGGGGGGTAGCCCCCCTCTACGGGGTCCAGGGCAACGCCCCAAGGAAAATATTTTTGGACTACACTTGTGACCTAATCCAGGGTTAATGGATTATGGTTTATGGACGCTTCCACATGTATATATATATATGTATTGTAACATTAAAAGGAACATAGTGAAAAATCAATCTAGTAGTCGCGATTTTGGGATCTAGGGGAAAATCTTTGTGTATATTTGTTTTATGTGTTATGCTCTTGCCATTATTTATTTTTTGTTTTTAGAATTCGTATGCAGGTAATTTTTGTACATGGTTAAAACCTACAAATATCATAGGATACGCACTCACAAGCTCGAATTCACTGAAAACCATGTAACTCCAAGTACACGTGAAGGTCATGGAGGACTAGATCCAAAATTTTTGAGCTCTTGGAGGGAATCACTCCTATTTTTAAGGGCTTCCATAAACTACCTTTTTGTATAAATAAACTAGCTGAAAGGTTCATTAGGATTCTACTTTTTTATTCAACTAAGAGTAGCCACTTAGGCTAGCGCTTAACATTGTAATTATTAAATTTCATGTGATGTATGAGACTAATCTTCTATGCTAATGAGAAGTTTGTCATTGATCAGCGTCTGAGCTAGTTTTATAGGGTTGAAACCGTTGGTTTTGGGCCCAACCTAGAATATTTATTCCACCTTTTGTATTCCTTTCTTGTTCTTATTTCAAATAATTTCATGTCTTTCTCTTGTTTTAGTAGATGTTAAGATATAAAAACTTGTGATTTCAAGCTTCCCTATCACCTCTCTTGTGGGAAGAGTGATTGGACATATTTACAATCTCAATCAAAAAACATTTGTTTATTATTTTTTGGAAATAGATGGATGTTAGTTACGATCCTTTTGAATTTTTATTCTATGCAACTTAGGTGTTAGTTCACTAATCAAATAGTGTTGTGGAATAGAATATATTTTAGTCAAATTTAACTCATCTTTTCCATCATAACTTTATCTCACCATGTTATTGGTCACTTGATGTATGTATTTGGCTAGTTGTAGGGTTGTGTTAATCTATAGCGGTGGCCACATCTTTCCATCTCCACCTGGAACTTTCCATCTTCTCCCTTTATACCTCACACTGCTCCACAAACTCTATTTCCACTATCATTCTGTTAAGGAAACTAGAATACATCATGAGCATCAACCTTATTGCAAGATAGACCTCTGAGAGGTCCTAGGATTGGCTAGGAGGCTCCCCCAACCTTTATTCACTTCCTCCTACCTTCATACATATTCTCCTGCATTGGACATTTGATGGTGTATGGGTGGTTGTGTAAGTGTTGGCATTGATGCCAAACAAGGGTCAGCATGATGATTGGGTGTTTAGGAGGAATCCCATGGTTGTTGAAGTGATTTGTATAAAATCATCACAGTAATAAGCTTACTGAAGAAGCCATAAAATGATCACCATTGTGATTGAGAGTTTAGTTGTCCAAGCACAAAGTAAAGAAAATTCAATGAGTAGAAAGTTTTGCAGCCTTGTCATAGGTAGAAAATGTATTCAAAACCTACATTAGACCCCATCCAGTGAAAATTTCTCTAGAATATTTTTCCTATGATATGCAGAAGTTCAGAAATGGATTCCTGGATCAAAAGATATGGTCTACTGAAGTTTAGGGTTGTGAAGCCTTAGGAAGGAAGGAATATCATCATATCAGAGGCTCAGGATATCGATGCATCAGCATATCGGTGATTTAGATACCATTCATTGGGTATTGAAATATCAAGGGTCATCATATCGACGTATTGGAATATTATAGGTTCAGGATATCGACACATCGGCATATCTGTGATCTAGAAACTAGTCATCGACGCATCAAAATATCATAGGTTAGCATATCAGTGCATCAGAATATCAGAGGACCATGACATCGGGGTATCAGAACTTCTCAACTATGGTACACTAAGAAATTCTGATAGTATTAAAAGTGTTGAGTAATTCCAAACAAGATTAACAAAGGATTTTGTTTCAAATCCAAGGGTTAAGGGGTCCTCTTCTCTCTTCTCCCAGCAAGACACATGGCAGCTTGAGATTGGTTCTGATAAGCTACAATGTTATTTGATGTCAGCATGATGTTTTAGTATGACAAGACACATGGCAGGATGATTCAATGATATTGGATTCCATAGTGGGACAGATCAAGGTGACACATGCCACCTCTATAATGATTCCACATGGAGTGATGATGTCATATCAAAGCTTGGCATATCGAAGGATTAACATATCATAACTTTAGAACAGATGGTTATTGAAAAGTTCTGATGGAGGGGGCTTCCAATATTGGTTTGGCTCTTAGTCATGTAAATCCAAAGAACCAAGGGCACATAGAAGTAGCAAAGGAAGATCCCCCGCGCCACCCCCCAGCAGGAGAAAAATGCATTAGCACCTTAATGTTAAGTTGCAGGTCACAGATTACGGTGCCATGGAGGATAAATACTCAAGGAGATCAACGTAAGAGGCGCTAAAGACACTAAGACTGAGGAGTATCAGAACATTGCACTACTGTGAATTTGCAATATGGATTTTCTTCGATAACAAAGTATAGAGAATTAAAGGATGTATGGGTCGATAGTTGAGAAATTGAATGCAGGCACAAAGGAGTTGGTAGTTGAAAGGGGCTACACCTCCAAAAGACTCTGTAACAAGAAATCGAGGACAACATTTTTGGCAGAGACTAATTCGATATAATGAAGGAAGCAATATACTGCTTCATGTGCACGAATGGTTGTGCTAAATGAGAATAGAGGAGTCATTTATGTGATCTGTTAAAATATCTGTGGATTAGTAAATAAATTTGGGGCTCTCGAAGGAGTTTGCAGGTCACCTGAGAATTAATTTCTCAACACAGGAGCTATGTGTAGTTAGACTATGAAGAACTACAAGGTATATCTCTGTTTGGGGCACTGTGACAAGAAACTATGAAGAATTGCAAGGTCCATCTCTCTTTTGGGCACTATGATAAGAAATTATCAGAAGATGCAAGAGTGGCAAGTGAAGCCATGCCTAAGTATAGATTGGAAGTTAAAGGAAAAATAGGAGAGACTCCCTTGTGTAGAGTGCCTTAGTGGAAAAAAACCATCACTAACAACGGAAAAGATGGGGATGTGGTCATATCTGTGAGATTGCAGTGCTATGATAGTGTGCATCGAAGCAGAGAGGCTGAAGCACCTGAGAGGATAGTGTAATACAATGACAAGAGCAGCATGAGGATTGTGTGAAAAATTTCAAGGGTAGTGATAAAGTGTAGTCAGTGTAAATCTCTTGATAGTGAAGGCAGAGCGCAGAGGAAGTGTTGATGTAAGTAGTGAGAGTAGATCTAGTGAAAGTGAGGACAGAAGATAGAGTGTAGAATTCAAATCTGCGAACATCGATTGTTGGTATTTTACTTGTATAATTGTATGCCTCTATTTTTAGTTTGAAAATTGTTTGAAATAGTAGAGCAGTGGCAAGAGTAGGTTGGTGCTTGCATACTGAAGAGGTTGGTGCCTCCTGGAAAGTTGTTTCTTGCTAACTAAAGGGGGTTGGTGCCTCCTCTGAGTGGGTTATCACAAACAAACATGTGTAATTAAATGGGTTCTTAATTTAAATCATAAACAAAAAACAAAAATGGTGTTTTTTCCCTCTAGGTTTCCATGTGAAAATCACTCTATCAAATGTGTGCTTCTCATGTTATTGTTGTTTGAACATGCATGTTTGAAATATTGTTGAATAATTTTTTTGTGACTGAATTCTATCACAAGTTAAAGAATATAAGAAGGTACTAAAAGCATAATAAGAAAAATAAAATAGTTTCTTAATTATTGTTTCACCCCCCTCTCAGTAATTTTGTATACATTTGGTATCAGAGACACTGTTCCTTCAGCAATAGTTTAAACACTGGAAGGTATGTCTATAAGGAATTAAGTCTAGGCAAGAGATTCAAGAGGCTTACTCATGTAGAATACTAGTCTTTTATGGGACCAACTATTCTTTTTGGAAAGTTAGAATGGAAGTGTATCTTATGTACCTTGGACTACATGTTTGGACTTCATTACTAGTATACTACAATGTCCCTGATATGCAAATGGTAAAAAATTATATGGGAACGATGCTAAAGCCAAGAATTCCATTCTCTTTGGTCTTAGTCAATCTGAATTGGTAAAATTTATGCATTGTAAGTCTACTAAGGAAGTGTGGGTAAAGCTTAACTAGAGTCATGAAGGAGATAACAAAGTCAAGAAAGAAAAACATCAAACTTTCATAATGAGGTTTGAAAGCTTGAGAATGAATGAGAATCAAAGCATAGCAGAATTCTTCCTTAGAGTTGATGAAGTGACTAATATGATTAGAGGACTTGGTGAAGAAGTCAAGGAAGAAATGATTGTTTAGAAAATATTAAGATCTCTACCCATGAGGTTTAATGCCAAAATATCAGTTATTGAGGAAATGGATGATTTAAAGGATCTCAAGATGGATCAACTACATGGTACTCTCACAACATATGAGATGAGAGTAGGAATAGAAAAATCCAAACCAAAGGAAGCAACGTTCAAATTATCTAGAAAGGGAAAGGAGCACAAAGATCATCAAGACTGCTCCAGCTGTGAATTTGATCAGGAGGTAGCTCAACTAGCCAAAAAACTAAAGTGTGGCTCAGAAAAATATAAAGTTAAGTTTCCATTTAAGGTTTTTTTACTCTGGAAGATTTAGACATTTTTCTTCCAAATTCCCTTATAAAGAAAAGGCTAAAAGGGAAGAGGATCTGAAATTTGGAAACAAGTCTCAGAACCTGTTGAACCTCAAAATTACCCTCTCCTTGACAGCTTTTCTCACTTCTTTCCTTTGGTTTTCCATAAGATTACAAATCCCCATCAATGATAATTGATAGGTTTTTTCTTAAGGAGGGCATTAAATGATTGAAATGTTATATTTCTAATTTTTTTCTATTTGAAAAAGTTTTTTCAAATTAGCTATAGAACACAACCTATTCTACAGCTAACTATGTATTCCATAGCTACTTCCATGGTCTGGCAGGTTCCAGGTGTCAAATGAAGAAACCGACCACATGGGCATCTCTAGAATCGTCTCCACATGGATTCTATCCTAGTCACTTAGCCCAGATTGATAATAAAGCAAGGTCAAGATCGTAATCAAAGGTGGAGTCAAACATATGATACCCGGAAGTAATAGGACTCTTCGTCTACTCTTTCATGGTTAATCAATAAATCCAACAGTTTTGTTGTAGCATTAACTCGGATCCACCACTTGTGTTAATGGTTCTATTGCAAACATCTTGCTCGAATTCAAGTCACCTTTAGTTAATCAGACATTTACGCAGTCCTGTTGTAATACATACATGCCACCTATAGCTAGTTTTCCTCAAAGACAATTATGATTATTTCCTTTTAAATACTGGTTGTACAAAACTGAGAGGGGTTCAAAGAATTTGATGTATTAAGTTTAGACTTTCAGTTCTGTATTTTTGGACTTCATTCCTATCTATAATATAAAATCATGTGCTGACCAATGATCATTTAAAAATAGAATTTTCAATTAGTTAGTAGCTCAACACAGTCAGTTGCAAAGGGCCCTTGAACTAAAGGAGGTTTTCTTTCCATTCGTTTTCTATTTAGTTTTAATTTCAACATTTTCTTTTAGCAGTGTTTCTAACTTAGGTTGATTTCTTTTGGTTTGATTTCTTTTAGTTTTGATGAATGGCATAATGTTAAAACTCGATTGTGCAATCTTGTTTCTCCAACACATTTCATGAAAGGAAACGATTTTTCTTTTAAACAGAGTAAGGTTGAAGTAATGAGAATGCGTTGTTGACTAGTTTACTCATTGTTTTTGTTATTTATTTTCTAGTTTAGATTGTCAATACACTGTGTTAATGAATGTTTTTTATCACCATTTCAAGTTGATACCCATCCTAAACTAAATGGTTAAACATTCACTTCACACAATGGTTTAAATCAATCAGTTACCTTCTGCATGTTTTCATTTAGTTTTCTAGATCATAAAGTACAAAAAGTTGCTTGTATTCCATCTCAAGAAGGTTATCTTTCAAAATTGAAGGTTAGAGTAACTAGAGGTACTTCAGTTGATTTCATTCTCTGTATTTATTTCAACATTCATTACAACTTCACCTTTTAATTTTAAGAATTAGATTCATGACTTAGGATTAATGACAGGATAGGACAGATTCTCTATTTTTCCTTCTTTTAAATTGGATTTTGACTAGTTTTATCTCTTGGTTCACCTTTAGAAAGTTTAGATTCATTTTCTCATAGTTCAGATTGTACATCATTAGGAATCAAAGAATAGAAACCCCCAAAACAATATAAAAATAAAAAACAACGAAGTAGGAAGGGTTAACTAAGCACATATAGTGCACTACACTTCATCATTTTACAAACCTCGGTTGATAATTTCTGCAAGCAATTTAGGACACTAAATTGACTAAACATTTTGGCGCTGTTGCCGGGGAAGTGTAATTAGGTAACCTTATCTCTTACATTCAAAAAAATAAAATAAAAAAATGATATGCATAGAGAAAGAGACTCTAGGGGTAGATTTATAGCTAGAGGCAGGAGTTCAATTCCTATAACACCACCTACTCCACCAAGAATAAGAAGAGATACACCTCCATCTCAAGCTCATACTCCTAGTCATAGAACTCTTGAAGTTCTAAGGTTAGAAATTCAATCAAGAGGATCTCCTACTTCATCTACTAAGGTAGTCCTAGAGGAGGAAAATCTTGGATCTCCAACAGAAGGAGTAGCCTTTTTCACCTCCACAGGGGAGCATATTTTAGTGAATAATTAAGAATACCTAGTGAGGAAGAATAAATAGAACCTCTCTCCCACATACCATTTGTTATCACTCAGAAGTTTTCCCTAGAAGTTGTAAAAAGAAGGAATCATCTGAGGTAACCACAAACCAATATTTTAGTCTTAGGCTCTAGCCAACCTAAGTCCAGAGAGGGCTCTCTCTTTATAATTTAGCTTTGATTTTATGGGATTTTAGGCTAGTTCTTAGCGTTGATGGGGTTTTTGTTTTGAATTTAAGGTTAGGTGGTGGAATTCTTGGAGCAGATGGATAGAGCTAGGTCTTCAAGCCATTGGGCTATGGATTCAACGAATGGATAGCATAACTGGACGAGATCATTAAATTGAATGTTAATAGGGCAGGCTAGCAAAGAAAAATGCAAATCTTCAAGCTTAATGGGTGAAGTAATTCTAACCAGGGTGAAAGGGCAATGAAGAATCCTTGGACCAGGATCAGAATGAAGGAAAGCAGGTGGTCATGAACAAAGGGCAATTAAGAATCCTTTGTTATAGACCAAGGGGAGAAACTACAGAAGCAAGGGAGCAGTTAAGAATTCCCTAAATAAGATAGTTTAGTAGAAAACATTTAAAATGTAAACAGTTAAGATAGAGTGCATTCAAGCAATTTCTGAAATATCATTCCATGTCATACATTTATATTTGAGAGAAACAAACAAGATTATGGAGGCACATAAGAGAAATAACAGTAAATGTGAGAGAATACTTATTTGTATATCACTTTACACAAGAATCCTGTAAAATCTCTGAGCTTTATTCCTTGATCTAGCAAGCCAATCCAGTCATTGATACAATAGAACTTAGAATTGAGAGAAAAAGTATATAGAAATGTCTTGGAATCCACCCCAAATACTTTGAAATGTGAAGTATTTATACAAAAAAAAATTACAAAATATCTCATAACAGTTTGAGATTTAATCTAGGAAATAAAATATCTTCAAGCATGAAGATAGAGACAGATGGAAAATTGCATCATGATGTCCCTTTTATTGTGGTAGTGTTGGCTGTTGCAGTTGAGTTGGAGCCCTTTAAGCTAGTTGATATTTGTATGCTAGAATCTTCTTCACTTTGATATTTCACTGATACTCTTTGACCCTGTTGATCTGTCTTTTACCTATTTCATATGGTTGCCTTCAGATTTACTGTGGTAACTTCTTGATGTAAAAATTTTCATAGTAAATTTGTCATTTTTTCCCACCATTCATCCTTAGGTAACTTTACTTTCAACGTTCTCCTGTAAATTTAGTCTGCCTCTGTGTATTTTGCAAAATTGGGCTTGGTGACAAACAGATGTTTCACCTCATGTTCTAGGAAGAATAGATTTTCTAAAGTATGATACAATACTTTTCCAGTTGGTAGGGCTTTTATACCTGAAGTACTAGCTTGTTCCTTAGCCAATTTCCTAAGTCTGTCAGTGTAGTCCAATTGGGTCATTAGTTTATCATGGATGACCATAGTAGTGGGAAGGCCTCTGTCCCTCAAAATTTTAAATTTGGCCATAAACCTGTCAATGGCCACCTGCATGTTGTGGCACGTTTCTTCTAAGTTGAGCATAAGGTTTCTTTTCGAAAGAACCTTTTTGATTTCTAGGATGGTTTCAGTCCTATTCTCTACACCAAGCTCATGGAGCTCATCCCTGTTCTTACGATTTAGGAGGTGGATGAGTCGATTTGCATCCTCAGGTTGGTCTCCTAACTCTTCCCTTACCTTCTGGATAGCCTGAGTGGATACCTTCACCAATTCAGTTTGCTCAAATATAACTTGAATTGATGGCCAAATATCATTGATAGAGTCAATGATATTGGCCCAGAGCATCTCTTTGGTCTATCCTAGTTGCTTCTGCAGTGTTAAATATTTCTCTAGGACTTTAATTTTCTCACCCATCCTTAGGTCTTTCTGTGTTTCTTCTCTTTGTTGAATTTGGGCAAGCTTACAGTCAGTTTCTAAGGTTGCCACTTTCTCCTTTAGCCTTTTGAGCTCTATTTCCTGGATGGAAATCTCCTCCATGGCTTTTACTAGCTTTGTCGTTTTCTCTGTTGATGTGCCTGCTTCTGTAGATTCAGTTGTGATTGGCAGTGTTGTGGTAGGTGGAGTTATTGGTGCCAATGATGCTGCTAATGTAGAAGGAACTGTTGTTGTCACTGTGGGAATGGTAGTTGTGGAAGTTGTTGCCAGGTCACTTTGTTTGGACTGAATCAAAATGTCCAACTCCTTCTCCGTCTCTTTTAGTTGGTCATTTAGCTTTAGGACTAAGTCCATGAGCTCTTTAGGGCCTTTTTGTACCTCCAGGACTTCTACTGTCTGTGGGTGATGCAACTGGGGAATATTAAGTTGTTTCTTCAGAGTAGCTATATCATCATTCTTCTTCTTTATTAATTTTTCTGTGGCCTTTACATCTTTGGGATCATGTCCCAACTCAATGAATAAGTCCTCTAAGGACTTGATTCTAGTATCTTTGGCCTATGAAGAGGCCTTCTCCAGCTGGAACTATGCTGATATATTATTCAGGGAGTTTTGCAATTGGTGGGCAGTGATGGCTTTCCCTGTCAAGGTGGAGTAAATTATTTCCCCTGTCTACTTGTACAGCTCAATCTGGTCAATAGGATGAGTGTCCTTTGCCAGTACTTTGAAGTCTATCTTTTTGAAGTCTGTTGTTGTTCTCGGTTGCTGAGTAGTGGGCTTCATGAATGTCATCTACATTTTCCCCTCTTTAACATCATAGGCTGACATAAGCCTTGTTTGATTGGTAGGGGTCATTCTTAGGTACTGTGCATAGGTTTGGGCTTTCAGCCTCTCATTTCTGGCCTTTATCTCCTTATATCTTTCTTTGATGTCCTGGTCCTTGTCTTCTGGCATCCTAAAAGAGGATACCTCCACACTTTGTTGTCTTTCCAATATCTGGGTATGTGATGTGGAAGGTTCTAGGATGCCTCTAGAGGGAGTGGCATGCTTGTTCCCTTCTCTTTTAGTGCTTGTAACATCAACTATCTCCTCTGTATATTCCTGTTCAGAGACAAGATTTGCTCTTTGTCTTTTAGCCTAGCTAGTCTCTGCATAGGCCTGTGATGTTGCTCTTCCTGAAGTAGTGGCCCCTTCCCTGTTTCTTTTGAGGCTTTTCTCCTCATTTAGAGGAGTTTGTAATACTAGGGGGGTACTCATGGTGGGCTCTAGTATACCTGCTTGGTTTGGCTCCTCTGACAGGTCTGGTTCTTCTGATTCTTCTTGTACTTCTGATTCTCCTGGTGCCTATGATTAACCTTGGACATATGATTCTCCTCGCACCTGCAGGAAATAATCCTCATCAAGTTGTTTTTCTAGATCAATTAAAGTGTTTTCCACAGCAGCTTCAGTGCTATCCATGTCTTCTAAAGTATTCTCCACCCATTCCAATTGATTTTCATATTTTTCTATTTTAGGGATTCGATGGTGAATGGAGGGAGCCATCTTGTTTTTCTGTCTTCTGTTGTAGATGAAGTCCAAGGGATCATATCTCCACATGAAGCTCTGTTTCAGATTTAGTCTTTGAAGGATTTGGTCTGCCTCCTTTCCAACTTCTCTGCTATTACAAATAAAGGGGCCTAATTGGTCTCTGATCCTGAGTTGGGCCTTCTTTTTGGCTCTAACAAAGTGCACCTCATCTGAATTGATTATTTTCCTATAGTACTCCAGAGAAAATAACCTCATTGGGAGGTATCTGGGTAGTTTATATGGGGCCAGCTCACAGCCATAAATCCTAATTTCAGTGTGGTTTTGGTACAAGTACCAATCCCCCACTTTGTGTTGTTTTGAGAGTTGCAAGATCCTCCTTATATCTGAACTAATTCTTGGAGGAGGGCTTCCTATTAGCATTGTCACAATGAGATGTAAAAATAGGTCTATGAAGTCTGTATATGGATATGGAGAATCATATTTATGGATCAATGGAGTCCAGAAAATTACTGATCTAGGGTGACCTTTTGTGTCAAGTTTCTGGAGAGTAAAGGGGAACTTATCTGCTTGGTAGTATAGAAAAAGGTGATACAAGACAGAGGAATACTTAAAGACTCTCTCATTACTCATCCTTAGAAATTGGTCATGCATCCTATCAGCTATAAACTTGGCATAATCATACATGATAGCAGGAGGCTGTCCTAGAGTGAAGATGGACATGAAAACCAGGATGACTTCATCTATATACTCACTGGTGGTGTAACCTAGGACACTGGATATCATTGCTACAATGTCTTGACCAAATGGTGAAATATGGTAGCCACATATGGAGGAGGATATTTTGGGATATACTTTTCCTCCCTGATGAATGTTTGGAACATCTCAACAAGTTTTGCAGTGGTAAGCTTGGGGAATCGGTCTAATAGGTCTCCAATTGAGATAGGGGTTAGGTTTTGGCTAGGCTGGATTTGTATCATTTCATTGATTGATTCAAAAGTGATGGTGAAAAGTATTGTCTAGTTAGGGGACATCACTACTCTTTGGTTGGAGATATAGTTTGCATGGCAGTAATGGACAATTTCTGGGAAAATGTGAACTTCAGGGAATTGGTACTTAGGCAAATTGGACTCCCAAAGACCAATTTTATCAGCATGGTTCAGGTATTGATCTCTATATCGGTAGTATAGTTTGAGAGGGGATTCAAGGACAGAGGTGTCCTTGATTTGGAAATCTTTATCAGCCAGGGGGAGGTGGTCTAGGTCCAGGTGAGGAGTGGAAATAGGTCTCACATCCATGGCAATTGGCAATTGGGGCAACCATTCTCAGTTCTTATGGATTTGACAATGGGGGAGGTGATTTTCGGTTTTTTAGGGAAATGGTGGTTGAGTATAACGTAAGGGAAAGTTACTTGAGTTGCTTTAATTAATTTTTACTTTAACTAACAAACTCAGTAACTAGTTATTGAATTTTGAGAGGTTTTTCAGTGAATTATGGCTTAGACACCTAGAATTAGGGAGAACTAGCTCTGAATAGGTCGGCTGGCAACTGTGAGTGGTTGAAAATGTTCTGAATAGGCTGGAAGGAAATCTAGGAGCTTTGTGGCATCTTCAGGGTGCAATTGTACGTGGGTTGATAGCTTTGACATCCGCAGGTGCATGCATAGAGGTTTACAGTTAAACTAATGATAAAAATGAATGATTTGGAGCTTTTTGGCTTTATGCGCAAAAAGTCAATTTTGAAGGGTACAGGTGAACATTGGTCATTTGTCGTGTAGCAGAGTGAATAGTAGCTATTTTGGCATGTAGCAAAGTGAACAAAAGCTATTTTGGTGTGTAGCGGGCTAGTGGTAAGTGGTATCCTTCGCATAGCTTTTGGGCGCTTTGTGGTATTGGGGGGAGACCACTCGATTCCACTCATCGAGCGACACGTAGCCGGGCCTAGTGGAAAAAAAACCATTTCATGCGGGTAATGTTCGGACGTTGGGCCCTTCGGAAGTGGATGAGGACTGTTAGATGTCGAGGGGAGCGATCATGCGGTGATCGGGCAGTGGAGTTGAACAGAAGGTAGTGGGGGGGCCGGTGGGCATTTAAGCGTGGTGGTTTTTAATTTAATGAGGGATTAAGGTGGGGTTAAGGTATCGAGGTGATTAGCTGCAGGATTTAATTGGGTTTTTAGACTAACTTAACCGCAGGTCGATTAGTTAGTGGATTTTTGGGTAATATTATAGTTTATATAATTAAACTAGGGTAGGGTTTATTAATATTGTGAAAGTTAAATATATACGGGGAAAAGGGGTTTTTATTCAGGATTTAATAAATAATCAGTAATTAGTAAAATGAGTAGAAAGGGGTACAATACCCCAAGTATTTGATATTTCATGTTTTATTTCTTTTCCGATAATAACATAAAAACTTAGGATATAGTGTTTTTATGGGTTTTTGATATGAAAATGAGTCATGTGGGGGAATGAACACCTTGCCTAGGTAAAAGTAATTTTAACCTTAGGAAAAGAGTATTTTTAGGGAACATGAATGAATTGAAGGGGGGAATGAATGTTTATGAGGGGGTTTTAGTACTTTTTACCTATAAGTCATTGAGCTAAGGGTCAGGTCCCTCCAAAAGTCAGAGAAATGCTTTGAGCCTCTTTGACTTAGGGTTTCCAAGTACTTTGATATTTATTGTGGAAAATTAGTTAAGTGAAAGGTGAAATGAACGAGGGAGGTTAATTAATTGACTTTGACATCCATTGCATGCTTTAATGCCCATTCAAATTTGAAATACATGTTGAAAGATGATAAATGTGATTTTGTCTAATAAATCATCATACTTCTGCAACCTTTCTTCTACTTACCCACCTACTCATCCTACCATTTTCACTTGTCTTTATTAGGGTGCATTTGAGCTAGCAAACCCTTATCAAACATTTTTATTTTTCTTTACAATAGTAAACTAACTAAATCTAACCTTATTACATCCAAGGGCTCAAATTAAATAGTTGAGCTCCTTTTATTTACTCTACCTATCTAATTATCTACCAAGATTAAACCGTTTGGTCAGATATTTATTCTCTATCTATAGACATGAAATTGAGACATGAAATAGCCAAGTTTAAACATTTTGACTATCATGGATTCTGGCAAAGGTTACAAACTACACACAATCATTTATTATGCACAAAAAGTAAATAGTAGTGGCATTTTGACTTGCACACTTTCATGGTATTTTTTCTTTTTTGGGGGGTTCATATTTTCATTTTTTTACCTTTTTATTCTTTTTGTCCTTTGATTATTCTTTTAGGACATACCCTCCTTACATTTTTTAATTTTTTGAATATGGAAAACATTTGCAGAAAGCAAAGGTATGTACATATTACAAGTTTAATCTCATACATTCAAAAATTATAACTCCTATTGGTATATGAACCTAAAACCATTAATAGAGGAACCCGAGGAAGACAAATTAACCTTGCAGGTTGAACCTCATACTAACTCTGAAGAAACTATAATGGAAGAAGAAGGAGAGGATGGAGAATTCACATTATTTGGAGGAGGGGGTGCAGTAAGAGGTAGAGGAAATAGTGGAGGAGGGCAGAGGAAATAGGGAAATAGATAGTTATTTTGGATTCCCTATAGTTGATGAAGAAATAAATGCCACAATGAAAAATATCTCACCTTTTGTCCTCCCAAATTTCCATGGGTTAAAAAGTGAGGATCCTGAAACATTTTTATTTAACTTTGAAGTCTTGTGCAAAACCTATGATTACTTAGAAGACTCTCAAAAACTTAAGTTGTTTCCTTCAACATTGAAAGGAGCTGCTTTGAAGTGGTTCATGAGGTTGGTCACTTAGTCCATTAGAACATGGAATGACATGAAGAAAGTGTTTTTGGACAGGTATTTGGATTATTTCATGCCTACCAATCACAAGGATGAAGTGTTCAAAATGATGCAAAGAGAGGATGAAAATTTAGAGGATTTAATTGAGAGATTCAACTATAACTTGAAAAGAGCAAAGATGGATAATTTAGATGAAGATACCTTAAAATATATTTTATTAAAAGCCATTAGAGATTAGTGGATAGATATACTTAACATTATGGGGAAGGGATATAGCTCTCAACTCCCATTAAGTAACATAGGAGAATTATGTGTTCATCTCTCAAGAGGGAAATCCAAAACTAGGAAAGGTCCAAGAGATCCTTCTCTTGTTAGAGTAAATAAATCTGCAACTGGATCAATGAGTAGGGAAAAAATTGGGAATATGCTTGATGAATTCAAAAAATATATTTTAGGGAGCCTTAGTGAGCAAATACACACCCTTAAGTTACAAAACAAGCAAAAAATTGAGGCTGATGCTTTAGCTATTTTTGTCCCAAATGCAGAAAAAGACACACTTTAAAAGAATGCCATTTGGATGCAAAAATCATAGAGACTTGTGTGATTTGTTCAAAAAACCATGAGACCAAGGGTTTTCCTTCAATTCTAGGTCTTAAGGTTGTTTTTCAAGAAGAAACAATTCCAAATTCAGCAGAATCTCTTTGCTTTGTCTCTAGAAGACCCTGGCAGGGGCCACAAAATCATGGATTTAACAATCAAAAGTATCTTCAGCCCCCACCAAATTGGAATTCTTGGCAGCAACCTTGGCCTCAACCTCAACCAAAATCTCAATCTCAACCTTGGGCTCAAGGAATACAAAATCCTTATGGAAGATTTTCTCAATATTATCAGTATCCTCCATCATATAAGAATTATCCTCCCCCACAAATTCCACAACAAAATCAGTAGCCACAACTTCAAAATTAGAACCCTTAACTTTCACTACCATTTCCACAACAAAACCAACAACCTCAACTTCAAAACCAAAATCGTCAACTCTTACTACCATTTCAGCAAAGACCAAATCAGCTACTTGCCCAACCATTACCAAACCCCAACAATAAAAATCCTCAAAATAATTACATGGCAGAAGGACAATAATTTCCAACTTATATGATCACTCCTCTAGATCTCAATGATGTTCAACTAAGATCTGGTAGGATATTAGAAAAGGAAAAGCCTTCTGTAGTTATTCAGGAACAAGACAATTTTGAGGAAGATTCTCTACAGCCCAATAAAAGTTTTGAAGGAACATCTCTCCAAAACCAAAATACTGAAAATGAAAAACAGAAAGAACCAATGAAATCAACTCCTATCATTGAGCAATGAGTATCTACTTCTACACCTCCTTTTCCTGAAATATTACAAGTTGATAGAGGGGTAGAAAAGCAGATTATGTTGCCTAATTATGATTTTCTAGATGAATTGAAAAATGTTTGTATCAAAATCCCTTTGTTACAAGCCATTAAGGAGATTCCAATCCTAGCTAAAACAATAAAGGAGTTGACCATAAAGAAATCAGGAAGAAAATCAAAAGAAACAAAAAGAATTCGCCTGGTAGGAAAAATAACAAACATAATGATGGGAAAAATTGCCATACAAAAATATGTAGATCTAGGAAGTCCAATTTTGAAAACACATATCAATGGAGTTGAAATTCCGAATACATTGATTGATTTAGGAGAAGCTATAAACATTATGAGCAAACAAACCATGGAACATCTCAAGCTTCCTAATCTTCTTTACACACCTACATTACTGCAATTAGCAGATATATCTGTAATCAAACCAGATGATGTGTTAGAAGATATTTCAGTGTCCTTAGATTCTTGGAAATACCCTGTTGATTTTATGATCTTAACCCCCAAGAACAATCTAGTAGGACATCCACTTATATTAGGAAGTCCTTGGTTGGCCACAACTGATGCTTTCATTAGTTGTAGATCTGGTGAGATGTATATTTATGATGGGAATTCAACAAAGAAATTCACTCTATATCCTCCAGCAAGAACAATCACAGAAATAGATGAAAAATAATGGATTGATGATGGAAATGGCATTCAGCCTCTCTTTATTATTTCAGATATTAGTGAAGATAGTCAAATCTCGGATACAACGGAAAATTTTGAATCATCTCCAGAATATGAACATGATCAATTCCAAGAAAAATCCAATATTGAATATTTTTCATCTAGGCAGATGTCTCTTTATTCTATGGAAGAATTTGGTAGCTCTACAATTGAAATCTTTCCAGGGTGAACATTGAACATAAACAATAACTCGGAGAAATTACAACAGGAAAAGCTAATCAAAACATTACAACAGCATTCTGCTACATATGCATGGGAATATACTAACATGAAAGGAATTAGTCCTAAGACTTGTATACATCACATCTACATTGACGAAAATTGTAAACCTATCAGACAACCTCAAAGAAGGATGAATCCAAACCTTAGGGAAATTGTGAAAGAAGAGCTGCAAAAACTACTAAATGTAAACATCATTTACCCAATTTCAGACAACAAATGGGTTTCCCCTTTAGTGATTGTGCCTAAAAAGAATGGTAAATGGAGGGTATGCATTGATTATCGAGAATTGAATAAAGCTACCCTTAAATATCATTTTCCTTTTCCCTTTATAGATCAAGTGTTAGATACATTAGCAGGTAAGAAGTATTTCTCATTATTGAATGGTTTTAGTGGTTATAATCAAATTCAGGTGGCACCTGAAGATCAAGATAAAACCACTTTTACTTTTCCATGGGGAACCTATCTCTACCGAGTACTTACTTTTGGTTTATGTAATGCACCTGCAACATTCTAAAGAGCAGTACCAGGAAATTTTTCTAATCTAATACATGATTGTGTAGAGGTATATATGGATGAATTTATAGTCTATGGGAATACGTTTGAAGAAGCTTTGGAAAATTTGGGAAAAGTTCTTAAAACATGTAAGGAAGCAAACCTTTCACTAAGCCATGAAAAATGTTTTATGATGTTTACAGAAGGGATTGTTTTAGGACATTACATTTTAGGAGATGGAATTAATGTTGATAAATCTAAATTTGAAGTCATCTCTAAATTATCAATTCCAAATTGTCAAAAGGATGTTAGAATTTTTCTAGGATTTACAGGATACTATAGACGATTTATAAAAAATTTCACTAAAATTGCATCCCCACTCTTCAGATTACTCACCAAGGATTGTGAATTCAATTGGAATCCTGATTTCCAGTTAGCATTTGAGACTTTAAAAGAAATAATTTATGAAGCACCCATCTTGAGAGGTCCAAATTGGAAACTACCTTTTCACATTTCAACAGATGCTTCAGATACAGCTCTGGGAGATGTATTAGGACAAAAAAATTTGATTGCCTATGCCATCTACTATACAAGTAAGAATTTGACTCCCACTGAGTTAAATTATACTCTCACTCAAAAGGAAATTTTAGTTCTTGTTCATGCCATCAACAAGTTTAGACATTATATAACATGCTATGAAACCTTTGTTCATACAAATCACTCTGCAATTAGATACTTAATGAATAAACCTATTACTAATGGCAGAGTTACAAGATGGCTATTACTCTTGCAAGAATTCAATATTATTGTGCTAGATAGACCTGGAAAACAAAACACAGTTGCTGATTTCTTGTCCAGAATTCAAAATATCAAAGATGACACTCCGGTTGAAGATAAGTTTCCTGATGAATATATTTTTGCAGTGACTACTCAGACCCCTTGGTTTGCAGATATTGCCAATTACTTAGTCACAGGGAAATTTCCTTCACATTTGTTTCCTAGAGAGAAAAGAAAAATCATTCAAATAAGTGCAAGATACTCATGGATCACTAATGAATTGTATAAAACAGGTCCAGATCTCATGATCAGAAGATGTGTTAGGGAAGATGAAATGCCTGAGATTCTTAAGGCATGTCATGATGAACCATGTGGTGGACACTTTGCTGACAAGAGGACAACCTATAAAATCCTTTCTTTAGGATATTATTGGCCATCCATCTTCAAAGATGCCAAATAATATGTCAGGAGGTGTGACAGCTACCAAAGGGTAGGAAAACCTGCTTCTTCAAATGAAATGCAACTACAAATTTAGGTACTCATTGAACCTTTTGAAAAATGGGCCTTGGATTTTGTTGGACCAATTAATCCCCCATCTAAGCAAAAGAAATATATATTGGTATGCATTGATTATGTCACTAAATGGGTAGAGGCTAAAGCATTACCTTTTTCTAATGAAAAATCTATAGTTAATTTTGTTTTTGAGGACATATTCACTTGTTTTGGTGTTCCAAGAGAAATTGTAACAGATCAGGGATCTCAATTTACATCTAAAATGGTGAAGAGTCTTGTGGAATATTACAAGATCAAACATAGGAAATATACACCCTATCATCCCAAGAAAATGGTCAAGTTGAATCTACAAATAAGGTGATCGAAGGAATTCTCACTAAGACTATGCATCTACATAGAAGAGATTGGGCAGAAAAGCTTCCTAAAGCCTTATGGGCTTATAGAACTACATGGAGGAACACAACGGGACACACACCATATGAACTTGTTTAAGGGAAACAATTCTTGTTCCCTATAGAGTTTCAAATCAAAACCTTCAAGATGGCAGTCAAATTGGGACTGGATTTATCAGAGGCACAGAAACATAGATTGGAGCAACTCAATGAGCTTGATGAAATTAGGCAAGATGCAGTTCAAAGAACCAATATAGTCCAACAACAAAGGGCTAAATGGCATGATAATTATATCAAGGAGAAGAAGTTTCATGCAGGAGATTGGGCACTTTTGTTCGATTCAAAATTAAAAGATTTTTAGGGGAAGTTTCAGACTCATTGGCTTGGGCCATATGAGATTGAAGAAGTCTTTAATAATAGAGCAGTAAGAATAAGGATAATATATGGAAGCAAAATACCTCTCTTTTTGAATAGTCATGGGTTGAAGATATATCAAAAACCAATTTCAAGAGAGGAGTTCATTAAAATTTTCCAGAATAACTCTGAAATGAAGCTAGTGAAGAAGAAGAATTCTTCTCCACTAACTTAGCCTTTATTTTTCCTGAAAAAAAAAAAAAAATAATAATAATAATAATTAAAATAAATAAATAATAATAATAATAAATAAATAAATAAATAAAATAAAATAAAATAAAATAAAATAAATAAATAAATGATTGTATGAGGTTGAAAACCAATCATTGATTGGCATACTTATACAGAAAATACAAGGTTAAAATCAGAGATTTCTAACATCCTATATTTTCCATTTCCTTTATGTAATAAGTAGTGACAAAAAGCTACGTTCATCTGTAGTTTATAGTCTGCAAATTCATAGTCTCATTCCATCTCATTCTGTTTTCATTTTATTCTACAGTTCCATTTCATCTCACGGTTATATTTCATTTACATTTTATTTTTACGTTTTTTCTCCATTTCACCCTATTTTCCATTTTATTTTACATCTCATTCCATCTCACTGTCATAACCCATTTCCATTTAATTTTTACACTCATATTCCATAAGTCATACTTTACTTTCCTTCTTTTCACATTCAACAACTGATTCCATTTTGCCTTAATCTAATTCTGTAGCTACAACTTACTTATCAGCTCTGGCACAATTGCACAGCTCACAAATAAATCATGAATACAAGAAATTGAAGAATCAAGTTTTGGAGACCAAACATGCTAAAAGGTACCTACGAATCAACACCAAAGGAGTTATCAAGAAAAATGTTAAGTTCTAAAGGTAAAATGCAAAATTTATTTCAAACAACAAGTTAAAAACATAAGGCATGTATAATGTGAATAATTGTATGTCTCCTTAATGAGTCATCATTTGATTTGACTACCACTTCATCATACCACATCTCCACCAGATCTTCCATACTCAGTACCAACGGTCCGTAATAAATTCATCATACCACATCTTCGCTACACTATCCATACTCTATACCTAAACGGTCCCTAATAACTCCATATGTTAATGGTCATCGCTACAATGTGACCAATGTATCCATGTCTCTCCAAACCCTCTCCATCTACTTATTCCATGCAAACCCATAGTTATTTTTCACCATACCATTAGTGAGTCCATTTCATAGACCGAGAGAGTAATATTGAACGTTAAGAAATTTTGCAAAACAGAAGCCATGGGACTCATTATCAGGATAGAGCCAGTAGGAGAAAAATATATGGAGGGATACCCACAACTCAAGGAAATGTTGCAGAAGGCTGGATGGCTCAATTTCATTGAAAATTTTGATGGCTTCCAAAAAGAGATCACAAAATAGTTTGCTTGATCATTTGACGGTATAGAAGTAGAAATTGGAAACATTAAGTTTGCAGTAACAAAATCTTACATAGAAGAAGCTACAAAACTACCAAGAGATGGTGAAAGATGGTTAAAAAAAAAGGAATTCCATAGTGAATGGAGTTCATAAATTTAGAAGAAGAAACCCCAGTACCATCTCCTGATAATGTTCCATCTACATACAGTCCTCAAAATTCCCCTGAACAATATTTCGAAGGCATCCCCAGCAGAAGATCTTTAGGAATAGACCCAATGCAGCAAAAAATATATGATTATAAAGAATCACTGAGAAGAAAAGTTCCTCAATGGATGTAGAATCCTCTGTCAATCCAGAACCCACTGTCAATCCACGAGAACCTCTAATTGACTCTCTCAAACAGGAAATCTATGAGTTAGAGATATTGAAAAAACATATCAAGAAAGAAAATGAAACCTTCAGGGAACAAAGTAAATTGGATAAGGCTATTCATGATAATACAATGTTGCATTTAGGGCTATGGTATAAGAAGAATAGGAAGTTGAAGAGCAAGAATAGAAGCATGAATAGAACAGTCATCAACCTTAAATATAGACTTCTTATGAAGAAACCCAGAATGGCAGTCACTTCAAAGAAGAATGAAAGAAGAAAATTAGATGTACTAGCAGAAGTGTATGAACAAATGCAATAGGAAAAGAAGAATTCACATTTTTGTCAAATTGCGTGAGTACATGCAATGATTTTACAATGGGTGTATGTTGAACCTCAAAATTACCCTCTCCTTGACAACTTTTCTCACTTCTTTCCCTTTCTTTTCCATAAGATTACATATCCCCATCAATGATAACTGATAGGTTTTGTCTTAAGGAGGGAATTAAATGATTGACATGTTATATTTTTATGTTCTTTCTATTTGAATAAGTTTTTGAAAATTAGCTACAGAACACAACCTATTCTACAACTAACTTCCATGGTCTGGCAGGTTCCAGGTGTCAAATGAAGAAACCAACCACATGGGCATCTCTAGAATTGTCTCCACATGGATTCTATCCTAGTCACTCAGCCCGGATCGATGAGAAAGCAAGCTCAAGATCGTAGTCAAAGGTGGAGTCAAACATATTATACCCAGAAGCAATAGGACTCTTTGTCTACTCTTTCGTGGTTAATCAATAAATCCAACAGTTCTGTTGTAGCATTAACTCAGATCAACCACATGTGTTAATGGTTATGTTGCAAACATCTCGCTCGAATTCAAGTCACCTGTAGTTGATCAGACATTTATGCAGTCCTGTTGTAATATGTATAGGCCACCTGTAGATAGCTTTCCTCAAAAACAGTTATGATTATTTGCTTTTAAATACTGGTTGTACAGAACCAAGAGGGATTCGAAGAATTTGATGTATTAAGTTCATACTTTCAACTCTATATTTTTGGACTTCATTCCTGTCTATAATATAAAATTGTGTGATGACCAATGATCATTTAAAAAGAGCATTTTCAATTATCTAGAAGCTCAACCCAATCAATGGCATAGGGCCCTTTCACTGAAGGAGGTTTTCTTTCCATTCGTTTTCTGTTTAATTTTAATTTCACCATTTCCTTTTAGCAGTATTTCTAACTTAGGTTGATTTCTTTTAGTTTTGATCAATGGCATAATGTTAAAACTCAATTGTGTAGTCTTGTTTCTCCAACACATTTCGTGAAAGGAAACGATTTTGCTTCTAAACAGAGTAAGGTTGAAGTAATGAGAATGCATTGTTGACTAGTTTACTCATTGTTTTTGTTATTTATTTTCTAGTTCAGATTGTCCATACACTGCGTTAATGAATGTTTTTTATCAACATTTCAAGTTGATACCCATCCTAAACTAAATGGTTAAATATTCACTTCACACAATGGTTGAAATCAATTAGTTACCTTCTGCATGTTTTCATTTAGTTCTCTAGATCATAAAGTATAGAAAGTTGCTTGCATTCCATCTCAAGAAGGTTATCTTTCAAAATTGAAGGTTAGAGTAACTAGAGGTACTTTATTTGATTTCATTCTCTGTATTTATTTCAACATGCATTACAACTTCACCTTTTAATTTTAAGAATTAGATTCATGACTTAGGATTAATGACAAGATAGGACAAATGCTCTGTTTTTCCTTCTTTTAAATTAGATTTTGACTAGTTTTAGCTCTTGGTTCACCTTTAGGAAGTTTAGATTCAGTTTCTCATAGTTCAAATTGTACATCATTAGGAATCAAAGAATAGAAACCCCCAAAACAATATAAAAATACAAAACAACGAAGTAGGAAGGGTTAACTAAGCACATATAGTGCACTACACTTCATCATATTACAAGCCTCGGTTGATAATTTATGCAAGCAATTTAAGACACTAAATTGACTAAACAGACACATTAGAAGAAAAATCCCTATAAGAAGAAGGGGTTCTACTCCAAAGAGGATAGCTCAGCACCAAAGTCAGACAATGAAGACTCATAAGAGAATGAGTCAGATATGTATCTTTTTATGGCCTTTGAAACAAACTCCAAGAAACAAGGAATTATGGACTTTGAAGAAGAAGGAGTAGTAGACCTTAAAGGGGAACTCATCAGTGCCCTCGAGGAGTTAAAGAAAGCAAGGAATAATAATAAGCAACTGAAGGAACAACTACAGCGTGAAGAGGAAGATATACATAACTCTGATAATGAGGATTTTTCCTATAAAAAGAAAATATTAATGAAGCTATCAAGAGAAAGGACAATCTAGTCCTTCTACTTAAATAAAAACAAGGAAACTGTGAGAGATAGGAAAAGGAGAAAAAGCAGTTGAAACAAGAGATGCTTAAGTTAAAAACGGAAACAATCTCACAGATATACAAAGATGATATTTTATCCTTGAAAGTTGAGCTAGAGGAGGCCAAACGAAAATAAGAGGTTCTTCAAGACCTGATTCAAGAATGGGAAGGGAACTATCAGAGTCTTGAACAAAAGGTTGTCTCCTTGAGAACTGATCTTGAGAAAACAAAGACCGAGAAGTGTATAAATGAAAAATTTGTTGAAGGGACAAGGAGACTATATCAGATCCTGAATAGTCAAAGGCCCTCAAGAATCAAAACCGGCCTGGGATATTCCAAGACACAAGAATCTTCTATTGGGAAGATAAAATTTAGGTCCATAAGATTTGAAGAACCATAAAGCCATGGGAAGAAGCATCATGAAAGAATTAATGAAGACAAAAGAGTAGACGGGAAAAGAGGAAATCACCAATGGAGAATGAACCAATCAGTTAGATGAACAAGGTATTTTTCTCCACATTATCATAATGCTTCTAACAATAGGCATGCCTATTTGTTTTATGTTCACTTCTATAGGTGTCATATCTTTGGACATAAAATTGATTGTAGAAGGATCAAAGTTGAAAGAGATGAAAAAACTAGATATAATACACATCAAATTTCTATGTCTCAAAACATTTCTCTTAGAAATTAGAACGTCTTCTCTCCCTTGCTAAGTGAAGTATAATGCTTCAAATGTAATAAATTTTGGCACAAATCTAGTGAGTTCAAAAGTAGGTTTGAATACCTCTCTAAGTCCCAAACATTTAGATTACTAGCTATCCAAAAGGATAAAGGGACCTGGAAACTAATGACTAAAAATAACATGCAATGTGGACTCGCCTATCTTCTCATAATCAAGAAAACAAATCGTATGGGGATAGTGGTTGTTCCAAACATATGACTAGGGACAAAAGAAAATTTCTGTCACTTAAGGAAAAGGACAAAAGAAGCAATGTCACTTTTGGAAACAATGCTCCAGAAAGAATCAAGGGAAAAGGAGTAGCCAGTCTTGATTAAAAAAATAAGCACATAATGTGTTGTATGTAGAAGGTGTCAAGCACAATCTTCTTATTATTAGCCAGATGTGTGACAATGGCTATGATGTGACCTTTCGATCTAAAGACTGTGAGATCCACAACATAAAGAATGGAAAAATGATGGGAAAAAAAATCAAAATCCACAATAATGTATATGTGTTTGACGATTCCAGTGTTAACTCCTATTTGATAAAAACAAGTGAAGCACAATTGTGGCACAAGAGGCTTCGCCATATGAATTTTGATAGTTTGATAAAAATAAGAAATATGGAAGCAGTGAGAGGATTACCAAGAATTTCAAAGCCCATTAACACAATTTGCAAGTCATGTTAGTTTGGAAAGTAGACTAGAACTCATTTCAAATCGAAAGACTTCTCCTCATCCATACCTCTAGAGCTCATTCACACAAACATTTATGGCCCAACTAGAGAAAAAAATTGAAAAAGATAGAGGTATTTCATGTTTCTCATTGATGATTTCACCAAGGCTACTTGGATTGTTCTATTAAAATAAAAATCGAAAGCATTCAAGCATTTTAAGAAGTTTAAATCTCAAGTAGAAAATGAGAAAGAATTAAAGATAAAAAGCTTAAGATCAGACAGAGGGGGAGAGTAAACCTCAAGAGAGTTTGAGGAATTCTATGAAGGACAATATTAGGAGGTAGTACTCAATGGATAGAACTCCTCATGAAAATGGGGTAGTAGAGAGGAAGAACATATCAATCCAGGAAATGGCCAGATCAATGCTCGATGAAGTAAGAGTGTCTCACAAATTCTAGGGAGAAGCAACACATGTAGCAATATATTTTTCAAACGAAACTCAATCCATGCCTAACAGTGATAAAGCTCTCGATGATTTATGGAAGTTAATACATGCATTAGTTAAACACCTTAATGTGTTTGGAAGCAAGTTCTTCATTAAAAGGAATGAAAATAATCCTAGGAAGTTTGATTCACCCGCTGATGAAGGGATATTGGTCAGGTACTCTATTTGAAGCAAAGGATATAAGTGTTACAACAAGTGGAAAAGGAATATTGAGGGTTGCATCAATGTAATTGTAGATGCGGTAGGCTCACAACCTGAATCCTCTAAAATAAATATGAACTCAGCTGATGAAGAAATTTATATTTGAGGTTCGTGGATCTGGAAGAAACATATTCACATAGTGAAGGTGAGGAGGTTGGCACAACTTCAAGGTCAAAGACACCCTCCATGCATGAATAGAAGGAAAATCCTGAGAACCAGATTCTTGGAGACCAAAGACATGGTGTCCAAACTAGAAGGAAACTTGTGGGTAGTACAAGTTTAAAAATTTGGCTATGTTATCAAAGATAGAACCCGAGAACCTTCATCAAGCAAGTGAAGACAAGTTTTGAGTGAGAGATATGAATGAAGAACTTGAATAGATTGAAAATAATGATGCATGGGAGGTTGTTCCAAGGCCGAGAGAGAAAAATGTCAATGGAACCAAATGGTTTTTCAAGAACAAACTGAATGAACAGGGTCCAGTAATCAGGAACAAAGATCAGTTGGTTTGCAAAGGGTATGCCCAAATAGAAGGGGTAGATTTCGAGAAAACCATTGCACCAATATCTCGACTGGAAGCTATAAGGATCTTTCTTGCTCTTACCATCCGTAAGAATATCAAAGGTATATCAGATCGATGTGAAGTCTGCATTTCGCAATGGAGATTTAGAAGAAAAAGTTTACATTGAACAACCAGAAGGATTTCTACTCACCTCCGATGAAGGACTCGTATGCAAACTAAAGAAGGTCCTGTATGGATTAAAACAACCCCCCTGTTATATAAATTTTTGGGCCCTACAACCCCAAGCATAAAATTTCCATAAACCAAGGGCTCCTAAGTCCCTAAAAGTATTCTTCTAACCCCTAAAGGAACAAGGTCAATAGATTACAGCTTCTCCCAGAAGTTCTCCATGAAAAACTGCTCAGAATTGGTCAAAACAGGATCATTTCAGCTGCTCCACTAGCTAGGTGCGTTGCATCTCACCTAAATACATTGTGTGGGTGCGTTGCATTTCAAAAATCCCTTCTGTCGGGTGCGATGGGTGAGAAATGACAAATGGCAGTGTCATTCCGCGAGGTGGAGAGGCAATGGAAGCTTCCAGAAACTTCTCCTGTGACACTTGCCTCACTGAATTCGACCAAGGATGAGTAAGAGACCATCAGTCTCCAAGTGAAAGTAAGAACAATCAGAGAGAAGACACTAATAAAATCACAAGCTGACTCATCCCCCTTATAGATATCTATATATGGATCCCTCGTCCCAGAGATACAGAGGCTGGAATTTTGCATATTGTAAGGAATTGTTGTTGGTTTCTTGAGAAAAACATCAGATTGTTGGGTGATCTAAGCTTTGTTTGAGGTGAAGAGGGGCTTCTTTGCTGGGAGGTTGATGTTGGGTCAGAACAACTGATTGTAACTCCTCTTGGCTCTTTTCTTGTTTATCAATAAAAGCTATTCAAGTTTTCCTCCATGCTTTTGTGTCATTGATGCTTGTTATATTTGTATGGTCAATTTACATCTGATCCTAGATTGTTTATGATTATAGATCCATGTCTTTGTATATTGCTATGCTTCTGTGATCTTACAGGTACTTTGTGAAGCTGGGCGTGCAAGGGAGCAGGTAGCTGAAGACTATCAAAGAAGAGAGGAATCAAATCAGGAGATTAGCGCAAGACAGAGGTTGGTCTTTCTATTCCTCTCTATCTATAATTCATAAAGGAAAAACGAAAATAGATTTTCTCCGTTTGTTTCTAAGGCAACTGTCACACCTTAGTGGGATAGAGTAGTTCTATATAGACATTTTTCCTTGTAACAAAATGGCGACTCCGCTGGGGAAATAATTAGTTTGTTTGTTTATCATTCTTTGTTGTCTATTTCATAAACTTACAGGTAGCATTCGAACTGCATTTGCCATAACAAATGCAAAGTAGATAACTGCTACTTCAATCCATCTACTGGATCTATTTATGATTTAAACAACTGATTCACAAACTATCTTATTGCCCTTGTGATAGCTCTTAGATTCTCCTGACAATCAAACCACCTGAAGAAGGTATTAGAAAATGAAATCTGAGATTGACCAGCATGCCTAGACATATGGTCAACCCATCTCTCCATACGTGGTTCAGTAGGTGAAGGTAAATCGACTGCAATATATTGCCGCTGCATCAGTGGTATCTTCTCCAAGGCAAAGGCGGTCAAAATAGAACCATACCCAAAGTTCTTCAACCTCCCGCTCTTTATCTTGGTCAACTATTCTTTCATCACAAGAAGTACTGCGTCACACCAGTTGAACACCTTCGGTTGGAGGCATTCCCAGGCATACTACATATAAGATCGGTTGGCTACATGAAGAGCCGCACCACTGGCCATCCTACCAAAAGTAAATAGAATAGTCCTGAGGGACCTGTCAGTGACATCACGGATGATGATCTTGCCGTCTTTACTCAGCTGAGATCCCTCTCTGCAGTACCGGTGAACATAATCTCTCCCAGAGTCACCTCCTCGAGCCGAACCTGATAAAGAGATGGGGGCACCTCGCCTCGAAAAGCCAGTCAAGAAATAGATGTCTACTACAGTTAAGGGGATAGATTTGCCCCTGATCTGGAAAACCTGGTTGGTAGGATCCCAAGCATCGAGCAAATACTGCAGTAAGTTGATCTGTTATCTCATGCTAGAAATGCGGAAAAACTTCAACAAGCCACAGTTCTGCAGTGTGTTTACTGTAACTGGATCATGTAGGGCAAGCATGTCCTCTTCTTCATGCTCATGTTCTTGCCATGTAATGGTCATCTTACTCCAAATATCTCTGAAAAACAAACAAGAGAAGAGTTAGATCCTGATTTTGGTAAGAAACAGGAAAAATTTCCATCAAAAATTGTGCACAGAATTCCTTCTCTGCGCCCAACGCACCTACAGTAGTTCTCTGGGTGCATTGCATGTCAGATAGCCTTTAGAGAGGCCAACATTCAATGCACCTTTTGATACACAGAGGGTGCGATGAAGGAAGAACGAGTTTTTCAAACCCTAGAGGCTCAGAAAAACTAGGAATCAAGCTCAGAATGTAAAATGGAAACCATGAAATGAAAGAGCTCAGGTTTAGCTCCTACCTGGTCCAGACGGCGCCGAGAATCGTCCACAGAATATCGCGAAATCAGCTGATGAAAATCAAAGGGGGAAAGCACCTCCAAAGCTCCAACAAACCAAAGTTCAAATGAAATGGTAAAATGAGAGGTAAAAACACTTTTTCATTACTTTTTACGTAGTTCAAAGTAAAATATTAGTGTTCTAACTCGTTTTCAAACATATATTGTTCATTTCTGACTAGTTTGATGAAGCATTTGAAAATACAGTACAATATTTGAAAGAACAAAACTATTTATGGTAAAATAAAAAAGGGACCATTCAATCGAGCAGTGTTACCGCAAGGTACAAGCTCGTTAAAAAATAAACCCGCATCGAGCAATTTTAGCACATAGTTCAAGCTCATTAAAAAATAAACATAAGCCATGAGCAAATGTTTCCCCCCGCATTTAAACTCATTAAAAAATGAACTATTCCCTGGTAAATAACCTTCGTGAATGTAGTACTTCAACCATTAAAGCCTTGGTCGTGTTTGCACCATCACCTCCACTTTTGCATTGGCCGATCATTCACCCCCATTTGATTGTTTACACATTTTGAGGAACAACTGCGAAGAGTGATTTCACTAGCCATCCTTGTAACAATGTCGTGATTGGAAATTCCAAACCTTACCTGGAATCAGCTGCTATCTATTTTATCACTCGTTCCTCAAAAGACGAGTCTCCTTTAAGCTCTTTTCAAGTGACTCGTAAAATATGAAAAGATTGACGAGCCATTGGCCTCTCCAGCTCGTTAAAGGGACAGGAAGTGCTATCCTTCCTCTATATTTTAATCTTTTTGGACCTGAGGGATTATTACACAAAAAGATCAAGCGCTTGTTTTGTTCGGCTCGTTAAAAGTATCGAAAATTCATCCCTTCTGTATTGCTTTATACTTTTTCGGAATTAAGGGATTAGATGACGAAAAAGAAATTTTGGAGTTACCTTTACGTTCCTTTTCAGACTCTCTAAAATTGAAAAGGACTGAGTTATCTTTGTCGTTAAACTCGTTAAAATTTTAATAGCGACAAACTTGTCTATAGACGAGAACGAGTTTCACTATCGCTAGGCTCGTTAAAACATAGCGATGGGTTTGCCCAAAGGGAAAATTATAGAACAAACATATGTTATCCTACTCAAGCTTGAAAAAAATAAAGAGGTACTGGTCAGCAATGACTGGGGAAAATTGGGAAGAAAACTTGAAGAAACTTTGTTGGTAGCAAGTCGCTCTTGAACATCGCACTTCCACTCCATGTCCAAGTCGGGTTAGGTTGTTTCATTCACCGGTCACATCACCATGGTCACATCATACCATCCACATTTGGGGTTAATGCTACCAATCCATCACATCAGCGTCGCCGATATGTTTAAGAGAAGTCATTCAGAGAGTTTACCTATGTCTCACCCACTACCATACATTTATACTCCATTCTTTCATGACCGCCACCCTGAACCTTATATCACCAGATCGTTTTCACCTCCATTAAAATCATTTGCTCCGTTCCATGTCATTGATGTGGAATTCATTAAGGCCCTCATGTGACGGATCACTTCTTGTCGACATCAGCTCATTATCCAAGAAGTTGATCTAGGAACACCCCATTCAGTACTTTGAAGCTTGCATGCCTCAATGGCAAGTTTCTCACTTCCGGCGACAGGTTTACATCAATGGCCTTCGACCGAAGGATTGTGCATGGTGCTCGACGTCGAGTCCTTTATTCACACCACATGAATTGTACTGCAGTACCTTGAGGGTCATTATCATTATCGGTGATCCCTCTCGTGCTTGTTAACAGTTTACATCATTGACTGGTAATCAAGCGATGTCTTTCCATGTTCAACTTCAGAACATTTCTCACATGGATCAACTTGTACTTCGAGTGAAGATGGAAAGAGATTGAAGACCCTGGATCTAGTTTCATCCATCCGGGCTGCGATATATATTCAGGGAAATAAAGACATTAAATGTACATCATTGCTGCACAGATAATCATCCAATCAAAAGGATGATGGCTCTATCGGAATCATCAGTCTACACTCAGACGATTGTCTATCCTATGTACATGAAAATGAATTTATAAAGTTGAGCATGGGAATGCCCGCCTCAGCTAGATCATGAAAATATTATGAAGATAATGTATTGTATTGTATCTTATTACATGTCTCCTCCCAGCATTGAAAGAACTTCGGATCCTCATAATAAATCATTTCACCCGACATCAAAAGATTAACGACCTCATGCTTTAGGGGGCAACTATTATAGACATTTTTGGGCCCTACAACCCCAAGCATGAAATGTCCATAAACCAAGGGCTCCTAAGTCCCTAAAAGTGTTGTTCTAACCCCTAAAGGAACAAGGTCAACAGATTACAGCTTCTCCCAGAAGTTCTCCATGAAAAACTGCTCAGAATTGGTCAAAACAGGATCATTTCAGCTGCTCCACTGGCTAGGTGCATTGCATCTCACCTAAATACACTGTGTGGGTGCACTGCATTTAAAAAATCCCTTCTGTGGGGTGCAATGGGGGAGAAATGAAAAATGGCAGTGTCATTCCACGAGGTGGAGAGGCAATGGAAGCTTCCAGAAACTTCTCCTGTGACACTTGCCTCACTGAATTCGACCAAGGATGAGTAAGAGACCATCAGTCTCCAAGTGGAACAAAGAACTATCAGAGAGAAGACACTAATCAAATCACAAGCTGACTCATCCCCCTTACAGATATCTATATATGGATCCCTCATCCCAGAGATCTAGAGGCTGGAATTTTGCATATTGTAAGGAATTGTTGTTGGTTTCTTGAGACAAACATCATATTGTTGGGTGATCTAAGCTTTGTTTGAGGTGAAGAGGGGCTTCTTTGCTAGGAGGTTGATGCTGGGTCAGAACAACTGGTTGTAACTCCTCTTGGCTCTTTTCTTGTTTATCAATAAAAGCTATTCAAGTTTTCCTCCATGCTTTTGTGTCATTGATGCTTTTTATATTTGTATGGTCAATCTACATCTGATCCTAGATTGTTTATGATTATAGATCCATGTCTTTGTATAGTGCTATGCTTCTTTGACCTTACAGGTACTTTGTGAAGTTGGGCGTGCAAGGGAGCAGGTAGCTGAAGACTATCAAAGAAGAGAGGAATCAAATTAGGAGATTAGCGCAAGACAGAGGTTGGTCTTTCTGTTCATCTCTATCTATAATTCATAAAGGAAAAACGAAAATAGCTTTTCTATGTTTGTTTCTAAGGAAACTGTCACACCTTAGTGGGATAGAGCAGTTCTATATAGACACTTTTCCCTGTAACACCCCCAGAGCTTGGTACAAAATAATGGATAAGTTCTTTCAGCAACAAGGGGTTAAGAAAGGCACAGGTTACATTAACCTTCATGCAAAATCTGAAGGTGACCATCTACTAATATTAGTCATGGATGTGGATGATATAATATTTGGCAGTGATATGGAACAGTTGGGGCATCAATTTTCAAAATGTATGCAAACAGATTTTGAAATGTCCATGATTGGAGAACTTTCATTATTTATGGGTCTGCAAGTTGCACAGTCTCCACAAGGGGTGTTTATATCCCAATCCAAATACCTCAACGAAACCCTGAAGAAATTTGGAATGGAAAATTCAAACTTGTCAGCACACCCATGATTAAAGGTTGTAAATTGTACAAATAATATGGAACACTACCCGTAAATTAGACTAAATAAAGGTCAATGATAGGAAGCTTATTGTATCCGACAGCTTTAAGGCCAGACATCATGCAAGTAGTGGGGATTGTGGCCATACTTTAGGCTTTTCCATGAGAGAGTCATGTTGTTGTTGTCAATATTATCTTCAAATATCTTGTTGGGCTAGAATTCTTGATGACAGGAAGAGTACTTATGGTGCAACTTTCTTCCTGGGTAAATTCTTGGTGTCATGGGTCAGAAAGAAATAGGGCTCCATTTCTCTATCGGCTGCTGAAGCATAGTATATTGTTGTTACTACCTATTGTATATAGATTCTATGGAAGAAGAAAAACTTGAAGTATATACAAGTAGAGTTTACTGATCACGTTCCAATAATATGTGACAACACAAGTTCCATCAGCATCTCCAAAAATCCTTCCATGCATTTAAAGACTAAGCATATTCTGATCAAGTTCCATTTCTTACGAGAAAACGTTGCAGCCAACATCGTCAAAATTGAGTATATATCCACTAAAGAGAAACTAGCATATGTCTTTACCAATCCATTGGAAAGAGAACCATTTGAATATCCCAGGTAGAATATAGGAGTTATGACTCCTCCCTCTAAATGACTTCATTTTCGTAGGAGGTGGAAACTACCCAACATCTAGAACTCATGAGAGAGTAGGTTGCAATGGTTCAGGGGGAGTTCTCGACAAGTATTATTTGATGTTGATGTCAAAGGGGGAGAATATTGGCATCAGAGTAGACGATGCCTAGCTTAAGGGGGAGCTTGTGGTGTTGCCATCAATTCCAAAGGGGGAGATTATTGGACATTTGATGGTGTATGGGTGGTTATCTAAGTGTTGGCATTGATGTAAAAAAAGGGTCAACATAATGATTAGGTGTTTGGGAGGAATCCCATAGTTATTGAAGTGCTTTTTATAAAATCATCACAGTAACAGCCTTACTGAAGAAGCCATAAAATGATCACCATGGTGATTGAGAGTTCAGTTGTCCAAGCACAAAGTAAAGAAAAGTCAAGGAGCAGAAAGGTTTGCAACCATCTCACAGGTAGTAAATGTACTCAAATCCTACATTGGACCCCATCCAATGCAAAGTGCTCTGGAAGAGTTTCACTATGATATGTGCAACTTTAGAAATGGATTCCTAGATCAAAAGATATGGTTTGCTGAAGTTCAGGGTTGTGAAGCCTTAGGAAGGAAGGAATATTGGCATATCAGAGGTTCAAGATATCAGTGTATTGGCATATCCATGATCTAGATACCAGCCATTAGGGATCGGAATATCGAAGATCATCATATCGACACATATTGGAGGTTCGGGATATTGACGTATGGACATATCAGCGATCTAGGCACCAGTCATCGGCACATTGAAATATTGAAGTTCAGTGGTGGGCCCCAGTGTTGTAGCAATAATGCTACAACTCCTGGAACTCCCTTCTTTAATTTTATCAACCCGGTAGTTCGTAACAAACTTGGAAGCAACGGTGCTCTATGCACAAGTACTAGCTCTTGCCACAGCTGTCACTTGGTCAGCTGGCACAAGTCCGCTAGGGGCTTAAGCCAACCTCTATGAGCTCTTAGAAGAATATTTTTAACTGATGAATGAAAGCTAACTCAAAGGAAGCTAATCTACTTGCGGAAAGAAACTGAAAGCCAAAAAGAAACGCAAACCCTAGCAAACCCTAATTCTACTAGCTAGTCCTACTGATGCAAAGGAGAGCATGCAAACCACTGAAAGAGATTCCATTACTTCTATGAAGGTAAAATACATGTGCTTAGACTACCTCTATCTGAAGAAAACATCTTTTTGTATTTTTGTTCAAGCTATTGGAATTATCATGCATGTGCTTCTAACTGGCTTTTTACTATGCAGGGGTAGATCAAGGGGATAAATGCTTGGGAAAGGTTGGGAAGGTTCAGAGAGGGTCTAAGGGGTCCCTAGCACCCTTCCAGAGAGTTTCACAGAGTTTGGCTATCAAGAGACCTCATTCGTGAGCTTCTACAGGAAGTCTGCAGGGGTTCTACAGGATGTTTAGAGATTTCTACAGGATGTTCTGAAAAGAGGATTTTGGAGAATGGATGGAGGGAAAAAGGTGGAGGAACAAGTATGGAGGTGAAATAGGGGTGTAGGGGAGTTCAATACTTGGAGGATGGAGTCGAGGAGTGGCGCAGATGGTGAGATTTGTTCAAGGAAGACTGGAATAATGTTGCACAAAAGGTAGGGTTATGAGGGCAATGTGGTAACGTGAGGCAAGAAACCAAGTTAGGGGATGGAGAATATGGGTTTGAGGGAGTCTGGGTAGATAGAGAAGTGGTACAGGAGCTCTGCAATTTGTGTTTCCAACTGAACCAACAAAGACATGCAAGAAAACAAAGATCTAGGTATGCTACCCTAATATGATCTAGCTAACAGTAACGAGAATGGACAGCAGCTTTATTTGCAAGGAAACCATGTATATTAACTATAAAATGAAGCATTCAAAGATCTGAACATGTAACCAACCTCTGCAAATGAAAACAACACACTAAGGATTGCATGGTAAAACAAACTAGTGTTTTTGTTTGGGACAACACGATTACTTCAACTCCAGCCCCTGATCCAATAAGGAAGAGGTGAAACCAAAAGTGTTTGCTGACCCTTTTTTGGAGCCTTTTTCTTGTTATTATCCTACCAATCTATTCTAAACATGAAAAGCTACTTTAACCATCAAAAGAAATCTAAATAACAAAGCAAGATTTAAATCTAAATAGCAGATTTTATTCTAAGAATGCAGCAAAAACACATAAAGATAAACAAAGGAGGTACTGGGCGCTTGAGATGGGCCCAACCCCAAGAGTGTTACACTAAAATTTGTCACCATGACTATTTGCAGTCAGTATGGCTCCATCAATAGTCATACTGTCCTCCTTGGCAAGTCTTATACCTCTGCTCCTCATGTCAAACTCCAAGAAAGAGAGAAAGTCCTTAAAAGTCAATATAACTCTGGTTACACAGTTTCTCTTAGCCTTACCTGCGTGTACGCACCTCAAGTTCATAAAACCTGCCTACTTGTACGCTCTGTCTGTAAAGGGGTGGGTTCGTACTCCTGTAAAGGTCAAAAGGCGCAAGTTTCACTTCAAAAAAGTTACTTGTGGTCGATTCTAGAGCATTCTAGAAGATGGTTTGACGTGGATTGAGCGCCTCCAGATGGTTCATGCATCCCAATGAAAGAGGAGCTTATCCCATGAAGAGGGGAGCTATCCCATTGAAAGAGGGGCTTATCCCATTCATGGTGGACCTGATTAACTTCCTCCAAAGCACTATAAATACAGCCATTGGGCCAGAGAGAGGGGAGGTTGAAAGCTGAACATTCCTAAGGGTAGATGCTGCTGAAATTAGGACTCCCTTATAGAGCTTGAGAGGAGAGATTCCAATCCTTTCCTAGCTTCATTTGGAAGTGGGTGAGCTGATCAAAGTAAAGGAGAACTCTTGCTGGACCCTGGGAGGGACCTGCACAACACCAAGGCACTGGTTGTAATGGTTTCTTTTGTTTCCAATTAATACAATAAAGTTCATTTTTCTCAACAAGTTGTTATATATAATTTGTTTCATAAACTACTTGGTCTTTATGATGAATATGTTTTATTATATGAGTTATTCAGGTGCTATGTAATCGTTTGCTTGTTAGTGAATGCGGGCTTCAAGGAGAAGGAGCTCATCTGGATCAGAGAGGCTGGACTACAACAAACAAGCGTTGGACTAAAGGTAAGCCTTAAACACCTGGTTGCTTTTATTTTAAATGCATATTTAGGGAAAGATAGTGCTTGATTGTTTTGTTTGTCACTAGACGACCTTTGGTTGCTAGGGAGGTCGGTTTTGTCCGCAAAATTGACTCTTTCCGCATGAAAAATGGCGACTCCACTGGGGATTCCATGGATTTGATTGACTTCTCTTTTGATTGATACTTTGATTTGAGAAAATTTGATTTCTTTCTAGTTTTTGACTGATTGACTGTGAATTTGGGTGGAATAGCTTAGGGTTGAGTTAGTTTTTATTTTTCGTGCTTTTGAGAGTAGTACGCACCCTCTGCGTTAAGCATAGTGCGTACTTGTACGCACTTTTGCTGTGTACACAGAGTGTGGCCGCACATGTGCAAACAGGCTGCCTGCGTACCCTGTCAAAAGCCTAGAAAATTTCAATTTTTTCCTTTTTATCTTTTAGATTTTGTTTATAGCTTGTTTTTGCTGCCCATATCCACTGTTCACCTGTCAAAAGTTTTCATCTGAGCTTGTTTCATTAGCGTCAAGGGTTTTAGTGAAGTTCATAGAGATTCTAGCCCTAGGTTTGATTTTTGCATTGGTCTTGTAGTGACTTTGGCTTTGGAAGTTGTAAAAACCTTAGATCTCCCTGGTCTTTTCAGTCTTCTTAAGAAGTCAGACCTTTCGAAAAAATCCACCTTTGTGAGAAACCTACCCTTGTGTTGTCTCTTTGCAGAATTTCGAGAAGGCTTGTTGGTTAAGCTGTGAATTTCATTCTTAAGAAAAAGAACAAAAAAATTTTATTTTGTTTTTGACTAGTTTATGATTCTGCATGAATTAGTCCTTGGTTGGATTGTAACTGAGTAAAACATCCTGGAATTATATTTTGTAGGCTTTTACCTCATTAGATTTGCTTTTAGGTGAATTTCTCTTAGATTTTCATAGATCTTAAAATTGATTTTCATTTTCATAAATCTTAGATTGATTTGATTATCATAGATCTTAAGATTGGTTTTTGTTAAGTAGTTTTGTATGCTTTGTTAAATAGGAAAAATACAAAATCTCTTTTGAGGAAAGTTTGTTTTAGTAGCGTTTGAAGTCTTTGAAAAGAGAAAGGAAGTTTTCGTGAATAATTAGTGGTCATGTGTTGTGTGCTTTGGAAAAGATAAAGAGATTGTTTCTTTGATTTTCATTGCCAAGAAAGTTGTCTTTATAAATTTTTCATTCTCCAACTCTCTTAGCTAGGGAATTCATTGAAAAAGGAAAGATTGTTTTGTTTCATCCTAGGTGCATCTTTTTAGTGGATTTGAGTCGAGTCTACACACCATCAGTTTCATCTCCGCTACCTTTTGTCCTAAAGAAAAGCCATAAAAATTAACGCTTAAAGTAAAATCAACTTAGTAACTTTTTATTTACTAGGGCTCTGAAACACCAATATAGATCAGGCTAGTGTCTTGGAGTAGGAGAGTAATTAACTCTCCAAGACAGTAAAACCAAACAAGTATCTTATCTTGTGGTAGGATAAATCCAACTGTTTCATTTGTACTCTGGGAAAGCTCCTCTTAAAGGAGAAGCACGAGACCGTGTCCGAACCAGTGAGGGAATCAATCCTCCTTCATTGGGAACGACGCCAGATACGCACGTACTACAAACGGTAAACCTCGGATTAACCATTGTCGAGGAGCCTGGGGTAACTTGTCGGTAAACCTTGGATTATTGTCAAGGAGCCGGCAAGGGGATTGAGCTTGTTACTCTGCCCTTTCGTGCTATCGAGTCGTAGACTGTTCCCCCAGGTATATTTGTTGATGTTGGTAACCTTAGTGACTATTATCTTTAGGATTCTACCCAAGGTGACGGTGGAGGGAAGATCCCACTGTACCTGGAGCAGACGTCGGCTAGACTCACCTGGATTTTCTGGGGGGTTCACTTCACTCGAGACAGTTTAAGTGGAGGAACTTGGTCCAGTCTATTAATTAAGCAGGTTGTCGGGGTAACTGTTCCACCCGCCACTTATGTACTGAATTCGGCGATGTTGGATTTCATCACCAACTAGTGTTTTTGGTCCGAAAGGTTACTGTTTGTGTTTGGTTTGATGCCCTAGATTCTTTAGGCGTGTGATTCGAATTTGTTTGGTTCTTTAGAGAATTTAGGCGGTTTTCTTTGAGATTTTACTTTGTTTGCGTGTGCAGTAGTTAAAAGTTTTTAGCTGTGGCTGAATTACCAAGACAGTCACGTAGACTTCAGGGCCAGTCTCCTGAGGTTGCAACCGTGGCTGATTTGTTGAGGAAATCTCGTAGACTTCGGGGCCAGCCTCTTGAAGACGTCCCGGGCCATTACGAAGGTTTGAAAGTCCTTGTAACTCCTATTGGCAGTAAAGTAGGGTCACCTGAAGAAGGATAGTCTTCATTGGTTGTTCATCCTGATTACCAAAGTCTAGAAACAGGTTATAATCCTGAAGCTGTTTCGGTTTCCAAGCTTGCTGGTAGTTTTTCATCTACTAGTGATATAGGCGAAGAACCTGAGATATCTGAACCTGTTACTCCAACATCGGGGTTAGTCTCTCCAACTTCTAGTGTTCCTAATTCACCTAGGGTAGAAAGAGTCATCACCGAAAATCTTCCTTCTGGTTTGATAGCTATTGAAGAGCTTGCTCCGGAAGAAGAAATAGGCGTCCCTATCCCTGAAAATCAACCTACTATTGATCTAAGGGAGCGTGAATCCATTTTTTACAGTCCACCTAGAAGTACTACTTGGTATCTTTCTTTAACTAATTATTTGGACAACTCAGTGTCAATTTTTTCACCACCTCGTGTTTCTTATCCACCTAGGGGTATTTATACTCCCGTAAATATGTCAGGTCAGTCATCCATGTTTACTCAATCGCCTGAATATTTTTTGTATGGCGGTCCTTCTGTTCCTGCTGGGAATCAGTCTTTGTCTGGTACTTTTTCGGGAGCATCTCCTCAACCCATTGAACAAAGGATGTTCACTGGAAACAATGGTGCAAAGCTATTGAGTGTAGAAGAAATTCTTATGATGTCAGGTTCTATTCCCATTTCTCAACCTCAAGGTGGCCAGTTACCGCCTGGGGGGCAGCCTCAATTAACGCCTGGGGGGCAACCTCAAGATACACAATTTGCATATGGGGGGCAACCTCAAGGACAGTACGTGCCTACGGTACATTACATTCCTCAAGGTCAACCCCAGACTCAATATGTACCCCAAGGTCAATCCCAGTATCAATTTATACCTCAAGGTCAACCACAGTATCAGTACATGCCTCAAGGGTATCTACCCCAAGGTCAGTACTCGAGTCAAGGTTTCCAACCACCCCAAGGTCAATCTTATGTTCAAGGTACGGGAAATGTGCCTTTCAATTATCAATCCTACCCTCAACCCAGTTATGGATCTCAATATCCTCAACCTATTATGGGACAATGCCCCGGAATAAACATAGTGTGGGATCCATCACAAGTTCAACAGGTGTTGCAGCCAAGTGTACAGTTGTCATCTCAAACTGGACAACCCTTAGTTTCTGGTCCACCCCAGCAACTAGTCCAGTCTAATATTCAAACTTCTGTACCTTCGGTAGTTTCTCAGTCTGGGCCTATTTCACCTCGTACTCCATCTCAAACGACTGCTGCAACTACCGCAACATCTGTTCCATCTACCACACTTACTTCTGGAGTATCGACAGCTCCGGTTTCTACTGTCCCTGTAACTATTCCTCAGACATCTTTACCATCGTCTGGATCTACGATTCAAACTACGGTTCAGATGCCTGTAGGACAACCTGGTTTAAGTACAGTTGTCACAAGTCAACCACAGTTCACTTATCAACCGTACCAGGGACAGTACCAATTCGGTTCTGCTATCCAGCAGCCAGTTTACCAGTATCAACCGTATCCTGGGTACACTTATCAACAACCACAGCAACCCCAGTACGGTCCGGTTAATCCTGGTTTTCCAGGAGGATACAATATCCTGAATGCGATTCCTATCCCTAGTTATCCTGGATATCCTCCTCCTGGGGCTGGTATAATGACCCAGAGTTTTAGGGATCCTAATCGGCAACTGCCGTTTATCGCAACTTTGGATTTACCAGACTTGTCGCGCCTAACGAATGATCTAATCAATTATCTTCAGTTTTGGTCGCCAATGCCGAATAAGTTGCCCAGTGACATTCCCAAGTTCGAGGGTAAGTCTGGAGAGGACCCGTCGAATCATGTGATGACTTACCACCTTTGGTGTGCTTCAAATTCCATCTCGGATGATTCGATCCGTTTACGTCTCTTCCAGCGCACTCTCATTGGTCTCGCGGCCAAGTGGTACATTGAGTTACCACGGGCCTCTTTTTATAATTTTAGCTAGTTAGCTACCTCGTTCCTAACTCATTTTCAGTTGCCGGTCAGATATGATAATGGCACGGAGTTACTAACTTCATTAAAACAATCGATGTCAACTTATATTTCTGATCATATTCATGAATGGAGACGTCGAAGGCGGTTAGTGAAAGTTTTTATCCCGGACCAAATTTTAGCTGAATGGTTTGTTAAATCATTGTTACCGAAGATTATTGAAGACGTAGCTAAGGCCGGAGTAGTTACTGAGGAGCAAGTGATTTCTCAAGCGCAGTACCTTGACTTAGTTTACACTCAGTCAGGTACGTTACATGAAAAGATCCCAGATCTTCCAAAGTCAAATCAAATCGCTGCTGCTCCTTTGGGATCTCGTGCTGCTGATGGCATGATTGGTACGGTGAACACTAAAAGCAAGAAGAAATCCTCAAAGAATTCTTCTCCTATTATCACCTTACCAGACTCCCCGACAGGAGATTCTTCTGCTGAACTCTCTGCCAATATTCACTCTGCAGAGTCATCTACGGCTAAATCAAAATCCGGTGGGAAGAAGAAAGGTAAGAAGAAGAATACAGCAGACAAAACTCCAAAGGAGAAAACTGAAAAGGCGGAATCCAATGATGAAAAACGCAAGCCTCGTTATCCATCTCTTATTTGTGAAGAAGAACACTTTACAAGAGACTGCCCTCATCGAGTAGAGGTTGCGAAAATCGTCAAGGGTTCCCAAATTCCTGCTATCTTGAAGGATCCATTTCCAAAAGATAGCAAAATGATAGGTTCTTCCTCGAGTGCCATTGAAGAACCCATATTGATGATGTCTTATGTAAGGATTGCGACTCGATCGCAAGATTATGGTAGTAAAAGTCCTGTTGATGGATTAAAAGAAGCAAAATCTTCTCATTCTAATCCATCAACCTCAGCTCCCGGTTCTGATCCACTACAGATCGAGAAACCTAACCCAGACTTTGTAATCAAACCGCCTGCCAAGGGTGTACTTCGAAGGTCTGCTTTCAATCCACATGCGAGAGCAGCCCAGAATTACAACATTGTTGAGGACTTAGCTGTTTCACCCTCAGCAACGTCGGCTTTGGAAGTGCTGCAATCATGCCCAACACAACGCAAATTACTTTTGTCGGCTATAGGAGCTGTTGATGTTTAGGACCTGAACCTAGTAATCTTCGATCTAGAAAATAGTACACCGCGTTTGCCTCATCAAATGGCTTTCTAGATCCCAGTGATAGTCAAAAACAGGCCTATTCATCGGACTGTAATTGATGAGGGAGCTTCCACGTGTATTATGTCGATGCAGTGTTGGAGATCGCTTTGTTCTCCTTCACTAAATCAATCCCCGACGATTCTTAAGGCCTTTGATGGCCGTGGGTTCCGTCCTTTTGGCATTCTACAGGATTTCCCTATAGGGGTTGAAGGAAAAACCGTTAGTCTAGATGTGGAGGTGGTTGATGCCCCTATAGACTACAACCTTCTCTTGGGTCGAAGCTGGACTTACGCTATGACAGCGGTCGTTTCATCGGTCTTTCGAGTAATAAGTTTCCACATAATGGCAAGATCGTAACAATAGACCAGTTGGCTTACTTTTCATCCGACCCAACCTCTTCAGAGAGTATCCAGCATGTCAGTAAAACGACTATCCCATATAAGGATGTTGGTGTAGGATTAGTTAAAGATGTCGGTTTACTGGGAACTTCTCCTTTTCCTCCACTCAACGCATCGTCTTCATTCGCAACCATTCATATGATTACATCAGACACTATTTATTACGACGATCCTTGGATCGTTCCTTCTGAATCTGAAATAGACTCATTTGGTAATTCTATGCCGTTGAGTCCATATGAAATTGCCTATGAAGCCGTGAAGTCTTTTTCCGACCCGTGTTCCACCAAAGTCGACCAAATGAATGTGGTCCATGAGGAATCACTTTTCACATCAACCTCGGAGTTAATAGCGTTTCCCGAAGTTGTGTCATCTGACGAACAACTTCGTGAAGTCCTGTGTATAGATGACTTACCATGGGACGATCTCCATCATAGATCTTCATTTTTACTTGAGGCTGATCGTTTTGAAAATGATTTCTCATCAGTTTTTACAGCTGAATATGTCAAGGAAGCTCAGAATCCCATGAAACATCCTGATTCAGAGCTGAATTTGGTAAATATCTCTCGAACTCTTCCCATTGACATTTCAGTAAAGCCCAGAATTGTTGAAAACATTCATATAGGTGCTTCGTGTACAGATGACGAACTTTAGACATACAAGGCCGTATTTCAAGAATTCTGCGACGTGTTTGCCTGGTCCTAAGAGGAAATGCCAGGAATTGATCCCGCGATTGTTGTTCATGAGATCAAGACTTACCCGGATGCTAAACCCGTCCGGCAGCGTTTGCGTCAGATTCACCCACGAAAATCTGCTGCAATTAAAGCAGAAGTTGAAAAGCTATTGAAAGTAGGTTTCATTTATCCGATCCCGTTAACGGATTGGGTATCGAATATTGTTCCGGTTAACAAAAAACAGGGAACAATAAGAATATGCATCGACTATAGGGACATTAATCGAGCTTGTCCAAAGGACAACTACCCAACGCCCTATATCGATCAAATCATTGATGATTGTGCCGTCAGTGAAATATTTTCCTTTATGGATGGTTTTTCCGGTTACAATCAAATCAATATTCTACCTGCTGATCAACCAAAAACAGCTTTCATTTGTCCATGGGGGACATTTGCTTACTGCAAATTACCTTTTGGGCTTAAGAACGCCAGAGCAACTTTTCAAAGGGCAATGTCTTATGTGTTTCATGACATCAAACACATTCTGCAACCGTATCTCGATGATTTGCCCGCTCATTCATTACATCGAGCTGATCACCTTGTCCATTTACGAGCAATCTTCATGAGGTGTAGGCATTATCGTATTCGGTTGAACCCACACAAATCTGTCTTCTGTATAGAAGCGGAACGATTGCTAGGATTTGTAGTTTCGAAAGCCGGCATTCGCGTCGATCCCTCGAAGGTAGAAGCTATCATCAAATTTCCTCCTCCTTCGAGTCTTCGCCAACTCCAAAGTTTGCAGGGGAAAGCAAACTTTTTACGACGATTCATTCCTAACTACGCCGAGGTTACAAAGGGTTTTACCCGGTTGTTGAAATAGAACACTCACCTCTCTTGGGATGAGATAGCTCAGAAATCTTTTGATGCACTCAAACACACGTTGACCCATGCACCGTTGTTGCATCCTCCCAACTACAACCAGGACTACTTTTTGTACCTCGCCGCCTCCATTCCACCATTGGAATGGTTTTAGTTCAGGAAGATGAATTCGGAACAGAACATGTGATATATTACCTTAGTAGGACGTTAAATCCCACTGAGCTAAAATACTCACATGTGGAGAAATTTGCATTGGCAGCCGTTCAAGTTGTCCAACGTTTTCGTCACTACATTTTACTCTGTAAAACTACAGTCGTTTCGGATTGCAACCCTATGATTTACATTTTGACTGAACAATTGCTAGGGGGCAAGTACTCCAAATGGATTGTTATCCTGCAGGAGTTCGACTTGGAGTTTGAGAAATATAAGTCTAAGAAATCCTTAGTTTTTGCAGAGTTAATGTGTGACTTCCCGCGTGCTGACACGGAAACTGTGGCAGAGGAGCCCATTGCGGACGAATCTCTGTTTCTAATCATCACTTTAGATCCGTGGTATGGGGATATCATCATCTATCTCCAGACCCAATCCTTTCGGCCCGAAGCTTCAAAGTCGAAACGTCGGAAAATTCGATTCCAGTCCCAACAATACAAAATTATTGGAGATACTCTTTATCGACGTGGGGCAGACTCTATTTTTCGACGTTCCTTAACTCACGAAGAGGCAGAAAGGGTTCTAAATGACTATCACTCTGGAGCGTGTGGCGGTCATATGTCTGGGTATGCCACAGCCCAAAAGGTGTTGCGCGCTGCCTACTTCTGGCCGTCCTTATTTAAAGATTGTATTACTGCGGTCCGAAAATGCCATAACTATCAAGTGTTTGATCGAAAGATGCGCACTCCACCTACTCCTCTCCACCCTATAATTGTCGTTGGTCCTTTTGCCAAATGGGGTATCGATTTTATTACCTGTAACCCTCACTCGGCCAGGGGGCATGCGTATATCATCCTTGCGGTTGATTATTTTACTAAGTGGGCCGAGGCGATGCCTACATTCGAGGCAGACGGCAAGACAGCTGCAATTTTCGTATTCAATCACATAATTGCTAGGTTTGGTGTCCCACAAGCGATAATCATTGACCATGGGCACCATTTTAGAAACGTTATGATGACAGAACTTACAGGCCAGCTTGGTTTGCGTCACCATAGTTCAACTCCTTATTATCCACAAGCGAATGGTCTGGTTGAATCTATCAACAAAGTTTTAGTTATCATGATCCGACGAATCATTGGTATTCATCGGTAGAATTGAAACAACATGTTATTTTTAGCACTTTGGGCATACCGAACCTCAGTGAAAACATCAACAGGGTTCACTCCTTTCCAACTAGTTTATGGTTTGGAAGCTGTGCTACCCATTGAATGCGAAATCCCGTCACTGCAAATGGCCATCGAGTTACTTCCAGCTACTTCTGAAGAGGAGAAGCATTTATTATACTTAGCTCAATTAGATGAGAATTGACGTGATGCCGCATTGGCAATCGAGACTCACGCAAAACGAATGAAAGCTCAGTATGATCGAAATGTGACCCCACGAAATTTTTCGGAAGGAGACCTAGTGTTATTATATGATCAAGCTAATGATAAATTAGGTGCTGGAAAATTCGTTCCTATGTGGCATGGGCCCTATATTGTCAAGCGAAAGCTTGCCAAAGGGGCCTATGAGCTGGTAGACTTTGACGGGGACCCTTTGGGTAAACCCAGAAATGGACTTTACCTAAAGAGGTATTATGCCTAAAAGATGGGTATGGAGATTTTAGTTAGGTTAGTTTTTCTTTCTACCTGGTGTGTTTTTTAGTTTAGACAGTGTGCTTAGCTTAGAAAGTGTGTTTGCGTCGTTATTCTGGCTTATCTTGTTTTTACTCTTGATGATGCAGATGTCGATGCCTCTCCAAACATACATTGGTTTTGCTGATGGTGCTTGTCGTAGTACACGGAATATCTCTTCCGCAGCTTGGGTTATCTATTCGCCCTCTGACGAGTTAGTTTCTATGCTTGGGGTAAGCCTCGGTCAAACAACAAACAACATTGCAGAATACAGTGCAGTGATTGAGTTATTGTCTGAATCTATTTCATTTGGGATTCGGAGTTTGATAGTGAGGTTAGATTCTGAACTCGTTGTATTACAGCTTAATAGAGTGTATGCCATTAGAAATCCAGTGTTATTAAGGTTATTTTTGAGAGTGCGTCTCTTGGAACATGAGTTTGATTACATTGAATATCAACATATTCCAAGGTCTTTAAATACATTAGCAGATGCAATTGCTTCTCGAATGTTAAATAGACATGTGCAATAATCATACATGTAAATTTAAAAACCATTCCATAACATGATTTACAAAATAAGCCGGTAATAATGATATATATAGATAGGAGTGTGTCAAAAATACATCGTCTTCGATCATAGGTTGAAAAAACACCTTATGATCGGCAAAAATGATAAGTACAAAAAACCAAAATGTCACATGTGTCTACAAAAACAAACATCCAATCACTGGTGATGATCTCTATATGACACCACTGCACGAGCCACCCTACACAAGAACCTCCTAAAAGGTCCTGGGACCCCGACTACAAAGCGTTGAAGCCTGATAGGAATATCATCTATGGTAGTCTCCGGTATGTCTGCTGTAAGACGCTCTAGGTCATGCTCCAACTCAGCTAAAGTCTCTGTGGCCTCGTCCTGTGGGGCCGGTGCCGCTGCAACTGGTAGTCTCCTCTCGAAAGGCCGGAGATTGGCTGGTCGACGTGGGCCTACATCTGCATTTTAAAAATTGTCACTGTTAGTTTTGAGACGATATAAAAACAAAAAAATAGATAGTTTAAAAACTTGTGGAAAATGAAGTTACCTGTGTCATCCCATTGTTCTCCTGGTGGAAGAATCATGTCCGGATCTCCATGAAAATCAACTCCGGCATAAGGAAAATCCTGTATCGAAAAGATTTGGTCCTCTAACCAGTGAAAGTACTCCGGAGTAAATCGAACAACCTCCGCTCCCTCATCAGGATGACGGAACGTAACCGTAACCCATCGCATCAATTTGGGCTCTCGAGGAAGCCCAACACCAATAGTGAGTTGCTGTGGGATCAGCATCGGAACCCTCTCTAAGCCAAAACTGACAACTAAAGTCCCATAACCAAAAGTATTCAGCTGCCCGTTTTTGGCTCTAGTTAGTTGGCCTTTTACATTGGCCAACACAGCATCACACCAGTTAAAAATGGTTTTTCGATAACAATCAATCGCCATCCGCATCTGGGACCCAGTGGCAATGTGCAAAGCGGCAGCCCCGCAAAGTCTGGTAACTGTAAAGGCAATCATCATAAGTTCAGGTCGGGATATAGTTTTGATCTTTATCCTCTTCTCCTGGTTCTGAGTGTTACACCACTCTAGTCGGAGACTAGCGATGGACTGGCCACCCGGCCTAGTCCTGAATAGAGTCAAGTGTTCGCCTCTCTTGGGTAAACTAGTGAGAAAGTAAATATCTGAGGGCTCTATCTCGAGCTGGTGCCCTCCAATATAAAAACATTGGTCCTGAACGTTCCACCTTTCTACCAGCCACTCTAGAAATCTCACTTGGGCCCTCATGCCAGGTATGGCCCAGTATTTATAAAGTCTGCATGCCTTCAAAGAATCAATTGACGGTTGATGATTAATGGTGGCCAAATCAACATCTTCGTTCTCTCTCTCGCGCCAATCAAGCATGGTGGGAAATCTACACATTCAATGAAATCAAAACATTTTGGTCCATTTTGAAGAAATTGGGGTTTGAAAACTCGTTTTGCGGGGTACGCACCCCGCCTTTAGGAACAGAGCGTGGGTACGCAGGTTACCTTAAGGCAAGGTACATATGCCCGGCATTTTCCCAACTGAGAAAATGCCGGGGTACGCAGGTCACCAGTGGAGCACCTGCGTACCCCGAAAGGCGGATCTTGAAACCCCAAAGCCTCCAAAAAATGAAACTAGGGCCTAAAAATGAATTCCAAACAGATGAAAATGAAGAGGAGGATGTTGTAGAATGCCTGAAAGAGACGGCGTTTGATTTCGACGGTCGGATTCTCCGCAATGTCCACGGGAAGTTTCTTGCCAAAAGCCCTCTTTCTCTCCTCAACAGTAAATGGTAAAAATGAATTGGTAAAAGCCCTTTTTATAGGTTTTTTTGGTAAATAAATGGTAAATTTGTTTATTTTTCACCATGAGAAGGTATTTTTCAAAGTATTTTTATCTATCATCAACAGGTATGAGTAATGTGTTGGTTTTTGTGCAGGATAAAGGATTTTCAGGGAAAATTGTCATTTTTAACAAACAAAAACATCAGAGTCATCTTTAAGCCCTTTTGTGACTCCTAAAACATGAAAAGATTGCTGAGCGTTTCTTTTACACTCGTTAAAATAGAATTAAAGACGGTCCTCTTATAGCCCTTTTCTGACCGTAAAAACATGAAAAGATTGCCGGATTTTTGTCGTTTCAAATTCGATATTGGAAATAAAATGACGTGTCCTTGATCGCTTTTTACTTTTCAGGTCAAATACACTAATCATGAAAGTACTCCTTGGTCGTAAAGATCAAGTTGTTCTCTCAAGTATTATTTTATACTTTTTCAGGCTTGGGAGACACAAACTTACGAAAAAGGTCAACCCTGGAGTCTTCTTAAGTTTTTCAGACTCTCTAAAATTGAAAAACACCGAGTTTCTCCTATACTGGACTCGTTAAAATTTCACAGTAAAGGACCTGTTCGATTACAAACAGGAACGGACCACTCCTTCTTAGGGTTCGAATCTAAACTAAGTTGGACTCATCCGAAGGATGAGCTTATAATCAAGCAAATGTTATACTCCTCAAGCTTGTAAAAAATAAAGAGGTACTTGCCAGAAATGGTGGGGGAAAAGAGAGAAAAATGAGCCTATTTGTTATCCTTTGTCTCAGAGAAACCTTATCACTGCTCTTGAACACGAAACTTTTCATTCACCTGGGTTGGGAAATCCTTTGCCTCACAGTTGATCAAACCACATTGAAAGTCTTCAGCCGGGTATTAACTTTGGGTCAATTGTCACCAAGCCATCTGTTGTGTCGTTATGTGTTCAAGAGGTCACTGCAAATAAACCTTTCATCTGCAAAATACCTGTCATCCATCTTGACCATCCCTGAGTCAATCCTTACAACTACATTTATTCAACTTGATTTATGATTTCGTGTTGTGGGCTTGCCTATGATGGATCGCTTTCTATCGACATCAGCACATTATCTAGAAATATGATCTAGAAATCTTCAGTACCTTGAAATCTGCATGCATCAATGGCAGATTTCTTGCCTTCGACGACAGTTTACATCATTGACTTTCAATCGAAGGATTTCGTGACATGTTCGACATCAGCACATTCATTCACATCTCATGGATTGTACTGGGCACTTTGAGAACCATTGACATCACTGGTGGTCTCCCTCACACTTGTTAACAGTTTACATCATTGACTGGTAATCAAGTGGTTTCTACCATGCTCGACATCAACTCATTTATTCGCATGGATAGAATCGTACTATTTCGGGAAGTAGAAATGAAGACCCTGGATCTAGTTTCCGCCATCCAGGCTACGAGGAGTTTTGTATTCATTATATAGTAGACTAATTATAAACAGATGGCTGCGTCCATACTGTGTCTACATGAGTCTATGATTATGATGTACTGCGAAATCATTCCTGTATCAGTGCAGTAGTTAGTTTGTTAAAGTTTTTTGATCTGAGTATGGGAATGCCTACCTCAGCGATGATATGATCTCATACATGTATTTTGTGTTGAATATTTGTAGGTTCCGACTGGGCTCTCCACAAGATAATCCTTGAAATGATAAAGTACTTCACCCTTCCTAGATGATATGAAACCCTAATCTACTACAGGCTTCGCACTTTAGGGGGCAATCTGTTACACTAAAATTTGTCACCATGACTATTTGTAGTCAGTATGGCTCCGTCAATAGTCATACTGTCCTCCTTGGCAAGTCTTATACCTCTGCTCCTCATGTCAAACTCCAAGAAAGAGAGAAAGTCCTTAAAAGTCAATATAACTCTGGTTACGCAGTTTCTCTTAGCCTTACCTGCGTGTACGCACCTCAAGTTCATAAAACCTGCTACTTGTACGCTCTGTTTGTAAAGGGGTGGGTGCGTACTCCTGTAAAGGTCAAAAGGCGCAAGTTTCACTTCAAAAAAGTTACTTGTGGTCGATTCTAGAGCATTCTAGAAGATGGTTTGACGTGGATTGAGCGCCTCCAGATGGTTCATGCATCCCAATGAAAGAGGAGCTTATCCCATGAAGAGGGGAGCTATCCCATTGAAAGAGGGGCTTATCCCATTCATGGTGGACCTGATTAACTTCCTCCAAAGCACTATAAATACAGGCATTGGGCCAGAGAGAGGGGAGGTTGAAAGCTGAACATTCCTAAGGGTAGATGCTGCTGAAATTAGGACTCCCTTATAGAGCTTGAGAGGAGAGATTCCAATCCTTTCCTAGCTTCATTTGGAAGTGGGTGAGCTGATCAAAGTAAAGGAGAACTCTTGCTGGACCCTGGGAGGGACCTGCACAACACCAAGGCACTGGTTGTAATGGTTTCTTTTGTTTCCAATTAATACAATAAAGTTCATTTTTCTCAACAAGTTGTTATATATAATTTGTTTCATAAACTACTTGGTCTTTATGATGAATATGTTTTATTATATGAGTTATTCAGGTGCTATGTAATCGTTTGCTTGTTAGTGAATTCAGGCTTCAAGGAGAAGGAGCTCATCTGGATCAGAGAGGCTGGACTACAACAAACAAGCGTTGGACTAAAGGTAAGCCTTAAACACCTGGTTGCTTTTATTTTAAATGCATATTTAGGGAAAGATAGTGCTTGATTGTTTTGTTTGTCACTATACGACCTTTGGTTGCTAGGGAGGTCGGTTTTGTCCGCAAAATTGACTCTTTCCGCATGACAAAGAGCTACAGCCTCCTAAGAGAGATTTAGAGCTGGTGCGAAGGTGGATTCATCTTTATTGAGCAAGAAAAGAAGAGTTACATCAAAACTGTCCACAAGGGAAAGCTTGAAAATATGCTGAAAGCAAAGCTAATCTACTGCCTAAAAATCGAACTACAAAATGACTACAAAATGACTATCAAGTGACTAACTACTGGCTACAAATTGACTAACCACTAGCTAACCAAAATGAGGCCCTAAGCCTTCTTATTTCTACAGATTGAGGACCCCAACAGTCCTCCTAAACTTTAGGGACTCGGCTGCCCAAAACTTGTAGTTAACAGCAGTCCTACTTGACTTGCTTGGTTGCCATTGTGTTAATTGATTTGGTGGCCCTTGAACTCTGAGATGATGGTGGAGAATTCGAGGTAAGGGCCCATAAATGAAGGGGACACCTTCCTACAAATCCTCTCCCTTGTTCTCCCACAAATTTGGCTGCCAAGTGCTCATTAAGACCTTCAATTTTATCTCCAAATTGACCAAAAAGGCTACACAAAGCACCCATTAGACTTGTTGGCATAATGACTAACTCAATTCACTCTATTAGCATAAATATAATAAAAAACATGCAATAAACTAATGAGAATGGTGGATTAACTCGAATTAGGAGGTTGAATGAGCCCAAATAATTATCCATTTTTGGGGCTCATCAGTCAACGTATCGGCGCATCGGAATATTAGAGGATTTTACATCGAGGTATCGAAACTTCTCAAATTTGGTACACTAAGAAGTTTTGATAGTATTAAAAGTCTCTAGTAATCCCAAACAAGATTAATAAAGGATTTTGTTGCAAATCCAAGGGTTGATGAGTCCTCTTCTCTCTCCTCCTAGCAAGACACATGGCAACATGAGATTGGTTCCGATAAGCTATAGTGTTATTTGATGTTAGCATGACATTGTTGTACGATAGGACACATGGCAAGATGATTCAATGATATTGGGTGCCCTAATGTACCAGATCAAGGTGAAACATGTCATCGCTATAATGAAACCATGTGGAGTGATGACGTCATATCAGAGCTTTGCATATACAAGGATTAACATATTGGAACTCTAGAACATACGGTTATTGAAAATTTCCAATGGAAGGGGGCTTCTGGTATTGGATTGGCTCTTAGTCATGTAAATCCAAAGAACCAAGGGCACAGAGCAGTAACAAAGGAAGATTGTCCCCCTAGCAGAAACAAAATGCCTTAGCACCTTAATGCTAAGCTGCAAGTCACAAATCACGGTCCCATGGAGGAGAAATAATCAAGGAGCTCAGCGTAAGAGGAGCTAAAGACACTGAGACTGAGGAGTATCAGAACATTGCACCACTGTGAAGTTGCGATATGGAGTTTCTCCGATAAGGAAGTACAGAGAATTAAAGGATGTATGGATTGGTAGCTAATAAATTGAATGAAAGCACAAAGGAGTTGGTATTTGAAAGGGACTAAACATGAAAAAGACTCCGTAACAAGAAATCGAGGGAAACATTTTTGGCAGAGACTAATTCGAGAGAATTAAGGAAGAAATCAAATGCTTCGTGTGCATGAATGGTTGTGCTAAATGAGAATAGAGCAGTCAACTTTGTGATCCGTTAAAAGATTTGTGGATTAATAAATGAAATTGGGGCTCTCAGAGGAGTGTCCAGGGCACCTAAGAATTAATTTCTTTGCGCAAGAGCTATGTGCAGTCAGACTATGAAGAACTACAAGGTCCATCTCTATTTTGGGCACTGTAATAAGAAAATATGAAGAACTACAAGCTCCATATATGTTTTGGGCACTGTGACAAGAAACTATCAGAAGATGAAAGAGTGGGAAGTGAAGCCATGCCTAAGTACATATTGGTAGCTAGAGGAATGAGAGAAGAGGCTTCCTTATGCGGAGTGCCTTAGTGGAACAAAACCATAACCGACAATAGAAAATTTGAGGATGTGAGCATATGTGTGAGAGTGTAGTGTTGTGAACGTGTTTATAGAAGAAGAGAGGCCGAAGCACCTCATAGGACACAGTGTAATACAACAACAAGAGCAGAGTGAGGATTGCGTGAAGAATTTCAAGGGTATTGCTGAAGTGTAGTTAGTGTAGAGCACTTGATAGTGAAGGCAGAGCACAGAGGAAGTGTTTCTGTAAGCAGCGAGAGGAGATCTACTACTAGTGAGCTTAGAAGGCAGAGTGAAGAAATAAAATCTTGCGAACAACCATTGTTGGTATTTTACTTGTATAATTGTATGCCTATGTTTTTAGTTTGCAAATTGTATGAAATAGTACAGCAGTGACAAGAGCAAGTTGGTGCGTGCATATTGAAGAGGTTGGTTCCTTTTGGAAATTTGGTGCATGCTAACCAAAGGGGGTTGGTGCCTCCTATGAGTGGGTGCTAACAAACAAACAGATGTAATTAAGTGGGTGCTTAATTTACATCATAAAGAACAACAAAATTTGTGGTTTTTTCCATCTAGGTTTCCATGTGAAAATAATTGTGTCAAATGTTTGTTGCTCATGTCATTGTTGTGAAGATGTGTGTCTAAAATATTATTGGCTCATTGTTTTTGTGAATTAATTCTCTCATAGGTTAAAGAGTATAAGGGACTAAAATCATAATATGAAAAAGAAAAAGAGTTTCTTAATTACTAATTCACTCCCCCTCTCATAAACTCCCTGTTTCAAAATCCTGCCCTCAAGACACCATTTATACCCTCAAAAGGCTCTCGAAACCCCACCTGTAGCAAAATAGGGCCTCTTTTAGCAATATAAGACCCCCTGTAGCAACTCCTATAGCAGGCCCATAACATTGTTTTCCTCAACCTGTTTTTCTCCACATTTTGACCTTAGCCCAGTTAAGATGAATAATGACCCTCAAATTTTGATTTGATGATTAAGGAAAGATCTTAGACCTCTCCAACCACCCCCTTTCCTCATTGAAAAACGTAGTTAGAATTAGTGTTTTCATTCATGAACATGTTAAAAGTTAGATTCCTTATTTTCAAGAAAATGTAAAGTAGATTAAAGATACATTCAAGTAGGTTACTGATTTGATTAATTGTGCTAAGTAGAGTAAATTTTCTTCTGCAAGTAGACTATCCCTTTCTCTTTCATGCAATGTTAATAAGCATCACATCTGAATGAAAGGCATTTTCACTTTCATTTTTCGAATCAAGTTCAATTTTGCTTTCATAAGAAGTTTTCACTATAACTTGGAGGAATGGTCTTTATAGAACCAAACCGACTGTGAATATAACATTGTCACCTCTAATTTTGTACGAACCCCAGGTTGATAATTTAAGTTCAGGAGCCCTTGGGAGTTGTAGCACTCATGGTGCAATACTAGGAATCACCACTTTTTGGCGTCATTATCAAGGAGGTGTCTAAGTAGGTGTTATTTATTCTTAAGTATTTTTTGTTTTTTTTTTCATTAGTCTTATTTCTTTGAAAAGGGTAAAAAATTTCAAAAAAAAGTATTTCATGCCTCATAGGAGTAGGTATAACCAAGGAAAATTCTTACCAAAACCCTCACACACTCAAGCAACCAGCCTTAATTCCTATTTGATGGCTGTAAACTACCCTCTCTGACTACAGGAGAGCTCGAATACCCTCTAGGTGAGAAACCTGAAATTGTTGACAAAACTATTGGGGAAGAAGAAGAAGAACCCACCTCACCTACCCAAACCATGGCTAAAAATAAGAATAATGAGATTTCCCCATCAGAAAACCAATGGAGAAACTAGAATGAAGAATATAAGGCTCGCTGCCCTTCCATATTTCCATGGCCAGACCCTTGAGGATCCTAACACCTTCATGTTTGAGTTTTGTGTTATCTATAGGACCTATGACTATGACTCTAATGAGAAAAATCTGAACTTGTTTCCTTCTACCCTTAAATATGTAGCTTTATGTTTGTTTATTGGTCTACATGGAGGCAACATCACTACTTGGGCCCAAATGAAGGAAGCCTTCAATGATAACTACCAAGACCACTATACATCCAAATAAACAAAGGAGGAAGTCTTTAGGATAACTCTTGGACGTGATCAATCCATAGAGGACTATAAGGAAAGATTTGTTCGAACTCAATTATAGGAGGGCCAACAGTACCCTTGATGTTGATTCACTCAAGCTAGTTCTTATCTGAGGGATTAGGGAGGATGTGATGGAAACCCTGAACATGCTATCTAGAGGAGATATCTACCAATTAACTTATGATGACATCAAAATTTTGTTCAAGAATCACTCTAGGGATGTTAGGAAAAAGGGTAGGTGTAGCAAAAAATTGGTCAGTTCCTCTCCCTCCCCAACATTCATCAAGCATGAGATAGGGAATATGTTGGAGGATTTCAAGAGTGAAATGTTGCATACATTTTCCTTGAAAATGGATACTATTCAAGTCAAAATAAAGAAAGAGGAAGAAAAATGGGCACTAGCTATTTTCTTCCCTAGATGTACTAAAAGACATCATAGGAATGAATGCTCATTGAATGTCATAGAAGTATGCCTAGTCTATGAGGAGAATCACGCAACAGATAAATGTCCCTCTCTTCCAGGACTAAAGGCTATATATCAGGGAGGAGTGGAGTGTGGGTCATATCAACTGTGCTTCATTAACCAAAGGATACCCCCAAGACCTTCGCCATATCAACAACGCATGTAAGGTGCACAATATCTTCAGTACAATCCAAATCAAAACACACCATTCCAACCTTGGTACCCTTGTAATCATTCATCATGGTCCACACCTCCTCCTTAGACTTATGCCCTTCCATATCATTCTCAGCCTATCAACCATCCTTTTCAACCATATCCACCTCAATCTCCCCAATGGGGAAACCTATCACAAGGGTGGAAGCCTCAAACAAACCAGCCTCCTGCTTTACTTCCTCCACTCTAACCTCAACTACCGCTAGCTCATCATACCCAACCTTATCAACCTCAAATGCCTTCTCAACCCAATATAAACCTAAAAAAAAGTAGGCACAACAGATCTAGAATGGAGGGACATCTTATCCTGCTTCTGTTATGGAAATCAAAGAGATCAAGCTTCAGTCTGGGAGGGTGCTCCCAGATAATCACCCACCTTCTCCACCTGAAGAGATTGAAGAAGAGAAGGAAGAGAGTGCCCCTTATGTCAATGCACCCCCCTATCTTAAAAGGTTGGTCCACCCTAACCATCACACCACAGAAGAGGTTGAAATTCTGGGATAATTCAAGAATTTTTGTTTCAAGGTACCCCTTCCCGAGGCCATTAAATATGTTCCCATCTACGACAATATTATGAAGTAAAAATGTTTCAAAAGGCCTAGGATAAGAAGAAGAGATACCCCTAACATCAATGTTGTTGGGAAACTATCTGATATGATGCTTGGGAGGGTGATCTCCCCAAAATACCTAGACCTCGGTAGCGTAGTATCCCAGTAATGGATGTGCGCATCAATGGAATTATGATCCATACTACTCTGATTGATATTAGGGTTGTAATGAATTTGTTGACTAGGGAAACTATGTTGAAGCTCAATATCCAAGGGGATTTGAGAAAGACCACCATAGTGTTGCATCTTACAAATAGATCCATAGTAGCTCCTCAATGAATTATTGAGGATGCCATGGTCTCCATTGCCCTACTGATTTCCTAGCACTCCAACCCAAAACTAAGTTTAATGGATATCCTCTCATTTTAGGAAGATCTTTGTTGGCCACTTTTGATGTCTACATTATTTGTAGGGCTGGGAATATGACTATCAAGAATGGACATTTATTGAAAAAACTTGTGTTCTATCCTCCTTCTCAACCTTCTATTGAACATGATTTACCAATATGTTTAGAGGATGAGGAAGAGGGTGAATTGTATCACACAACCCTCTAGCCATTCTACACTCTATATATCATTATAGGAGGGGGGGGGGGGGGGGGGGGGGCGCTGGGGGAATTGGATGATGATTACATTATCAACCATATCCTACATAACTAGCCTCCCATTCCCATACTAGTTGATGAGTTGCTGAAAGAATCCGAGAGTAGTCCCTGGATTGACTTGTGCTCTATTGACTCTATCCTATAACATGTAAATATTATAGAGTTTGGCCCATCCAGAACTCTAAATATTAACTCCTCTCTCTTGGCCAAACAAGAAGAACAATTGTGCAATGTACTGAGGCAACACCTGTATGCTTTTGCTTGGAATTATAAGGAAATGAAATGTGTGCATCCCTTACTTTTTACTCATCATATTTACATCAAAGAGGGATGCAATACTGTGTGCAAACCCTAGAGAAGGATGAACCTAGCTCTTAAGGACATTATGAAAGAATGAATACAAAATTTATTGGATGCAGGGTTCATATACACCATTTCAGATAGTGAGTGAGTCTCACCTCTTGTTTTAGTTCCCAAGAAGAATGGGAAGTGGAGAATTTGTGTTCAATACCAGGAATGTAACAAGGCTATAAATAAGGGCCATTTTCCTTTGCCCTTGCTTGACCAATTCCTAGATGACCTTGCAGGAAAGAAATTATTCTCCTTCCTAGATGGATTTAGTGGATACAACCAAATTCAGATTAGCCCTAAAGACAAAGACAAGACCATGTTTACATGTGCTTGGGGTAACTTTTCTTATAGAGTTTTTACATTCGGTCTATGCAATGCTCCTGCTACTTTTTAGAGGGCAGTCCCAAGTATATTGTTGAACTTGTTCACAACTCTGTTGAAATATACATGAATGATTTCACTCCTTATGGGTGTGACTTCCAAGAAGCTCTCTCTAATTTGTACAAAGTCTTGAAGAATGTATTGAAATGAATCTCTCATTAAGACCTCATAAATTCGAGTTTTTAATGAATGTAGGGATTGTCCTTGGCCATTCTATATCCAAGGAAGGGATACAAGTTGTCCCAAATAATATTTCCATCATCAAAAGGGTGCCTATCCCTAAAAAAAAAGAGATGTCAAAATTTTCCTTAGATTAGTTGTGTATTATAGAAGGTTCATTAAAGATTTTAGTAAACTAACTTCACCCTTGTTTGGACTGTTGGTTAAAGATTCATATTTTGTTGGACAAACAACTATCAAGAAGATTTTGAACTACTGAAAGAAAATTTGACCAATGCACCCATCCTTAGGGGTCCCAACTGGTCCTTACCTTTCCATATACATGCATATGCCTCAGACAAAGTTATAGGGGCTGCCTTAGGACAGGTAGAAGACAAATTACCTTCTGCTATCTATTTCATCAGTAAGAAACTTTGCAAAGCTAATTTGAATTATACTGTGACTGAAAATGAATTCTTGGTTATGGTGCATTCTTTGAACAAGTTTAGGAATTATATCACTTGTTATCAAACTTTGGTTCACACAACTCATGCATCAATTAAGTATTTAATAAATAAACCTGATGTCAGTTCTAGGATAATTATATGGTTGTTATTATTGCAGCAATTTGTTTTGACTATTGTTGATAAACCAAGGAAAGAGAATGTGGTTGCAGATTTCTTGTCAAGACTAACCCTACCTACAGGAAATGAAGAAATGATAGATAATTAACTTCTAGATGAAAACCTCTTTTCCATATCGTTTCTTTCTCCTTGTTTTGTTGATATAGCCAACTATTTGGTTGTTGGGAGGTTCCCTCCTAACCTATCATCTAAGGAGAAAAGCAAGATTGTCAGGAAGAGTGTCCCATTCACTTAGATTGGGGGAAATATTTTTAGATTGGGGCCAGATCAAATCTTGAGAAGATGTGTGAGGGAATACGAGGTCTTTGACATCCTCTCAACATGCCATGATGGACCCTATGGGGACCACTTTGCTGCTAAGAGGAAAACCTTAAAAGTTCTACAATCAAGTTATTATTAGCCGACTTTACATCAGGATGCAAGAAGGTACACCAGCAAGCGTGATTAGTGTGAAAGGATGGGTAAGCTATAACCCAAGGGTGAAATTCCCTTATAACCTCAAGTGACTCAAGAGCCATTTAAAAAGTGGGGCATGGATTTCATTGGACCTATTGATCCCCCATCAGGATAGAAAGGGTATGTCATTGTATGCACTGATTACTTGACCAAATACGCTGAAACAAAAAAAGTAAATGCAGCAACTGAAAAGAAGGTGGTTGAATTCCTGAGGGAGAACATCTTCTACAAATTTGGTTTTCCCAGGGAATTTCACTAATCAAGGATAACCATTTACATCGAGTTTGATTAAATATTTCATGAAGCAACACCACATCAAGCGTAGGACATCTACTACCTATCACCCTTAAGTGAATGGGTAGGTAAAATTCTCAAACAAATCATTGGAGAGCATTCTTACCAAGGTTGTTAGCAGCAGCAAAAATATTGGGCATACATACTTGTGGAAGCCACTTGGGCCTACAACACCACTTAGAAGACAACCACTGGGTTCACTCCATTTGATCTTGTCTATGAGAAGAAGGCCTTGTTTTATATTGAATTTGAGTACAAAACCTTGATAATGGAAGCTTAGTTAGACTTGGATCTCACTACGTCACAACAGGAAAGGATGCTCCAACTCAATGGTCTAGATGATTTCAGAATGCAAGATCTCTTACACATTGAGGTAATCCATCAACAAAGGAATATTTGGCATGATAAACACATCAGAGATAGGTATTTTCAAGAAGTAGATTGGGCCATGTTGTATGATTATATATTCAAGTATTTCAAGGGGAAGTTAATGATAAGATGTATGGGTCCCTACCTAGTAGAGAAGTACCATGAGAATGGGTCTATCCAAATCAGAACAATTGACGAGGAATGGATTCCCTTACTTGTCAATGGTCATATGTTGAAGTTGTACAAGAAACCTTTTTCCAAGGAAGAGTTTATCACTCCAGTCAACAAAGAATTAAATGTGATTGGGAGGATCATAGCCCTCAGTCCACCAAAATTATAAAAAAAATAAGAAACATAATAAGAGGGCCTATACGAAAACCTCCATGAGGCATCTAGGGCCAACTCCTGAGTTGAAAACCTCTCTGAGACAACCCAGGAGCAAAAAATATAAAAGAGAAATAAAATATCCCCAAGTGAAAACCTCCTTTGAGGTGCCTAAGGAAGGCATGCAGGTTGAAAACCTGTGTAAAGGAAGCCTACTTGTCTTAAAAAAAAAGAGAGAAAAATAAACAAAAGAGAAAAATAAAAAAACAAGGAAGGAGTTCTTACACCACCTTTGTTAACAATTTTTTTTCTTTGTAGAACTCCAAACAATTTACAGAATCATGGTTATAGGGTAGAATCTACAAGTGTGTTCCTCCATTTTTTCATATATACATTTCATTTCCACACTCTCCACTCACATACATACCTCTCTCCATCACCCAGTCAATAAAACAATCAAATTTTTCCTCCTCATTGTAATGCTACTAAAGGAACCTATCATGCTACAAGAGGAGCTTGTAATGCTACACGAGGAGCTTGTAATGATATGGAGGAGCTTGTAATGCTACAAGAGGAGCCTGAAATGATATAGGAGGGAGATATGATAGGAAAAAGAGACCAGAAGGTCATGCTTTCTTTAGATAATGTTAAGGGGGGTCCTCCAATATCAACTCCATAACCCATCCACTCCATATAGCCAAAATTATCTCAAATTTTCCACTATGTCATGCATCTACAAAACACATAAATCCATGTTCTCCATTCTTATATCACCTAAACCACTTCATCATGATCCTAATCCTATCCTCATACCTTTCATAACTTTCCCTAAATCTAACATGCAAAATGAAGTCTTGAAAAGGGGATTAAATGATTTCTACAAGAACGAGACTCCTCCTGTAACAGTATGTTCAGTCACAACGAAACTCTCTAAAATTATTTTTTCCACCCACAAAGAGTATCATGGAGCCATTTTTGAAATAGAAAAGAGGCACATATTCCTTAGGAAGTATCCCATCCACTCCACCAGCAACAACTTGGAAATAGGTAGGGAACCTGCGCACAGATCAAATTTATCAGTCAAAATATCATCCAATTATGAAGAACTAAATAGAAACAAGCAAAGGAAATAAACTTCCTTAGGATCACTATATTTTGAGGCCCATATCCAACAATTTGATCCATAGGTAGCCTCAGGTATGACAATCCTCACCTCTTCCCTATGCATATAATGCTAAAATGTGTTAATGGCCAATAAAGGAATTTTAATAGCCTAGAGGTGGCCAGTGAACTTGGCCACCCTCAGATAGTAAAATAAAGTTCATATTAGTCACATATGCAATGTGGAAATTTCAAATCAAATGAGGTGTTGATTACGAGGAGTGAGGTGATGATCATGAGGAATAGGGAAATGATTGCAAGGAGTGGGCACAATAGTCCAAAAAGGAAGTTCATGTACAATCCATGTCACAAAAGCATTTCGAGCTTTTACCACAAAGAGAACATTAAGTACTAGGATCGACTCCATTTTCCACATCACTCATTTCTATATATATATATATATATATATATATATATATATATATATATATATTATATATATATATATATATATATATATATATATATATATATATATATATATATATATATATATATATATATATATAGATAGATATATATATATATAAAATAGTTAGAGGAAGGATGAGTTAGTGGTATCAGACTACCTAGGGTGCCACCGATCTACTTTGAACTATGTTTGAAGGTAATACAGGAGCAACTACAGGAGGAACTATAGGAGGGTTTGAACTGCTATAGGAGAGATGAAAAGGAGCTACAGGAGGAAATTGAACAGTGAAGGAGAGCTAAAGTAACCCAAAGTTGTCCTCAAACCCTCATGCACGTGACAAAGCTATTTTGAAAAGGAGTAAGTGGCTTTCTCCCTCCTTAATTTCCATACAATTGTATGGGAAATTATGCCTAAAGTTTGTGACTTGTAAGAGAAAATTGATTAGTAGGTCCTTTTGGAAATTGTTGTGTGTAAAGGCAAGGCAGGGATAGAAAAAGAATTTGTTTTGATATAAATTCTATCATCCTTCTCCCTCATTGATAAAAAGGAAGTTTAATTCTATTTCTACCACTAGGATTGCTTGAAATTCACAACCAAAATAACAACAAGAAGAGCAATAGAAGAAATGGGGGGAGGATTTAATAGAAGAGAACCGACAGACACAAAGAGAATTCACCAACACCCTAATATAGTGAAAAAGTTTTAAAGACATCGATTGTTAGGTTTCTTTTAGCTGTTGAAAGGGTATGATGATGGCATCACCCAAGAATTTTCCATGGAATTACATTCTCAAGGAGAAGATAGTGCCACTAGTGTTTTTAGAGGGTTGGCCATCTCTTTAAGACCTGAAACCATAAGCAGAGTTACCACCTTACCCTCGGGAATTCGATGGAGGAAACAAGACAAATTAGTAAGTGTCACATCTAGGAAAAACTTCTTTATTCTGAAATAAAATCCCATAGAAGATTAAAATGGAGTGAGAAGAGAGAGCCTACCTTACCCCTGGGAAGAGGTGGCTTATCACATCCTCAAATATATATATTGTGAAAGGAGATTGAGGATTGTATATTCCTACCATTTTAGATTGCTCCATGAGTTAAGATTCAAGGCAGAATTTCCTATCCCACAAAGACTCAGTGTTCCCCATTACCTACTACTGTATATCATTGAGATGAGCCAAAAAGTGAGAGAAGGGAAACACCAACACATTGCTCACCACGGCCTCACTAAATTTATTGTTATGGATTCCCTCAACCAATTAAGGAACCTTGTGCTATGGACTAACTTTTTGGACATGGATAGGGAGGCCTTCATTCAAACCAAAGCCATCACACCTGAAGATACGCCAAACTCTAGCACTGGACATAGGGGAGGAAAAATAGAGGAAGAAGAGGAAAGAAAAAAAAGGAAGAATAATAAACAGAAACAAAGGAAGAAGAAGCAAGGATTAAGTAAGAAGAAGGAGAGAAACAAGTAGAAGAAAAAGAAATCCCTGAGGAGACTTGTAAGCCCTAAGAGAGAGAGAAGTAGGGACATCAAAAAGGTCTCTCTCTAGGGAATATAGAGAAAGTTTTGAAAATTCAACAAGATGATGGAGCTTAGTGAAAAGAAGTCGCCTTCACTAAGTGGGCCCGCAGGCTATTTTTGGCGCAAAGTCTATTTTTAGACATATGGATCATGGTCTATGAGATGCAGGATGCTATTTATGGATGATTGGTCATGTTGGTAAAAATAGATGGACTTCTATTTTTAGACATATGGGCGGAGTCTATTTTTAGACTACTAGGCTAAAAATAGAACAATCGAATATTATTAGCTCTTAATAATATTTGGATTATAAACATTATCTTATCCTCTTGGAGCACTTCAGTTCGAGCTACGGATGTGGCACATGCTACTGTCAGAAGGAAATACACTTTTCTTATGGGTTAGTTGAGCTATTGCAAGATGGACTTCAGTTAGAACTCAAGTGGTTGAGTTTGGTGGAGTTGATGGAGTTGTGTTCAGTTTGACTTAGTTGAACTAGTTGCATTTAGTCTAATTGCAAATACACTAGTGATGAGTGATGTGAATTAATTATTAATTAATTCACTAATTATTAACTCATAAATCAACTAAATAATACATCAGCTAACTCAGTGCATGGATAGTTCAGTGGAGACAAGTGTTAGAGGCGAGTGAAAGGGCAAGACAACTGTCAATTGTGACTATAGTTGTGTATGAGATTTGCACAATCAATGGATTGAGTATTGCCAATGAGGATTGTGTGGTTCATCCAAAGGAAATACGAGTATGGATCAGCCATTCTCATCTATTCTCATGCAGGATTGCGCAGTGGAGGCAGGCAAGCAACGGAGGAGATTTGAACCTGTGATTGATTCAGATCTGAGCTAGTTTGTGTGTAACTAGTGGAGATAGTACTGAGTACTTGCGAGGAGTATTGTATTATGTATTGTTACATGTTCTCAATCAATATAATATACAGATAGTTGGGGTTTTCAGCTGTATGCTTTCCCCGTGATATACTGTGTTGATATGTGTGATTGATGCTTCAATGTGCGCATGCGATTCTTTCTGAATACTGCAAATTGATGATCAAACGTAGAGGAGATTATTTATTATACATGCATTCCGCAAATAGTGTATAATTAGGATAATCTCTGTGAATAAGTGTTATATTATTTAAAATTTCTACATGGTATCAGAGCAGAGTTGATCATCAGATCTATTATTCAGAAAGTGGTTACATTTTATTTCTTCAGGCAGAGTCTGTAATCGGGCTAGGTAGCCTCTGGATTCATCCTTCATTTGGAAGGTGAGATATCCGGTAAAATCCCATACAGTCAATCTCTGTACGAGAAATACTTTGTTCTCACGAATTTTAGATCAGAAGCAGTTGAGTTTTGAGCTGGTGGAATTCGAATTTGTAGCAGTGTTTTCTTGGTGTCAAAGTTGAAATGTCTTTCAACAGATTGTGATTGGAGTATGCCCTTGAAGGCAGCTTGAATTATATTGCATGGAAAGACAGGATGGAGGCGATGTTAGATGACAGTGAGTTGAAGGAGTTCATAGATGCTGAGGTCCCAAAACCTACTGATGCTGCTGAAGCTGTGGTTTGGAAAAAGAAGACAGTAAAGTGTCGAAGGATTTTGTTGGAGGGCGTGAAGGATCACATTGTGTCCAGCATGCATAGAAAGGCTTCTCCATACTTGATGTGGAAAGCATTGACAGATCTATTCCAAAGCAAGAGCAACCAGAGGAAGTTGGCGCTCAAGGATAAACTCAAAAACAATAAGTGTGAGAATGGAGACAGTATGCCCAAGTATCTCACGAAGTTCACCCAATGACGGGATGAGATGGGAAGTGTGGGGGTGACTGTCGATGATGAGGACTTGGTGAGCTTGGCTCTCCTTGGTCTTCCAAAGATTTGGCATTCCTATCAAGACTCTGTCAATGGTCGGGAGAAATTGCCAGGATGGGAGAGACTTTGGTCTGATCTTGTGCAAGAGGAGATCAGGCGGAATACCAGGGATGGATCTTCATCAAAGGCATCTGATGAAGAAAATTGCGCTTTGGCTGCCAAAGCAAAGAAGGGGAAGGAGAAGGTTTCTCTTTCTGAATCTAGTTCTTCCAATGATGGGAAGAAGGTTGACAAATCGAAAGTGCGATGCTTTCATTGTCATGAGGTGGACCATTATGCTGCAAATTGTCCATGGAGGAAATCCAAGAAGGGATCTGGGGAAGGATCTGAAGGTGAGGCACTTCCTTCACAGTTTGAGTTGGATTTCACACTCTTCACATGCGTGGTTTCATCCATGGTGGGAAGTGGTTGGTTTCTTGATAGTGGAGCTTCTTTCCACATGACCGGTGACAAGAGTTTGTTCAGTACTTTGGAGGAGAATGATCTCCAGATACTCATAGTGATGGGTAATGATGAGAAGTATAGTGTCTCAGGTGTAGGCACAGTTATTTTTCAAAGGGAGCATGGAGCTCGCCTTACCTTGACCGATGTCAAGTATGTACCAGGACTGAAGAGAAACTTGGTGTCGATCGTGATGCTGTAAGACAGAGGCTATGATGTAGATTTTAGTAAGGGAAAGGTTTTCCTTAGACACATCATCACTAGACAGGTGACGCAGACTGGTTCACGGGTCAAGAACCTGTATGTTCTTGAGGTTCAAGATGCATGCAAAGCCTTGAGCAGCGAGGCAACTGATGGATACTTGGTGGTTGAGAGGGAGTGTATATTACCTCTCAACATGCAAAGCCAGAAGAAGTCTCAGATGATTGTGGAGGAGCCACGATTGGTGCAGCAGCTTCAGGAGGTTGTGGAGCAGCCACAATAAGGGAAGCTGAGAGGAGATCGAGTAGAGACATCTACTCATGCAGAGACCTCCAATAGGGGGGAACTTCGAGCCAGGTGGGCTGAGGGATCACATGCAGCCATACCTCCAAGTAGGAGGTGGGGTGATGTGGATTGATCGTCGCAAGGAGGAGGGGCAGGATCCTTGAGGTACCTAACCTATTGGATGAGACCTTGCTACGGGAGCCCTGATGTGGAGTAGCAGGAACTGGCTGATTGGGTAGAGACAAATGCGGATGGAGCGACAGAGAGAGCGATAATGCAGGGAATCCCAGGACAGCGCATAGCTAGCAGGCTGCAGCAATGCGAGAGGCACAAGTGTTTTGCACAGTGCTAGGTGGCATAGAGAGGTGTGCAATGGTGTGAGATGCATGGAGATGTTGCAGTAGCGCAGATGTCAGAGAGGGAACACTTGCCAGCAGCAAGTAGAGCTTCAGCATCAGAGTATGTTCCTAGCCCAACAGAATGGTCAGTTGGGAGTGTTTTTGTTCCAAGTGTTGTTGGAGCAAGTGGACAGGGAAAATGTGTTGCATGCAGAGCATTCCAGAGTTGCAGGATAGGGGTTGTAGATAATCCATATCTTATTGAGAGGGAGTGTTTAAAATGAAACAAGATGATGGAGCTTAGTGAAAAGAAGTCGCCTTCACTAAGTGGGCCCGCAAGCTATTTTTGGCGCAAAGTCTATTTTTAGACATATGGATCATGGTATATGAGTTGCAGGATGCTATTTATGGATGATTGGTCATGTTGGTAAAAATAGATGGACTTCTATTTTTAGACATATGGGCGGAGTCTATTTTTAGACTACTAGGCTAAAAATAGAACAGTCGAATATTATTAGCTCTTAATAATATTTGGACTATAAACATTATCTTATCCTCTTGGAGCACTTCAGTTCGAGCTATGGATGTGGCACATGCAACTGTCAGAAGGAAATACGCTTTTCTTATGGGTTAGTTGAGCTATTGCATGATGGACTTCAGTTAGAACTCAAGTGGTTGAGTTTGGTGGAGTTGATTGAGGAGTTGATGGAGTTGTGTTCAGTTTGACTTAGTTGAACTAGTTGTATTTAGTCTAACTGAAAATACACTAGCGATGAGTGATGTGAATTAATTATTAATTAACTCACTAATTATTAACTCATAAATCAACTAAAGAATACATCAGTTAACTCAGTACATGGACAGTTCAGTGGAGACAAGTGTTAGAGGTGAGGGAAAGGGCAAGACAGCTGTCAGTTGTGACTATAGTTGTGCATGAGATTTGCACAATCAATGGATTGAGAATTGACAATGAGGATTGTGTGGTTCAGCCATTCTCATCAATTCTCATGCAGGATTGCGCAGTGGAGGTAGGCAAGCAGCGGAGGAGATTTGAACCTGTGATTGATTCAGATCTGAGCTAGTTTGTGTGTAACAGGTGGAGATAGTACTGAGTACTTGTAAGGAGTATTGTACTATTTATTGTTACATGTTCTCAATCAATATAATATACAGATAGTTGGGTGTTTTCAGCTATATACTTTCCCCGTGATATACTGTGTTGATATGTGTGATTCATGCTTCAATGTGCGCATGTGATTATTTCTGAATACTGCAAATTGATGATCAAATGTAGAGGAGGTTATGTATTATGCATGCATTCTGCAAATAGTGTATAATCAGGATAATCTCTGTGAATAAGTGTTACATTATTCAAAATTTCTACAGAAAGAAGTGGTTGCCACCTTGGCCACATTGAGCACATCTGTGAAGCTTGAAAGGAGGCAGCCAAGGAAAGTTCCCCTATATTTCAAAACAAGGTAGAGCACCAAGATTAGGTAGGGAAAACCATAGCCTCCTTCAAAGTTCCCTATCACTGTTGATGAGTCACCAAGTAAAAAGGGAGAAGTGGAGCCGAGTGAAGGTAAGATTGAGGAGATTACCTGTCCTAAGGTCAAAACCAAGCCATACATGTGGGAAGGCCCACCACTAGGGAAGTCACCTTCAAAAGAGTCAAGACACAAATTGCCATTAGACAAAAAGAAAAAGAGGAGCTATGAGAGGAAACGGAGCTTTTATATAAGAAACAAGGGATCCTACAGGAACATAAAGAGGAGCTATAGGAAGGAGTAGCTGCCTGAAAATCAGATGCAAAAGTCCTCCAAGAGTTTGAAGAGCCTGATCCAAAGCCCAGCTTAGATTCCTACTACAAATTTGTTAAGGGAAGTAGGATTATACCTGAGAAATTTGCAGACCCATTCCTATATGAGTTGGAGATAGAGAGAGGAAAAACACAAAGAAAAATGCAAATTTCTAAATCTAGAAATGTAGAAGATGTGGGACTCATGGAGAGGATATTCACTCAATGGTAAGGATTTGAGTCACTTGAGACTAAGGGAGTCAATTATGAGGGAGAAGTTTTAGGTAGAAAGCACAAGGTTAAGAGAGAATCTGCAAGAAAAAGAGACATTACTTTCCACTATGGCAAGTATCTCTATGGAAGCCATCAAATTCAAGAAACAATCCAAATCCTATGCTCTTTTCCTCAAGGAAGAGTGGCTGCAATTCCAAATAAAGCACTAGTACAAAATGACTAATTAGTTACTAAAAAAACAACTAAAATTTGAATATAAACAACCATTTTTCAGTCTGTGACCAATAGTAGCTAATTTACAGTATTTTATAACGCAACCAACTTTTAGTCATTTTTAGCTTAGTCATTAATTGGTTTCGTTAATTTTACCATCTAGTAGTATATTTAGTCACAAATTTGGTCATTAACTTTTCATTGGTTTAGTCATTAATTGTCACAGTTAATGACCAAATATACAACAAAATATATTACTATATGAATCCCCTGAGAAAACCAATTAATGACCAAATAAATATGACCAAAATGTTTGTTGTGTTATAAGATATTGTAAATTAGCTACTAATAGTCATAGATATGCAAATTTTAGTCATCATTTGAAACCAATTGATGACCAAATAAATATGACTAAATTTTAGTTGTGTTATAAGATACTCTAAATTAGCTACTAATAGTCATATATATGCAAAATTTGGTCATCATTTTAATAAAAAAATTATCACTTGCAGTAGTCATTTATCTTTTTTTGGTATTTTCATATTCATTATATAAATGACTGAATTAGTAGTTTCTATTCATTTCATTTAATTTCATTCATAATCATTATAAACGGATAAGTTATTCATATATTCATTTTATTCGTGTTCATCATTAGTTAATATAAACTACTAATTTAGTAGTTTTAGATTAATTTTATGTACTCATTATTAATCAACATAAATTAATTAGTATGATTTTGTGACTAAGTTTAAAACAAATGTCATACAATGTGCATGTTTATCTAATATGATAACGCAAAGTTACATATGTTAATTACAAGACTAAATAATATCAAGTGCAAACAAAAAAAAAATCAACCATATAAATTTTATTATATAAAATATCAAGTATTACAATATGAGTTTCCAACTTAATATCAGTTGGACTACAATTTACACATGAAATATTGTTTCAACATTTCAAAACATTATCACTGTGTTGCCAAATCATTGCAAATGAATTCAACAACTCTTAAAGCCTGACCATCAGTGTTTATGAGTGTGCCTTATGAAAGATATTGGCTCTAAGGGTATCACTAGACATATTCTCTTTTATCTCTCATTTTTCATTTGTCACTCCAGTGTTGTTGTTCTCCTCTTTCTCCAATTGTCGCTTCTTACCCTCAATATTGAGTTCCTCTCCTAAAAATGAAAGAAGATACAATGGAGATTATAAGACATGAAAGATGATGAATAATTGAATATAAAATAAAGTAGACTATAAAAGATTTATATGAAATATACCTCAACATTTGATAGTGGCCGCTATGCGACTAGATGACCTATATAAACAAAGCAAATAAAATGTCACCATAGAAAATAACACCTTAGAAACTTAGTATTCAGCCTTCAACAAAACCTTAGGCACAATCATACCAAGTTACATGTTAAAAATATCAGGCAATAGATAACTTGTGAAAACAAATGGAAAAAAAAATCAGAAAATATCCTTATTTCTTGTTCTAAAAGAGTCATGTTCCTTAAATTTGGATATTCTTTTGCCCACAGTAAAAGTTCCTCGCTATTATGACCTATGTTTTTAAGATTGTGAGATTGATCCAACACCATATTGGATTGTGGAGACAAAATGATTCAACTTTCCAAGATGAGTATCTCACTTGGTTGAATAAAGTTGCTAGCTGTGAGTAGTGTCAAAACCTTAGGGAAGTAGAACACTAAGGCCTAATAAAATATATCACCACTTTCCATTGAAAGAAAAAATTTAAATCCCACAATGGCCTATGGGAGTACATTTCATTGGATGGATATCACACTTTGAGAGATGATTGTCTAATACAATGAGAAGTGTACATATATTGTCACCATGCCCCTCACAGTCCAACCCTATAGTTGCGTCCTATAATATTAATCATATCATATTATTTAATTATAAATTATGACTATCAATTACTTATTACTGAATATATTATGACTATATTATATCTTATCTTATAGTTGATGATAGATATAGCCTTTAAAATTATGAGTCATCCTTGTCATATATTATATTTAATGATGGATATAGCTTTTAAAAGCATCAACCTTGTTTTTTATTTTATGTACGGTCAATTTAAATGGAAGTGATCATAATTTTATTCAATATTATCTTGTACAACTGGAAATAAAATGATGTGGGGGTGGTGTTTTTAGTGATTTTCAAACTTGTTTTAATTACCTAAATTTAACCTATTTAAAGTAAATAGTTGCACTGACCATCTTATCTTCAAGTCAATAACTTTGCTTGAGGGAATCTTCATGACATCCACCACCTTTGAAAATTATGAAATATTAGTAGTATCTTGCACTAAATAGACAATGTTGGCATAGAATCTTTTACTGTGTTTTTCACTCTGTGTCACAAATTTATTGATATTTTATGATTCTTGGTTTCGATTTCCATGCTAAGACTAGATTCATCATGTCTGTTATGATTTTTAGTTGTGCACACATCATATTGCTCACTTCTAATTGTATCAAAAATAGAGAGTATGGACAATGACATGTAGTGACATGTGGGTATCTATTTTACTTAATGAAATTATTGATTTTTTAACCCATTCCAATCCTACCACAATGAAATTAAGAGAGACAAGGACACAATAAGGACTATCAATAAATGAAATTAGAGACTTTATGATGCAACTCAAATTGTACCTAAATGTAACGATAAGTATTTGCAGCTGCCTAGTCACTGATGAGCATCGAATCACACTGTGAAAAATTCCTTGCATTATGAGAATTTGGTTGCACCTGCACTAATCCTCTATAGTAGTTCCTTGACTTGCCTATAGATATAATTTTAGAAACAATCATACTCCTGCAATTCTTCCCTATATGGATCATCTTTGTCCCCCCTATTGATAGTTATTTTTCAAGGCAACATAATAGAACTCTCCAATTGCATCATTGCCTTTCAAAACAATGCTTGAGTATTTCCAGGTGATTGTCGAACCAGTCTCTACTCAAGTCCACAAAATCCTTGATTTGTCTCCATCGCACAAACCTCTTTTCATAATAAAATTATAAATCCCATGTTTGCATTCCTCGTTCCCGACATAACAATTATTTAAAGTGGAATGTTTTAATGTTGCTCCCTCGGTGCAATAGAGATCCACCACTGTGGCATGTAGATGAATGGTGTCATAAAATGGTGTAATGCATCCTTCAATATATGTCACGAAACTCCTCTCCCCTCACAGAAATCCTCTCATCTACAACAATAAGAGTCCTCTCAAACTACCTGATCTCCATCTTATTCATCCTGAAATAAGTGCACATTTCCATGGGTGACAAAGTGTACTTGGGGATTTAATAGAAAAAGCTATCACTTAAAAAAATTACAATTCAGCATAATAGTTATCAACAGGAGGAACAACCCTGCCAAGCTACTTACTAAATAGATCAAGATAATCCAAAATTACCTCTTATAAACAAACAAAAGATAACCTCGACTTCCTTTAGAGTCTACCTATGCATGGTAGCAATGTAAACAGTGTCAAAAACAACATCTACAACAATGTTGGTCAATCTCTTCTTCTAGTCAAGGGCATGCCCAGCCTTTGAAAAGTATCAATGAGGTTAGGGTCCACCTCATCCAGGTTCCTCTTCTTCTTCTACCCTCTTTGTTTAGGTTCAGAATAATAGAAAAGGTCTTGGAAATTCATGGGTGGGTAAAAGGTATCAGACCATTTGGGTTCTTCCATTTTTAATCATTGTCTGTAAGCATTGAGTATAAATTACAACATTCATGTTCCTTCTTTTTAGCTGAAATTAACCTAAGATTTGGAGAGTTGTAAGGTTTAATGGATCTAAGTATATTCTACTTAAAATCTAGTAACATGTTTTAAAATTGTAGGCATTGAGATCAAAATCTAAGGATGAGACAGAAAATATTTTATGTTCATGATTACAAAAAATTTTAATTTCATGTAACAAATTTTGAGGAAGGTCTAGTATTTTCATCCTACCAAAAAATTTGTTTGCATCACTCGAGCCCTTTGAATTGGTCATGGTAGAGTCCATTACACAAACAATCAACCACTATAAAATAGGTGAAAAGAAAAAATAAAATTTCATGCATTCTGACCCATGAAACGTTAGGGAGGAGAGAATTGATCTGTACAATAAGGACATACAAAATATTTACTTGTCCATTGTATTTTGATGAATTTTTGGACGCAAAATGCTTACTTGTCCATTGTATTTTGATGAATTGTTGGTTGTAATCAAGATATTCATTATCATAATCATTAAACCCTTTGTACAATAAAAACATGAAAAATGCTTACTTGTGCATTTTATTTTGACGAATTGTTGACTGCAATCAAGATCTGCATTATCATAATAATTAAACCCTCAAATGTAGTTGAAATTTATTCTTTGATCATATAAACCCTAAAAATTGTTTACCCATAAGAACAAAAATCATCTTTAATAAAAAGGAAGAAGTCTCCAGAGTAATCATTAAACCCTCAACTGTAATGAAATTTATGTTTTGATCATATAAACCCTCGAAATTGTTTATCCATAAGATCCAAAATCATCTTTAGTAAAAAGGAAGAACTCTCTAGAGTCCAAATTCATACCCATGTAAAAATGGCCAAAATCTCCACGCCAATGACCTTGCCCTTCCTCCATCTAATATTTGATGCTATCCTAAGGTGTTTCCCATGCAAACTCCATCTGGGGATCGAATCCCATGAAATCCATAGATCACGTTGATAATCTTTCTTCTTCTAGGAGATATGAACAAGGCAGAGAAAAATGCAATGCTACAATGTGATGTGACGTTGTAATCTATGAATATTTTATTTGAACCCAGCACTAAACTGGAAATGAAAAAGAAAAGAAATATTTATAATGGAAAAAATAAAATAAATATTTATAATATAAAATAAAATATATAAATTGTGATTGGGTTAAATGATTTATTTTTAATAAGAATTTGTTATTTTTGCGTAAGATGCTAAATTAAAAAGAAGAAGTTAAAAATGATATTGAGATGAGTGTAAACATTTAAATATGGCCTCAATTAATAATAAAAAAGTTAAATTAATAAAAGTAATAAAATTCAATTTGTTATATTTGATTTCGCTATTAATTTGTGAATAGCCTCTCCTACAATACCATGGGCCAATACCATGATTTATCAATACTACAAGTCCAAAAACCATAACTTATTTCACAACCAAAATATCTTATAACAATATGACAAGATTCTTAACCATAGATATTCACTCCCACATTACGGTAGATATTATTAACTTGTAAAAAATAGCCTTTGTTGCAATACCATGGGTCAATACCACATGCCAAAAAAACATAAATTATTTTACAATCAAATATTTTATAACCATGGATATTCACCCTCACTTTACCATGGATATTAACTTTTAAATCAGCTCTGTTACAATACCATGGGCCAATACCATGGCTTATCAATACCACATGCCAAAAAATTATAACTTAAATTATCTTACAATCAAAATATTTTATAACCATGGATATTCACCCTCCCTTTACCATGGATATTAACTTTTAAATTGGCTTTTTTACAATACCATGGGCCAATACCATGGCTTATCAATGCCACATGCTAAAAAACCATAACTTATTTCATAGTAAAAATATTTTATTTTAATTTAATTTTACAACATTTTTTTAATTGAATCTAAATGGGAAAATGTTACAATTTGAGATATATCTAAACCCTCTATCCCAACCACTACTAAAAAAATTCCCATAGAGATTAAATTAAAGTTTTAATAAAATTAAGCTAAGATGGATTTAAGTTAGGTTCTTTATACCTTTATATATATATATATATATATATATATATATATATATATATATATATATATATATATATATATATATATATATATATATATATATATATAACCAGCATAGATCCATCTTAGCTAAGGATCCAAGGGATGAGAGCAAGCAAATTGACTAATTATAATAGATTAAATATAGTGCATGACTTTTTAAAGTTTTTCATTATTTTATTTTCTTTGACATGATTGATCCAAAATATAGGTTTAATATTTTACAACCAATTAAGTTTTTTAATTTAGATAATTTCTTAAACATAACATAATGTGATCAAAATTAAGAGAGAGTTAGGGAGGGGGCGGAGAGAGTGAGGGAGATAGTCAAAAATTTGGAGGGCACAGAGAGAGAGAAAGAGAGAGTGATGGGGGGGGGGAGGAGAGAGTGAGGTGGGAGAGAGGGAGCAAGAGGAAGGAAGAGAGAGAGAGAGAGAGAGAGAGTTGGAGTGGGAGAGAGAGGGAGGAAAGAACAAAGACATAGAGAGATAGAGGTAGGGCACAGAGAGAGAGAAAGAGAGAGTGATGGGGGGGGGAGGAGAGAGTGAGGTGGGAGAGAGGGAGTGAGAGGAAGGAAGAGAGAGAGAGAGAGAGAGAGAGAGAGAGAGAGAGAGATGGAGTTGGAGTGGGAGAGAGAGGGAGGAAAGAACAAAGACATAGAGAGATAGAGGTGGAGAGAGAGAGGAGTGAGAAGGGAGAGAATGAGGGAGAGAGGAGAGGATAGAGATAGGGAGAGAAGGGGAAGGGAGAGAGATGGAGACATAGAGATGGAGAAGGATAGGGAGGGGAAGAGATAGTGATAGAGTTGGATGGAAGAGAGAGAGAGGGAGAGTGATTTGGGGGGGAGAGATAGATGGAAGTTGGAGATAAGGGATAAAGAGTAAGGAATATAGAGATGAGGAGAGAGAGATGGAATTGGAGGGGGTAGGAGAGGGAGGGAACAAGAAAAACATAGAGGGATAAAGGTGGAGAGAGAGAGGGGGTGACAAGGGAGTCAGTCATGGATAGAGAGTGAGGGAGAGAAGAGAGCGGGAGGGAATAGAGAGAAGGATATGGATAGAGAGGGAGAGAAGGGGGAGGGAGGGAGAGAGAGCGTGTGTATGTTTGGGGGCTGAGATAGAGAGGGGGAATAACAAAGAGACATAAATACAAATACATATATTATATAGTATTATATAACCAACCTAGATCCATATTAACCCTATGACTATCAAGTTTCGAGAGGGATCCAATCTCTCGAGGTGCAAACCTTTCCTCAATTTTTTCACTAGAAAAAATGTCTGCACCTCAAGAGATTGGATCCCTCTTGACGCTTGATAGAACTAGGGTTAATATGGATCTAGCTCGGTTGATATTAAATTAAAGTAGTTTTTATGTAATAGTCTTAAAAATTAAAATTTCTCCTCAAATTAGTTTCAAATTGGAACTAGATCCAATTAGATCCAATCAATAGATTTTAAAAAAATACAAAAAATATTTCTTTTATTAAAAAATATATTTTTAAAATTACAAATTATTAGAGATAAATAATGCAAAGTTGGTTCACCTATACACCATGTGAGGATGAAGAAGTGTTTAAGGAAGGATAACCTTTCAACCAATCTTTAACAACCTTTCAAGCCCTATCACTTGTAAGTTTAGATTGCTTGACACAATTAAGATGACTAACATAAAAAAATAGATTCATATTATTGTAGTACTTGTTAGGTAGTTGTATTTTTGTTCTTAGACTAAATTAGTAATTCATGTTAGTCATTTTTAGTTTTATTGCTTATTAGATAGTCATATATTTTAACCCGCGACTAAATTAGTGATTTATGTTAGTCGTTTTTAATTCGGTCACTTAAGATTTCTCATTTTTGGTAGTATTTCACTTGGAAAAGCTGCAACACCTAACTTTGTTAGTCACCAAGTCACTAATTTCTCCTTTTATACTAGTGAAGGCACTAGCCCAGTATGGGTCTTTTCCTTCCCAAGACTATAGGCAATTTATTGAGTTTTTCACAAAGGAAAGTATGGAAGATACAACAAAACTAGCTAAGTTTTATATGCACAATATCATTCTAACATATCTAAATTTCTTGGACCCCAATTATGGGAGACATGCAACTTATGGTATTGGCACCTTGGTTGACTTGTGAGGAGGAAAGGGTTGAAGAAGTGAAAAAGGTGATGAAAAAATAATAAAATGAGCCCTAATATATCATAGCAGAGCTGGTAAGCCCCGACGTTGTCATCAACAATCACAACCTTATCTCCTCTCATTTTGATCTAGCACCTAAGTACATATAAATCCAAGAGTAACCCATTCTACATTTTGAGGACACTTTTATAATGTTAGGAACAGAGAGTCTACAAGCTTGAGAGAAAGTGGCATGTCTTACCCCATAGTCTGCAAATTAGAGAGTATTACACTCCTGAAAGGCTAAGGAATGCATTGGAAACAACCCCATTATATAAGAGAATCATGCATAGACTGAAGATCAAATGGATAGGACTCAAATCAGTCCATCCTTATTGTTGGCTTACAATAAGGAAGAAACCAAGCAGAGGAACAAAAAGTATCGACAGAGATAGAGACAAATGATGGTTTTTATCTTTAAGAAGGCACACCATTTGAGGCACCTTGGGATGTCAAAAAGACCACCAGGTCCATGCATATGGATGACTAAGTTTCTTAGAAGATGAGAAACACCTTTAGTAGGGGGTTGATGATGGGTCCCATTAATAGGTATATTTTCAAGTTCATTATGTTATCCTATAGCCCTTAGGATTATCCTTTGCTCACATTAATTCAAATTTTTAGTCATAATATGCTTAGCAAGAAGAGTAAAAGGTATTTGTCATAGTATGTGGCCTAATGTGATAAAATTACAGGAAAAGAAGAATTTTTGGGGTATTTACTATGCAGGAGCTTGATGGAGACAACCAAGAGATAATATAGGGGGGATTGTCCAGATCCTTAAGGTTATAACTCGACTTGAGATCACAGGATCCTCACTTACAAATTCGAATTCGTTGACATCCGAGTAACTCCAAGTACACATGAAGCTAAAGGAGGACCAGATCCACAATTTTCAAGCTCTTGGAGGGAATCACTCCTATTTTCAAGGGAGCTTCCATCAACTACCTTTTTGTATAAATAAACCAGTTGAAAGGTTCAATAGGATTCAAACTTTTGATTCAGCGAGGAGTAGCTACTGAGTCTAGTGCCTAACATTGTCATTCTTAACTTTCATGTGATGTATGAGACTACTATTTTCTGATAATGAGACGTTGTCATTGATCTGCATATGAGCTAGTTTTATAAGGTTGAAACCATTGGGTTTAGGCCCAAACTAGAGGATTTAGTCCCTCTTCTGTATTCCTTTCTTGTTCTTATTTCAAAGAATTTTATTTTTTTCACTTGTTGCAGTAGATTTTAAGCTATAAAAACTTGTGATTTCAAGCGTCCCTATCACCTCTATTGTGGGAAGATTCATTGGAAAGATTTACAATCTCAATCAAAAAACATTTGTTTATGATTTCTTGGAAATAGATGGATGTTAATTACAATCATTTTGCATGTTTATTCTCTACAACTTAGGTGTTAGTTTAGTGATCAAGTATTTTGTGGAATAGAATAGATTTTAGTCAAATTCAACTCATCGTTTCCATGATAAGTTTATCTCACTGTGTTATTGGTCATTTGATGCATCTATTTGGCTAGTTGTAGGGTTGTGTTGATCTATAGGGGTGGCCACATATTTCCATCTTCACCTAGACATTTCCATATTCTCCCTCTATACCTCACACTACTACCCAAACTATGTTTCCACAGTCATTTTGTTAAGGCAATTAAAGGACACTGTGAGCATCAACCTTAGTGTAAGATAAACCTTGAGAGGTCCTGGGCTTGGCTACGGTGTTCCCCCAACCTTTTTTCACTTCCTCCTACCTTCATGCATCTTCTCCTACCCTTAAGATACCATTTCTACCTTGAAAAGGCTCTCACAACCCCTCTAGTAGCAAAACAACGCCTCCTGTAGCAATACAAAACCTCCTGTAGCAAGCCTGTAGCACTTTTTTCCTCAACCTATTTCGCTCCACATTTTGACCTTAGCCTAGTTAAGATGAATAATGACCCCAAAATTGTGATTTGATGGTTAAGATAAGCTCTTAGACCTCTCCAACCACCTCCTTTCCTCACTGCAAAACAAAGATATAATTAGTGTTTTCATTCATGAACATGTTAAACATTAGATTCCTTATTTTCGAGCAAAGGTAAGGTAGATTAATGATACATGCAAGTAGGTTATTGATTGATTAAACGTGTTAAGTAGAGTAGCTTTACTTCTGCAAGTAGACTATTTCTTTCTATTTCATGTAATGCTAATTAGCATCACACTTATATGAATGGAATTTTCACTTTCATAGCTAGAAGCAGGTTCAATTATGCTTTCATAAGAAGTTTTCACTATAGTTAAGTTGGATGAATGGTCTCTGAACACCTTGATTGGATGTCATGATTGAGGGTGACATCAGTAGAACCTAACCTACTATGCATATAGCATTGACATCTCTAATTTTGTACGAATTTTGGGTTGATAATTTAAGTTGAGTAGCCCTTGGGAGTTGCAGCACTCTTGGTTCAATACTAGGGCTCACCACTTTTCTCAGTGTTGGAAAAAAATGCTCTCGAAAGAATGAAATGCCTCTTCCTCATACTGGCCCGATTGTAACACAACCTGATAGCCTACTAGTGGTTAATTTTGACTACATTAATTCTTAACTAGAGTTACAATATAGACTCTTCTAGAGTCTTTTACATCACAAAAATGTGTCTAGCCCCTTTTCCATGAATAATGGGGGTTGATGCGACATCCTCCTGAAAATAGTAAGGTCAACTTCTGAGTGGCATAACCTTTGCTTACAGACTCTGGTTAACATCATTCTTTGTCGTTGGAAGTATATTTGTGTGTAGAATAGCATGAAATGCTTTAACACTAAGGAGACAAAATTTTACCCCCAAAAAACATTGTTTGATGCCTCAAAATTCTCTCGGAAGGTTTCATACCCTATTTTACCAAACTTGGTACTGCTGGTAAAAATAGTCCCATGATATGATTCCTCCACTTTTTCCACTCCAAATGGATCGAGATGGATGACAAACAATATAATTATCCAATCCGAATAATCTTAATTGAGGATCTACCAAGTGCCTAGAGGGATCAAAACTCTTTTCACTCTAAAATATGTTTGCATCTCAAGAGATTTGATCCCTCTCGACACTTGGTAGATCCAGAGTTAAGATGGATGTAGGCTGTAGGCTATAAAAAATTGTGACTTAAGTTTTTAAAATTTAACAATAGATTGAATTTTATAAACCAATATTGAAATAGTTAAATTCTATTTTTGAATAATTTATTTTTAATAATATTTTATATTAAAAATTTAATGAGTTACACATTTTTGTCTTATTAGGAGCTAACTAGATTATTTTACCTTTAAATACTTTTTCCTTGTCAGTATTGAAATGTTTTACTAATTAAGTTACATTGAATATCAATAAATTCTCTAAGCAATATAAAAATATTAATATTTATCGTAATTTTACAATCAAGTTTCAACCATACTAAACTTTGTAATTTATAAAAATATATTTGCGCTTTTTTAAAGTAAGTTGTTTTGCATGTAATTTCATATATAAAAGTTTGACATACATTCACCAATACATAATCTATAATAAATACTATTTCATAAAAATAAACATCATGATGATAACCATTTAACAATCATAAACATCATCTAAGATACACATTCAAATTCACTACCATCATCTAATTATATACACCTCTAACACATATATATACATCATCACCACACACACCCTCAAATTAATATAAATCTCATGTCAAATAATTGTTATCACATACACATCTATCTGCAAGAATATTAAATGAACATATCTAACATGACCTAACAATATACACATCAACACCAACATATAAATTAAGTACATAAACAAGAACAAAAAAATGCACCACACACACACACACACACAAAAGTCAAATAAGTGCAATCAAATATCTGATAAAACAAAAGTAGTGCTAGCCTGGTTTGTAGTAGAAGACGATGGATGGTAAACTACAGCATGCTCAACGTCTCTCAAACTCAGCTAAGGTGGAGGAGGAGGTGGCTAGTCTATAGTAGAAGACGACGGATTGTCAACTACATTTGTGCCCTCAACGCGGTATGGAAAACTTTAAGGTGGAGGACGAGGTGGTTAGTCTTCTTTGTCAGGAAAAACGTAAGGCACATCCTCTAGCTTTGGCATCTCATCATCAGGCGACTAGCGAGGATGTGTACTCCTTGTTGTCCCACAGATTGACACGACAACGCTCAGACCGGGGGCTGTCACTCTGATCCCCGATCTCTCCGTTTAAGCCTGTCTCCCGCGGCTAAGGGGGGTAGACCCTATGAGGTGATGGAGACCAACTGTCGACCAGTTGGGTTGGGAGACACGAAGAAACGAGCACTAAATTGATTTAGTTAAGTTAAAAGACCAGTGCCTTGTGGGTTTGATGTTTAAACAATTATTTGCTAGATGTTGCAGAGATGTATTTATCATCAAACAACCTGAACGATGCAAGATAGCCAGTAAAACCACAATGTTCTTATAATGATTAAAGCTCAATAACGATATCCAGCGATTAAAAATTTCGAAAAAGATAAATGCTTGATACACAACCACACAATTACGAACATTAACCAAATATCATATTCATATAGCTAATCTTCAAAATGATCATTCATGCATGCCAACTCACATAAAATGATAATCATTCATTCCACATCAAAAAAATTTAGCCTTAGCAAAGATAATAAAGCGTGATAGACCCCAGAGCCAAGACCGAAACAATTTCCAAAAAATTTTATGTTTTTTAAATACAGCAAAGCTAAAGCCTAAGTAAATGAAACTTTAAATCAAAAATTTAAAATAAAAAGGAAACCTAAAAAAAAATTTGAATATTTTTTTTTTAAGGGAAATGAAAATTAACTAAACTATAAAAAATTAAATCTAAAACTCTAATCTAACATCTAATCTACATAAGAAAATGAAATTTTATTTATTACTATTTTTTATTTTTTTTTATTGTATATATTTTTCTATTTTTTATTTATATTTTTTTAATTAAAATGAGACTCCTAAAACGATCACTAAGACCCTAATGGACATGATTTGATGGGGTGGTACTACCAAAATCATCATGATCACCACCCTCATCATCACGATCATGATCATCACCCTAAGCATCATGATCATGATCATCACCCTAATAATCATTATTACCACCCTCATTTGATGTATTTTCCACTGCATGATGTTCGTTGCATCCCTCATCTTTATCATCACCCTACTAGATTTGATGATATGTTGCATAAGAGACATCATCTCACACAAACAACCCCTATACAGGCCCATGAAACTAGTATCCATGATGATATTTCGAACCCTCGTAGGACAGACTCCTGCATCAAATAGAACTCTGGCCAATCTGTCACAGTAGTCTATCCGAACTCATAGACTAGCCCTATGACCCTTAACACCCACGCCCCCCGAGAATGTTCCTCGCCTCTTGTGTGTCACCCATCTCCTTTGACATTCAGTGGGGCAGGAGGCATGTCCCCATCGAATGTGTTGATGTATACAATATATATAGTACATAAAATTAATTACACAATTTCATTAAACAATTTAATAAAACAAGTTAAAGAATGTGCTAGAATAAATTTTATTCTAATTCATTAAAATAAGAAAATGAAGTTATATTAATTTAAAGAAAACACTAATATTACCTCTATCATCTACAGGCTCATCCATTGTGAAGAATACGTTGGGACATCATCTCCAATCAATCCCCGTGTACGTTTCACTTCTTTTTCAATGAGGGGAAGGAGCACAGGGTTCACTCTTCTAAGCTTTTGTTTAAAAGGTTTTTGGTTTTCCTTTAAAGGTATGGTGTGCTGAATGACTGAAGTGTCGTAGGACTTTAGGTCCTCATAACTCCAGGCAAAAATATCTTGAAATTCCCTGAACAATTCAATGTATTTTAACTTTTGATCAATTGGTAATGCCTTAGATAATTTTATCATTTTGGGATTTTCTGTGGTTCCAATGTTACAATCTTCAATTTCAGCATTCAGTGGTTGCATTTTTGGTTTTCTTGAGATATCATTTGAATCAAACAGATCCTCCAAAGGGGTTAAACCTGTGGGCATAAAATTATCTTTTAACTCAATTACCTCAGCTTCTATCTCAGTTATTTCATCTAAATCTATTTGCATCAACTCTTGTATATTTTCGTTGTTAAAGGTGGTAGGGTTCAAAACCAGATTTGTTGTTTCAACTGATATATTTTGCTTGGCTGTGTATGCCTGTGGTTGGTCATCCATAGTGCTGGTATCAATGTTGATGCTGGAAAACTCTTCTTTTAGAGTGAGGCAGTTGTTTATTTGTGTGTCGCTCTCAAAGACTTGCCAATTCTTGATGTTTTCCGGAACTGCAAGTCTATGTTTGATTTCAGCAGTGAAAGTGTGATTGGGTTTGAAAGGTAGCTTGCAAGTGCTGGAAAAGGTTGCCAAGCTATGAGCATGTAAATTGAGCTCTCTAGAAATTTTAGTTAACTGAGATTGTGAGAAGGTATCAAGTACTTGGATAGCTGCTCCTTTATAAGCTCTTAACCTTAGGTCATTTGTGATAAAGTTTCCTTTCATCTGTTGTATGATCAGATCTGAATCTCCTAAGATTGAAATTTTGGTTGCACCTAAATTTTTTATGAGTTTGAGACCTAACAATAGGGCTTCATACTCAGCCATATTATTTGTGCATCGAAAATTTAACCTATATGCATGACCTTCAGCTCGGTCATTCTGCATATTGTGAATCCAGACTCCTGCTCCAGCTCCTAACTTGTTTACAGAGCCATCAAATTCTAAGTACCATAAGGTTTCATGGTCAAGGTTTGGATTGAGACTTTTAGACAGTTGGATCATGGGCAGATTGGTTTTTTGTAAGTTATTAGATACATCATCCTCCTTTGTCATATCAATTGTATCGAGAGCCTTTTGGTCTTGAGAGGCAAATTGTTCATTCAATCCCTCTGTCTGTGCTGCCAGTAATAGTTTAGAATAAGCCTTGCTGCACATGTCAGCATTGTAGAGAATAAATGAATCCATGTCAGAATGTATTGAATAGATAGGGAAGTTTTGGGGCTTCTCTTGACTGCTCACCACATATTTCATTAATGTTTCACGGTATAATCTCTTTGGTTGTCCAAAGACTGAAATGGTAGCGTAGGACATGTCTAATTGCAAAGATCCTTGGAGTTTGGCCCCCCAGGATCTGGACAAAAGCATACCATACTTAGGAGGTATGTCAGCTACCACCACATCCATCAAAATTGTTTTGGTTGGGTATTGGACCAGGGAGACACACAAATCTTTAATCAAGCCTAGGCATCTGACTTGGCTTGAATCAAATGAGAATAGATCTTTGTAAGGTCTTGTGATATCTAGGTCTAGTTTTTCCATTACAGACTTGGGCATTAAGTTGTGTGAAGCCCCGGAATCAAACATTGCATTGTGTAAAACCTTGTCATGGATATTTAAACTAACATAGAAGGGTGGAACCCCTCCATTTGTTGTTTTTCCGTTAACCTCAGGACCAAACAGTAACTCAGGTTGATCATCTAGAACATTCACAGCATCTTTATTGTCCGATACTTGGAGTGACCTATTGATCTGCTGTCTATACACTTCGTGTTTAGCCAATTCAGAAAGAGGGACAGATATCTTTAGCTTACTTATTTCTGTTTCCAAGTTAAAGGGCTTTTCCATTTGAGTCTTGGCATTAAGTGCAACAGGTTTTTCCTTTTCAGCTGGATTTTCAGTAATCCTTTCTTCATGATTGGTATGATTTTGAGTGAAATTGGTACCATATTTATTTTCAGGGATGGTGTTTGAACTTGCCTTTGAAGGATGGGGTGGGGCTGGCTGGTTTTCAGAGGGCTGTTGTTCTGATATATCCTCCACAGTGACTTCTATGGTATGGGGGTTTGTGTTATCAGCAGATTCTGGAAGAACAGTCTTATCCTTGGTCTTTTTTGGTTGCTTACTTTCCTTTTGTTTAAGGGGTTCAGGTACATCTATAGTTCTACTCCTCAGTTTATACTGTTTATGTACCTCATATATTGCTGCATCATAACCTTCCCTAAAATCAAATGATTCTCCTGACTTAGTTTGAAATTGATTGCAATTATAAACCTCTTGATCTTCTTGTGTTAAAAAGACCTGATGTTCACTGTCTAGACCCATTAGGTTGATGTGAGGATCCTCGGTTGGTTCGCTAGATGTTGAAGCCTCAACATAATTTTCTTGAAACGGAGGTCTAATATGTTGTTCAGGATCAGCCCTTCCAACATTTGGATTTTGATTCTTTCTAAAATTAGGGTTTCTAGCAGTACTTGGTTGACCTTCCCATGATGATTTTCTTTCTATGGTTTCTACCCTATCCCCAATTCTGTCCATACCTTTGATGATTGCATCTAGATTTTGCTCAAATGCTGAGGGTTCTTCCTTAAAAGTGGTTCTTCTTTCAGCTCTTGCCCGATTTCTTTTGGCAATCAGATTTTCCTCTACACTGACAACTATGTTTTGCATGTCTGCCAAGGTCGCAGGGGCTCTTTCCCTTAGTTGATATGCCATATCAGCATCAAACCCATCCGGGAATTTGATTAAGGCTAAATCAGGTGGAGGTCTAAGATTTTGAGGAATGGCATCATAAACATTGTTGAATCTGGTACAATAATCTAGGACAGTTTCTTGTGGGCCTCTCCTTATGGTGTCATACTCAGATAGAATATGCAGTGGGTCTTTTTTCTTTTCCCATCTGTTCAGGAAGGATTGATAAAGAGCACCCGAATTAGCTATGGAATTTGCAGCAAGTGCTCTGAACCAAGTTCTTACTTCACCTGTTAAACTTTGGACAAAAATTTTCATTCTCACATCATCATCGTCTATTTCATAGTTTTCAAAGTAATCTTGCATTTTCTTGGTATGTTGTAAGGCAGTATATGTGTTGGTTCCATCAAAATAAGTGATCTTACTTTGGTAGTCCTGAGGCATAGCCCCAGGATTACCAGGTAGCTGTAGGGGGGCATAACGATTTGCCATATTTACAAGGATCAATGGGACAACAGGTAGAAGGGGAACAACTGGAACAATCGGGACAACAATAGCAGTTTGTGTACTGGATGGAGGTGTGAAGAGTATGTTTTGAGAAGTGGATGAGGAAGAGGGGGAAGACGGGGTTATGTGAGGATGAACTGATGGTTTAGCAGGGGTTGGGATATAACTTTGCTGAACTGCCTCAGGGCTGGAATCAGCAAATTCTTCTGGTTCCTTTTGGTTCCTAAGAATCTTGGGAATCAAATTAGGATTATCGAAAACAGCTGGAGGATTTGGGTCAGGATTTGACCTGGTATGCCTAGTTCTCTTTTTAGGAGCCAGCTTCCGAATTTGTTTTTGGTATTTTTGAGAATATTTTCAGAATTATCAAGGAACTGCTCAAATTCTGGAACAGCTATCTAAAGCAGACAGCAGTTGAAAAATTCGTTCTTTCCCCAGTGGAGTCGCCAATTATGTTATCACTCAGTTGACTCCCAAGGGAATACGACCGAGGTAACCACTAACCAATCTTTTGGTCACAGGTCCTAGCCTACCTGTAACCAGAGAGGGCTCTCTCTTTCTGATTTATCTTTGTTTTGGTGAGGTTTTAGGCTAGCTATGATGCACAAGGTTTTGTTTTGAAATTTGTTGGAATGATGATTTCAGTCAGAACAGGTATGTTTTTGCAGGGTGATCTAGGCCATTGGGCATGGAGTCCGTGATGTCTAATTGCTTGAAATGTCTGTTTTGAAGAAACAGTGATGTTACAGAGCCAGATAAGTGTCTGTGGAACAATTTTTCGAATCTGTAATATGATGGGATGAAATCAGGGAGTGAAAGGCAACTAAGGATCTTTCAGTAAACTGATATGGGGAATAGTGGAAACATTACTTAGGAGCATTTAAGAATTCCTGAATAACATTCACGTTGATAGAACAAATACAAACATGAGCAACTAAGAATTCATGTCTATGATTAATTCTGAAGAAAACATATTCAACAACAGAGATTGAGTACAGGGTGTAATCAAACATTTCCTATACTATTCTTTTTCTCTATTGCTAGGCTAGTGAAACATGTATATGAGTTAAGTAGACATAAAAGGACAAAACACAGTTCAGGATAACTTATTGTTCCATTAGACACCACAGGAATTCTGTAACAGCACGCAGAGCATCATTGAGACATCAAACACTCAAGAGATAGTGAACTTTTCCAGCCTTTGCATTAGATCATCTGAAAATATACAATATAGTGTCTCAGAGAGAAAATCACCAACCCCAAATACGTTGTAAGGGGAGGTATATATACAAAATTTAGATACAAAAATATCTAGCTGATGAATTAATGGCTCATAAATATTGTGCCAACTCCTGCAGAATTACAGCTGAGAGAGTAAATGCTGAAATAACTGCTTAGTGCATTAGCTGTCCAAAATTGTCAGAAAGTTTTGACTTTGTGACCCATTGAGTCGGTTGGAGCCGTGTTGCCCAAAATTTGCGCGTTTCCTTTGCTTTGGCTTGTTGTCGCAGTATCATGTTGAGTCACTTCTTTTACCCGCCCTGCCTGCTGTCCTCATGTTGCTTTTTGACTTTGGTTGACCTGAAGCTGATTAGGATAGACCAAACCGAGATTATTGAGGCAAAATTTGTAGCATTGCCTGCCACCAATCTTCCTTGGGCAGTTGGTGTCTTCGTATTTTTATCAAAGTTTCATCTGCCTCTGTATACCTGTAAAAATTTGGTGGGACCTCAAACAAGTGATTGATTTCATGCTCAATGTAGAATAGATTTTCTAGCTTGTTATAGAGGCTCTGCCCTGATGGAGGTCCTGTTTCTTCAGCAGTACTGGTGGATGCTGTGATCTGATTTTCAATAAAATTTGTCATCCTAGTGGCATATTGCTCACGGGTGAGCAGTCTTCCTGTGCCGGTCAATAGGCTGGGCAATCCTTTATCTTGCAATGCTCCCATTCTAAGTTTGTAGTCATCTACCTCAGCCTGCATTTCCTGACATTTTCTTTCCACAGTCTGCACAAAATTTCTGAGGGTCAGCACTTTTTTAACTGTTAGAACAACATCTGTTCTGTTGTTGATGTTTAGGGCTGCCAACTCCTCCTTGGTGTGATTATTGAGGAAATGTATCATCCTGTTGGCCTGCTCAGGCTTATTCCCCAGTGCTGCTCTGGCCTTCTGGCTTTCAAATTGTGCTTGGCCTATTAATTCCATCTGCTCATGCACTGTTTTGATTGACTTCCACTGTTTGGTAATGGAGTGGTCAATCCGGGTCCACAAAATCTTCTTTATCTCTGCCAGAGTATTCTCTAAACTTAGTTCCTTTTCCAAGGCCTTTATTTTGTCCTTTAGGGCCTTAATCTCTCTGGTCTACTCTACTACTGTCATTTTGGATTTATCATACTTAGTTTCCAGCTCTGCCAATTTCTCTTTGGCTTGTTTGATCTCTGTAGCCTACAGTTCCAGTTCTTTGATAGCTTTGGTCAAATCATCCAGGCTTATGTTAGCCTCAGGAGCTGTTGTTGTTGTTGTTGCCTCTGTAGTTGTTGTAGCCGTTGAAGGGGTCGTTGCTGCCTCTGTAGTTGCTGCAGTAGTTGGGGCAGTTTGAGGAGGTTGGGAGGTTGATTCTCCCTGTTTGTCTTGGAGTGCTTTTTCTAGCTCCCCTTCCAGATCAATCACTCTTTGGTTCAGCTTCATCAATAGATCCAATTGATCCTCAGCTTCCTTTTCTTTCTGCAATTCTCCTGTTTGAGGGTGCTCAGTAGGAAGCAATTTCAGTCTCTTCTTTAATGCAGCAATGTCATCATCTTTCTTCTTCATAAGGGCCCTCACACCCTTAGGGTCCTTAGGATCATGTCCTAAGTCCACAATAATGTCCTCCAATGTTTTGATTCTATTATCCTTGGTCGTGGAGGACATTCTCTCTAAGTCTAGCTGAGTGTTGGTGTTATTCAGAGATTCTTTTAATTCATGGGACATTGTGGCCCTGTCTACCAATGTGGCATAGACCATCTCCCCTGTTTGCTTATGCAGCTCTATCTGATCCATATGGTGAATGTCTTTTGCCATGACCTCTAGCTTTGTTCTAACAAAATCTGCAGCTGAGTGAGGCTGCGGTATTTTGGGTTTGAAATGGCTGAGGACTATCTTTTCCTCTTTGATATCATATGCTGCCATCAGCCTTTCTTGCTTGGCCGGTGTTGCCTTGAGAAATTGGTTGTATAACTGCACTCTTAGAAGCTCATTTTGTGCCTTAATTTCTTTGAAAGTGGCCTTGGTACTAGATGGCTTCTTGCTTTGCTGTGTGGAGGAGGATACCTCCATGCCATGTTGTCTTTCCTGCTCTTGTTGAAAAGAGCTTGTGGTTGTCTGTTGGCTATCTTCTTTTTCTTTCCTTGGGCTTTCAAGGATCTCTTCACTGATTTCTTCTATGATTGGAGAATCAACCCTTTGCCTTTTGGCTTCGGGTTCCTGAGTGGATCCACTAGCAGGTGTGGACTCCTCTCGGTCTCGTTTTTTGCCTCTTTCCTCATGTGCAGGGGTCTGTAAGGCAGGCACTGTTGGTGCCTCTGTTTGTGGTGGAGGAGTCTGTTCTTGCTGCTGCCCAATTGAGGAGGCAGGCTTTTCTGTGACTATTTCTTTTTCTGCACCCATTATCCCCTTGCCCTTTTCTGTAGCTGTTGCTGATGTAGATGGCCCTTGGGTGGCTGGTGCGGTTGCAGCAGTGGATGTGCCTTCCCCAATTTGATGTGGCTGTTTGAAAGTTACCTAGTTTAGCCAATGCCGAGGGTCGTCGAATTGATTGGAAAGCAGAGAGTGTCGTTGAATTGGCGGGTGGCAGCGTCCGAAGCAGTGAATTTTGAAATCTGGAGGTAGTTGGAGGTGACCAGCAAAACGGCGCAGCTGCGTTTGTATCGCGAAAATGACAAAAAACGGTCACTTTCGGCCTTTTTAACAACAAATTTGGCGCATATGCGCTTTTGGCGCTTTCCCGCGATGACGTCAGCATGACATCATCAGCGGGCCCCGGGTACGGATGAGTGACGTGGATGCTGACTGGGATGACAGCTTGGCGGGACACGGTGGCGGAATGCGGGGGTGGCAGGACAGAGTGGCGGGCGACGTGGGATAGTGGCGGGGGCCCGGGCATGATGTCATGCTGACGAGGTGCTGACGTAATGGGCGCGGCTGGTTTGCGGGAGGTGGTTTCTGGTTTCCCCGCACCGCCTTTGGGGAAAGGTGGTTTCGGGGGGAGGGCTCCGAACACCCCGGGCTGCCGACACGTGGCGGGGGTACGGCGGCAAAACCGCCCATCCCCCGGACGTTAAAGGTCGGCACATCCGGGGCCCATATCACCCGCCCACCGTTGGATCAAGCGCGGCGGGAGATCAACGGCTGGCGGGGCCTGCTGTGGCATGCATGTTTGGAAGCGGGACCCGCCCAATATTAAATTAATATTTTAATGGCGCGGGCCCAAACCTTGGTCGGGTGGGTTTTTTGGTTTCAAATTAATGTATGCGACAGCGCCACAATACATAATAAAAGGTTTTTTAACCATTTTTACCAAAAAACATTGGGTTTTAACTTTGAGGGGGTAATTATTTTGCAAGGGTTTTTAGGTGAATGGTGGTTTGGGTTTAGGCTATTAATTTAACCAGGGGTTAGATTAATTCCTGGGTAAAGACTCGGAAGGGTTGACTATAGTCCCAGATGGACTAATGTCTCCCATGACATGTTATTTAGCTATAATGCTAAAAGGGTGGGATATTTAATATATTTTTGGGAATTTTCTATAGTTTTTGTAAGAAATAGGGGTGGGGATGTTCTTAGGGAGCTATATAATAAGTTTAGAAGTTAATATGGGTATGTGGGGTGAAGTGGGAAACCAGAGATGGATGAAGTGTGAAGTGATGACTTTACACAAGAAATGTGGCTTCCTTTTGAAGAAGAAGGCCACAGCTTGCAATGGCTTCCACAAGGGAGAAGTGCAGGGAGGACTGTTTAGGCAGATCCTAAAGTCCTCAAGGGGATGTTAGTAAGAAATCCTTTGAAGGGGAATGAGGGAAGTTAGACATGCCTTGATAGTTCTGCCATATAGATCATTGTTCTTGCCTTTCTCTTTTTGGTGAAATCAGGTATGATTTTCCATATATCATCTGGTTAGACCTTGTTTCTGCAACCTCCAACTGCCTACCCTGGCTAATAGACCTAACATTTTTTCTTCTTTTTGATGGGTGCACTTAGCCTTGCAAACCCTGATAACCCTCTTTTCTTTTTGCTGCCCTCCTACCTAAATCTACCCTTATGTCTTCCAAGGGCCCAGATTAAGCAATTGGGCTCCTTCCCTTTCTCTATCCAGCTAATCATCTGTCAAGCTTGAGCTGTTTGAACAGGTATTCATTCTCTAGTCTAGAACAGGCAATTTAAAACATGGCATGGCCCAGCTTGAACTGTTGGGTCACCCATCAAGATAGCAGTGGCATTTTGGTTGGCCACTTTCCTGGTCTTTCTTTGGGGTTCATTTCAATTATCTTTTCTGACCAATTCATTTTCTTGCCTTTTGATTATTCTTTTAAAGCATACCCTCTTTACATTTTTTAACTGTCTGCTTCTTTCACAAAATATGGAACCTTTGTATCACCAAAGATGAACATTTTTGGCACTTCCACTGTCAATCATGAAAAATGAAATCCTATTGGTATAGGAGACTAACACTCCTCAATGGCTAGGGCCTCAAGAGAAATCTTGGTCAAATACTTTGACAAACCCTTCTTGGGCATCATCTGTCCCCACATGTGCATCTGAACCTCAGTGATTCGACTAGGAGGGAGATGCTCAAATGTAGGTTTCGTCTTTGGAAACCTCTCAAAAAAATAAACAAAAAATCTCGAAAGTGAAAGGGAAGGTCTCCCTCCCATGTCTAAATACATGACATCTATCTAAAGCCATGAAAAACTGCCTCAAAAAAATGGCAGACCATCTGATGCAACATTCCATATGAATCAAAGAATCAACATAATATAAAATAGGGCAACTAATGTGCTTCCCATCACTACTAAAGTGTGCAATGGTTGTGACTAATAACGAGAGGCACCTAACCTTCTCTATAGAAAAAGAAGAAATTTGTAACTATCCACCATGGACCTGAAAATATGGTGGAGAGAAGGCATGAGGCCTGAAATGTCTCTAATTGTATGTAAGTTTAATCTCAGTTGCAACCCCATGGGGGACATCAGGGCACTGGGGAAAACCCTCCCCTCTCCTGCATAGGCCAATGATAAAGTATATGTCCTCCTTAGTGGGCCTATACCACACCCTAGGACCGACACAGAAAGCCTGATCCTGGAAACTCCAACAACAAATCAGATGCGCCAAAAAGACAAATTGTCCCTTCTATGATGTAGCCTCCTCACAATAATTAAGGAGGCCTACATTCCTCAAGAGTGCTCGAGTTTTTGCTATAATAGGGAGAAGGTATAAATCCCTCTCTCTCTCTCTAGCCTACCATGTTCAAATCATATTGTATGGGTCCACCTGCTGCTCCTGCTCCTATTGGTTTTCCCCCTGTTGACATCTCTGCTACATGGTTGACATATAAAATACATCAACTTCATACATAAAATACATTTTTTTTAATTAAATGTAAAATGTATTTATAAATATGGAAACATAACTTTCAATTTAAAAAAAACATCGGGGCTCTCAAAACACAGTCACGCACCATATTCGGTGCACTTTCAACTATAATATCATTGATATCAATTGGCACATAAATATGACACAATGTTGTTGGTTCACAATTTTAACTTTTGATAGTGGTGCAACAAACTTGTGCACTAGTGTGCACCAATAACCTTTTTGCACTGGTACAGATCATTCAGGTTATCAGACACACAAATCTATAACTATGTTTTTAAATATTAATTTTGTGATGTGTTTGGTAAATATAAATGCATCAGGCATGACACACCGATGTACAATTTGTTGTATCATTCCTGATGCATTTTCATTTACAAAACACACTACAACAATAGCAGTGTGTTATGTTCACTTACTGAATTGCAGTGCACCCTGTAAATTTATAGGGCGCATTACTATCGGTGTGAGCTGAACATATCGAGTGCACCACACTGTGTTTTTTTTTTTAAAGTGGCTAATTTAACCTAATCTACAATTCTAATCAGCTAAAAAGTTAAATTACAAAGAAACACATACATTACCTTGACATTTGGTCGTCGGGGAGGCAATGTGGGCACATAATAGAGAAACAAAATTCAGGATGGTTTGAAGAAATTGAAAACTAAAATTGTGAGCACAATAGGAAATGATGGTGAGAAAGAGAAGCATCAACGTTAGGGTGCTTGCATGTGGCAAGAGTGGCACCAGTTCTTCAGAGCTCTCCCACACTGTAGATTGTAAAGATGAAAATTATGGTCAGGAGGGTTTTTTTATTTAACCCTCCTCCAATGTGTTTCTCCAACTGCACCGGTGCGTGATATATCCAAAATCACCACATTTTTTTTTAATTATAAAACACCACAATGCTTTTGTCGAGATGCCCCATGGTGTTTCTATACAAGTATCACATGAGTATTGTGTTTTTACTATAGCACTGCTATTTAAAACAAAATTAAAAACAACCTAGTGGTGCTCTTTAGAAGATGCCTTGGAGTTTTTTCTTAAGTTTACAACACCGGCGCATCCAAGGAAAATAACACCACATTTCTCTAAGATTTAAAACTACAATAGTTCTCCTTACTGGCATGCACTAAGGTGTTTTACTATGTGAAGGGCACCAATGCTATCGATTATTTAAACACCGGTGCATTATGTTATTTAGCACACCTTGTTTTTTTTTTTTTATAAAAATAACTTTTCGATGATGCACCATGATATATGCAACACCACTGCTTTTATGGATAATAAAGCACCAGTGTGTTTGTATATTTTAAACGCACCATCCATAAAACATCTGCTAAAACATCCACCCACCCACCTCTGCTAAAACATCCACCCACCCACTTATGTAACTGACTTCCACTACAAAAAACAAATTGGTCTATTTTCGTAGGGGCCTCCACAAAAAACTCCACTAAAGGTCTTTTCCTTGTAGTGAATCACAATACAAAGCACATATTCTAAGGCGAAGATCAAGGGAGTGTGGGGGGTTGGAGGATCCCTGCTCCACCATTCTAAGCACATAGTGTTATCACTCAGGTTGTTCCCTGGCTCCTAAAGGGAATACGGCCGAGGTAACCACTAACCAATCTTTTAGCTGCAGATTCTAGCCAATCTGCAACCAGAGAGGGCTCTCTCTTTGTAATTTAGCTATGTTTTGAATTATTTTAGGCTAGTTATGATGTACATGGTTTTGTTTTAAGTTTGTTGGATGGTGATTTCAGGTAGAGCCGTGATGCAAGTCCAAAAGCAGTTTATACCATTGGGCAATGGAGTCAAGGATGTTGTACTGCTGAAAGTGTTTCTTGGGTAAATGGTAATGCTACAGAGCAAGATAGGTAGTTATGGAACAATTTTTAGATCTGGAAATTAATGGAATGAAGTCAAGGAATGAAAGGCAATCAAGAATCTTTCATTATGTTGGCAGAGGGAAAGTGTATGAATATTATCCAGGAGCAATTAAGAATTCCTAAATAGTATTCAGAATGAAGGAATTAGTGCAAACATGAGCAGTTAAGAATTCATATTTATGACTAATTCTGAAGAAAACATAGTTAATAGCAGAGATTGAACACAGGGTGCATTTAAACAAATCCTGGGCTATTCTTCTTCTCTGTTACTAAGATTATGGGACATATGTGAAATTTGCAAACGCAGAAAACATAAAACAAGGTTTAGAATAACTTATTGATCCATAGAATGACACGGGAATTCTGTAGCAGGTATCAGAACATCAAATCCACATCTAGATGGTCAGCAATAGTGAACTTCAACAGCTTTTGTATTAAAACAGTCTCAGAATTTACAGCGCAGCCCAAAGAGAAAATCACCAACCCCAAATACATATTATGGGGAGGTATTTATAAAAAAGGGAAATACAAAATATCATGAAGATAAGTCTTGAATTCATAACTTCCTTTACCAACTCTTAAGAAGTAGTAAATGAGGGAATAAATGCTGTAGTAAATATGAATGTGCTAGCTGTCCAATTTGTCAGAGGCATTTTGACTTTTTGAGCTGAGTGAGTCGGTTGGTCACTGCGCATTGATTCTTCGTTTGCTGCCTTGATGTTGCTATGTTTCTTGTCACTATCTTGGCCTTGTCATCGGTGCTTGATTTTTTTGCATTAACGAGCTGTAGTCACCATTCCATTTCTGTTTTATGTTGTTTTTTATCCTTTGACAGGTGGACCGTGTCTCTATATTTGTTGGCCTGTAGCTGACCAAAAAAGAAAAAGTAAACAAAATTACCTGACCAATGTATCCATCATTCCTTTCCACCAATCCTATGTAGGCAACTGATGTCTTTGTATCTTTATCAGTGTTTCATCGACTTTAGTGTATCGATAAAAGTTGGGCTGGACTTCAAAAAGGTGGTTTATCTCATGTTGAATGTAGAACAGATTTTCTAGTTTGTCAGAAAGACTTTGTCCAGAGGGAGGTCCTGTTTCTTCTGAGGTGCTTAAGGATGTTGTAATTTGATTGGAGGCATAGTTATTTACCCTGTTGGCATATTGCTCATTTGATAGCAGTTTTCCAGCGCTGGTTAATAAACTGGGTAGCAAAGACATCAAAGCAAAGACAGTCTCATCCACAATTTCACTTGTTCTGAATCCTAGGATGTAGGAAATCATGTCTATGAGAATTTTTCCATCCTCCATAAACCAAGCATGGTGATAGGGGATTTTGAACCTGGAGTAACACTCTGGTGGTATAAACAACTTGGCAATTCGGTCAACTTCTGCAGAGGACAACTTTGAGGCTTGATCCAGCAATTGTTTTATGGAAAGGGGGACCAAAGGCTAAGTTGGCTTGAATTGCAGCATCTCATTTATGGACTGAGGGGTAATGTAAAAGAGGACATTTCCGAAAGGGTCCATCATTGCCCTTTGAGAAGGCTCATAATTAGCACAACATTGATGGATGAGGTCAGGGAAGACATTCACTGAGGGCAGGTAGTATATAGGCATATTAGACTCCCATATTCCAAGCAGGTCAACTTTGTTTCTAAAGTTATTCCTTATTTCACAGAAAGCCTGAAGGTGAGGCTTGTCTCCATCCATATCATCAATTTGATAGTCTCCGTCAGCAAGAGGCAACCATTCTAACTCTTTATGAGGTGCATTTAACGGTGCAATATTCAAGGCTACTAGAGCCTCCATGATTCACTGTGATTATAGTAGGATTTGAGTCTTATGTTTCAAGAGGAAACTGAGTCCTGACAATGGATTTTTTGATCGGGAATTTACAGTTTGAGTTCTGTGCTAGGGTGGCCCTACTGAGTAGAACTTAACTGGAACAGAGAGTATGCATGCAGAGTTCTCCAACAAGAAAGCTTGAAAACAGTGGAGAGAGTGGGGATTTTACAGTTTTTTTGGTTGTTTTGCAGGCAAACAGGAGCTGGATTTCGAGCTTTAATGGGAAATTTATCAGAAAGTCACAAAAATTGGCAAGTTTGCTCGAAAGTGTGGTTACTCAGTGAGGCAGAGCCCAGGAGCCTGTGGGAGATAATGTTTTTGAATTGAATTAAGCTGTATTGGTGATCTTTTATAGAGATTTTATGAAAAAACAGGGTTTATGGGCGTTCCCGAGTAAATACCTGTTTGTTCGAGACCTTGCTGTGGAATGGAGTTGCAGGTAGAGCCGAGGAGGTCGGGTTTGCAGGTTGAATACGCCTGGGTGGCAGACTTGGATGTCAATGACGGTTTGGACGTAATTCTCATGCACAGACTTTGCTATTGGTCACATAAAAAACAAACAAAAACATCACTTTCGTAGGTTTTCAACGAAAATTTGTGTTTTTTCAGACTTTTTGGCGGTTTTTGTGCTGATGTCAGCATGACGTCACCTAGTCCTATAGCATGGTATGGAGGATGACGTGGCAGCCGATGTGGATAGGTGACGGGGTGGCCACGACGGATTGTACAGTAGCGTGGGCGCTGGCATGGTGTATGACGTGGGCGGCGGGGAGGACGAGCGGTAAGTGGTTTCCATCGGACCGCCTTTGGTACGAGGGTAGTTTTTGTCAGTGCAAGCCCGATGCAATAGAAACGGGCCACGCGTCCCTGCGTACGGTGGCAAAACCGCTTTCTATCAGGCGCTAACCCTCGTACAGCGGGGCGGCTCCGATATCAGCTTGGGCCATCGGATCTGCAAGGCCGGATCGGAGGGTTGACGGGAAGGGTAGGTGATGGCACGATACGGCGCAGGGACCCGCCTGTATATTTAATATTATATAATGATGCGCAGGTTTAGAACTTTGGAGTTATGGGTTATTTGGGCACCACGGTTATTCGTTTAACCAGATGTTTAAACGAAACCCAAGGTTTATATGCGCACCGACGTTTGAATGTATGGCAAGTATGGGAGGGTTTAATATAAAGTTTAGGTGGGTGGTGTGAGCGTGGTTATTTATTTAACCAGAGGTTAAATAAACTCCAAAGGTTTATACTCGGAAGGGTTAATACTAAAGTCCCAAATGGACTTAATATTCCCCGAAAACTGTATTGTATGGCTATAATTGCCAATGGGTAGGGATATTTAGATTTTTTGGGTTTTTATATAGTTTTTTGTAAAAATAGGGGTGGGAAAATGACTTAGGGAGCTAAATAATAAAGTTAGAGGTTAATATGACTTTATGGAATGAGACTACATGAGCAAATGCCAAGTTTATAAAGTGAAAACTTAGACATAAGAAAACGAAAGGAGTATGGAATGATGATTTTTACACAAGAAATGTGGCTTCTTTTCATTAAGTAAACTCAGAGTTTATCTTAGCACTTCCCAAAAAATGAAGTGAAATAGGACTATTGGGCAAATCCTAAGGTCTTTGAGGGGATGTTAGCAAATGATTTCTGGGGGAATAAGAGGAAATTAGTCATGCTCCCACTCGTATGCAACCAAACAATTGTCATTGTCCTTGTGTCATTGATGAGATAAGTCCTTCTTGACAAGGAAAAAAAATCACAACCTTGTTCATGCAACCTCAAACTGCCTTCCTAGCCTACACCTAGCATTTTTTCTTTCCTTTGATTGGGCGCACTTGAACTAGCAAACCCTGATTTTCCTCTTTTCTTTTGACTGCCCTCCTATCTAAGTCTACCCTTATCTCTTCCAAGGGCCCAGATTAAGCAGTTGGGCTCCTTTGTTTCTCTATCTATCTACTCATCTGCCAAGCTTGAACTGTTTGGACAGATATTCATTCTCTATTCTACAACAGCAAATTTAAATATGGAATGGTCCAGATTGAACTGTTGGGCCCTCCATTAGGTGTGATAAGCAACAATATTTGCACATTGTGAACTTGCAAATCAGATAGCAGTGGCATTTTGACTGGCCACTTTCTTGGTCTTTTGGTTTGGGGTTCATTTTTATCATTTTTTTGACCAATTTACTCTTTTTTCCCTTTGATTTTTCTTTTAGGGCATACCTTCTTTACATTTTTTAATTTTCTTTTTCTGTATACAAAATATGGAACCTTTGCAACATGGAAAGGATGAACATATTTGGCACTTCCACAGTCAATCATGAAAAATTAAACCTATTGGTATAGGAACCTAACACATAGAACCAACGACTCTTCTGGTTTCCTTTCGAATCTCAATGGATTGAAGCGGAAACTAACCATGTGGGAAAAGGAATAGAAAAAATATTCAATTTCAATTTAATTATTAGATTAAATAGGTTTGTGCAACGCTCAAGAGAAAATAGCTTGTTGAATTGAAGCCCTCCATTAGCTTATCAGACGAAACATATTCAATAAAAATACAATCATGTCTTTTGATTTAAATAAAAATTAAAATTCTACAAACCTACTTCTATGAGTTGAAATAAATACGCCTATCAGCATAAATATTTTTAACAATTAACAATATTATTTTATATATAACGACATTATACTTGTGAATTTCCATAAAACTTTTACAATCCCATTCTAGTACTCTACATGCTACAACATCATCACACTGATTTTCTTATTATAACATATTTATGATTCTTTGAAATAATATATCATAATATAATTCACTAGATTCAATATTTCAAACTATTTTAATTTGATTAATTAAAATAATTTAAAAATATATAATATATAACCACTGAAAATATTATATATATATATATATATATGCTTAAGAGTTGACAAGATTTAAAGCTAATACAACAATATTTATAGGCACTAAGTTATTACAACAATATTCATATGCACGAAGGGAGAGATAGGTTGTTAGACTCTTTTATGGGTGGGGAAAGTAACATCTATTTTTCCCAACCACAAATCAACCTAAAGTTATATATATATATATATATATATATATATATATGAAAAATTATAAAATATCGATAAACATTACAATTATTCACAGGTATAACTTATTTAATTCACTAAAACCATACACTATAACTAAATTTATTAAATATAATAAGAATTTTACTTATAACACTTATATTTGGAAATAGACTTCTAAAATTTAATTTAATTATCAATAGTTAACATGTGGATGGTAAAGATATGATTTTATGAAATATCCATGAAATACTTTTAGTAGCAACCAGTAATTGAGACTCATTTCAAAATTAGTTATACACTTTTTTATTTTTTTATTTTTTCCATAAAAAACATTTAATTTTATTCATTAGAGAAGGAAAAAATTTCATTTTTCATTTGTACCAAGTGCATACCAAATATCCATAAACAAATGCTTTATCTTTAGAAAAAAGAAAACCTTCGAGACAAGAAGCCCTGGGCCTCAAGACACAGGAAAAAAACAGGCATGTAGGCCTGCTAAAGCACCCTGAAGAGAGCATCATACAAAGCCCAAAAGCAGACATCCATCATTGCAATGCCAATCAACAAAACCTAGTAGGAATCGCAACAGAGATTGACCATCTAAAAAACCAGATGGACCACGTCCGCATGAAAAGCCAATAAGGGGAACAGGTTGCCCCCATAGCCACTGAAACAAGCCCAGAACACGAAGTGAGGAAAATAGCCACGAGCCACTCGGGGAAAAAATGTTGAGATACCAAGACAACCTATCGACTATTACCCATCATATAAATTTAGAGAAGACAACCTATCGAGTATTATCCACAAGGGCCAGGGATATCAAGGCCTGAGCAACCTTCCAAGATACCAATAATCAATCATGTCGGGGGTCGACCACTGTGGGCTCTAGGAGCCACTCTTTCCTTCTTTCCATTATTTATTGGATCCACGCCCCCCTCCTCCTCTAATGTACGGCAGAGATAAGGACAAACATTCGGGCAGCAGGAATGGACGGGGTTCTGAGTAGAGGTGGATTCGGAGACGACTGCCAGAAGAAGCAGCATTCCAATCATCAACATATGGCCGCCTCCAATCCTAAATTTCTGCATTGATCTCACAATTATAACAACACCGACAATCTTCCTGCCCGAGGGATCCTGCAATGCCTTTGGTATCAACCCACGAAAGAAAGAAAGAAATTGGAATTACTCTCTCCCAATATAATCTCCATATAAATAACAGTTGCTTGGCACCGGCAGTGATCGAAACTTGAACGCGTCTCGGCCCTGTGGTTGTTCCATTGACTTGGAGTCTTCCCGGGAACTTGCATTGCATTTGCAACAAAAGAAAATTTTGTTATTCCAACTCCTCTTTTTTGGATACTGTACTACATAGTTCCAATTTTCCAAGGGCGGCCTTGGGCTATGAATAGGAATGGAATAAAGGTTGCTAATTCTCTGCCCTCTCATTACAACGACTTCATTGTTTTTCGCCAGTTGGACATCACTTTTCTTCGATTGTTGGGTTCCTTGAACATCGCTTTGTTGAAGTAAAGTCAATACAAATATTTTGTAGTTAGCAACTTATTTACGAATCTCCTCGTTTCAAGGCCCAAGTTTGTTAAGTTTGAAAATGCTTATCAACCTGTTATCATTTGGTGAGTAGGAGAGATTACTAATTCGATTTCTCTGTTTTCAATAACACGTGTTTGACGAATCAATGAATAAACAACCTCTATATATATATATATTTGGAGTTGAAATGAGATGAGTAGTATTTTTTTTTTTAATTAATTTAATTTGAATTATTTTATTATAATAAAATAATTAAGAAACAAATTTATAAGTATTTTTGTAGTTACTTTAATTGGAAATTTGTTATTATATTAAAAAATAAATTAAAGAAATTTAGAAACAAATTCATTAAAACAAAGTGTCTAAATTTAAAGATAATGATTGGGATTGTGTAATTTTCATTTGTCTTAATATGTGTGACTATATTTAATTTTTGAATTATTGGTTATATTGTCTAGAGATTTCGTCTTTATAAGGAGTTTCTATTAGTTAGAAGGTTGTTGAGGCTTATTTGGTTTGAGAGATTCTCTCCAACTACTTAGATTTCTAGATGGGTGTGTGGTTGAGATATTTCCTCAACCAACAAATTGAGTATCTAAGATCTTTAAATCGTGGGTGTGGCATGCACTATTAGTGTGACGAGTAGTGAAATTATTAGAGCATATGTAAGGACCTAGCTAGAGAATAATTACATAAACTTGCAAGAATTGAAAAGAAAATTGGAAGAGAGAAAGAAGTGATATCTCAATATTGATAAAAGAATCAATACATAAAGCAGCTAAGTTAAGCTTAACTGTATGCAAGCACTAAGGCTAACTAAAGCTAAGTGTTTTTTATGTTATATTAATGTGCGTGTACAGCACATGCAAGCACTAAAGTTAACTAAAGCTAACTAAAACTAAGTGCACACCACATGCAAGTGCTAAAGTTAACTAAAGCTAAGTGCACACCACATGCAAGCACTAAAGCTAACTAATACATGCATGTACAATAACACCCCCCTTAAACATAACTTAGGTGAATACGATGCAATATGAATTCAAGTCTCAGCAATAAGGCCATTTTAGGTACCCATGTACAATGAATGAAAAAGGAAAGAGGAAAAACCCAATAGGAAGAAAACCCCCCTCAAAATACAATGTGAAAAAAAAACAACGGTTAAGCAATTGTGTCCTTCACCCCAAGATGCTCCTGCAAAAATTAAACTTCTACTCAGTGAAAATCTTGGTGAAGATGTCAACGGACTGCTTAGATCTAGGATAGCATTGCAGATCAATGAACCCATCATGAATCAATTCTCTGATGTAGTGCATGTGGATCTCAATATGTTTAGTTCATTGTCACTACATTGGATCTCTGCAAAACTTCAATGTATTCTAATTGTCACAACATATGACAGTCAGACGATGGAAAACGATACCAATCTTAGAAATGAAATGCTACAGCCAAAAGGCATAAATGGAAACATTGACTTCTCCTCTATAATTAATCTTTGTCGATGAAAAAGCAATGGCATCTTACTTCTTTCTTTACCAAAAAATGGGGTTGAATCCCAAACTAACTACAAATCCAGAGATGGACTTGTGATCAAGGTTATTTCCAACCCAATCTAAATTTGTGAACTGAATAAGACCGAAAGAAAAATTCACTACATAATGAATCCTATAGGTGATTGTCCCCTAGACATATCGAAGGATGCACTTTATAAATTTCTAGTGTTACTCATGTGGATCTTGCATGTATCAAGAAACTGCTCCTATAACATATGAGAGATCAGGAAGGGAGCGAGTGAGATAACGAATACTCCCCATAAGCTAACAGTACAGTGTGAAATCAACCAACGGTGTGTCTTTGCCATCCTCATGCTTTATCCCTGGCAAGAAAGGTGTGGTTTTTGGCTTGCAGTCACTCATGTGAAATCATGCCAAAAGATCTCTAACATACTTCAGTTGAGAAATGGTAATCCCAGAACCATTTTGATTGATCTCTACTCCAAGGAAGAAATTGAGTAGGCCCATGTCTTTCATAGAAAACCACTTATGTAATGCAGTTTTAATCTCAACAATGGCAAAAGTTAAACTACCTGTTATCAAATGATCATCTATGTAGAGTACCATAGTCAACAAGGAGTTAGTTTTATTCAAAAATTAAACACTGGAATCAGATTTGTAGCATACAAAATATTGAGATAAAAAATAGGAGTCCATGTTTTCATACCAAGCTCTAGGTGTCTTCTTTAGGCCATAGAGATAATTCTTTTGTTTGCATACCAAAGATGAAGTTTGGATGTATCCCTATAGTTTGTCCATGTATATTTCTTCATCGAGATCACTGTGAAGAAATGAATTCTTCACATCCATGTGATGCACCTCCCATTGTCTTTTTGCTGCAATGGATAAAGTTAGGCTAATAGAATCCATTTTTTCCACTAGAGCAAAAGTATCATCATAGTCAACACCATGTACTTGTCAAAAACCTTCGACCACTAATGGTGCTTTACATCAACTAACTCGACCATCTGTTTTTTTCTTGGTCTGGTAAACCCACTTGCATCTGACAAGTTTATGATTGGGAGGTAGTGAAACCAAGTCCTAAGTATGGTTCTCATTAAGAGAGTTGTATTCCTCATCCGTAGTTGTTTCCCATGTAGGATTCCCAAGTGCTTCTACATAAATTTTTGGATCAAATGAATGCATCGTATAAGAATGCATGGGAATTCATGGCTCCATATATGAGAGTGCTTCTGGAACTTCCTCGAACTGAGGTCTAGTGGTAAGATCATCTAAGAGATCATTCATGTTATGTCATTTTTATGTTGAATGTGGTCAATAATATTTGAAACTGCATGAGAAAGTATTATCTTGTTGTTGAAAACTAGTGATCAAATAGGTATCGCATGAAAAGGCTCATCTAGATCATAAATCGAACCTGAAATATCATTTTCATACTCATCAACTGGTGGTGACAAAAACTTTGTAACAAGTTCATCTAGTGGTGCATGCAAAGCATCTTCAAACTTTACACTCCTTTCGCTAAAGAGCTCTTCAGTGTTGATATCAAGAAATTTGTACCCTTTAACTTCAATGGAATATCTAAAAAGCATTCATTCCTTGCTCTGAAGATCCAAATCCTTTCTCTTCTCTGTAGGAATCCAGGCCCATGCTCAAGATTCAAAAATGTAGAAATCACTTACTTCATGTTGCATGTCATTCCAAGCCTCAAAATGTGTTTCTCTAGTAACAAATTTATGAGGAGATCTATTATGGATGTATGAACCATAGTTGATATATTCAACCCACAATTTTGATGGAAGAGATCTTGCATGCAACACGTAACAAGCCATCTCTATCAAAGATCTGTTTTTCCTCTCAGACACCCCATTTTTTTATGGAGTGTAAGGAACCATGTGTTGAAACCGTATGACTACTTCATTACAAATATTTTGGGTATCTTTGCTGAAATATTCCTTCCCATTATTTATGAGGATCTTGAAGAATTTTCCAAACTGATTTTCCACTTGAACTTTGAAAATATTTATATATTAGAAAACTTTAGACTTGAGTTTCAAGTAGTAAACCCAATTGAATCTCATGTAATCATCTATAAATGAAAACACATATCTTGCTTTTCTCATTGAAGTTTCTAGAAATGGGCCCATGAGGTCACTGTGTATAAACTCTGAAGGTGAATAGGCCCTCCATGCATTCCCCTTCTTGAACTTGTCTTGTGGATTATTTCCAAGAGCACATCCATTGCAAACATCCTTTGAAAATTCAATGGCTGACAGTACTTTAACCATCCATCGCTTGTTAATTTACTACATATATCTGAAATTCAAGTGTCCAAATATTTTGTGCCAACACCTATTTTCTTTATTTTCATGCGTCAGTAGAAAAATGGAATCTGAGTGTGGAACAAAATCAAAAAAGGTATACAGACGGGACTGGTCATTTACATTACCAAATGCAATCTTCGAGTTGGTTTTCATATCATAAATGCTCACAGAATTCGAGGTAAATTCCACTTTCCTTCTGGTTCATGTGTGTGTCATCTAATACACTTAAATAAGATTCACAGAAAGCCTTAGAATATGCAAGAAATTCTCAAAAATTCCATCTTCGAACTACATTCTTCCTTTTCCAGTTGCTTAAATTATAGAATTGTCTCCCAAGAGAATAGGAGGCCACGAGTATGGTTGTAGAGAATAAATAAATTCCTTTGAAGAATCCATATGATGCAAATATCTTGAATTGATGATCCATTCTTGCATTGTTGAATGAAGGAAAATCAAATCTTGACGATTACCCCTTATTTTCGATGGTTTTTCTTGCATCTTCTTCTTAACACTTTTTGGAATGTGTGATTAAGATTATTTTGTTGAAGATTATTTTCCATCAGATAAATGACTTTCTTCATGCAAGAGGATTCAGGATAATAGCCTTTGCTACAATGAGGAAACTTGTAGTTCCCTTTATTTCCCTCACTACCCTTGGAGTTAGAAGAGTCATCTGGAGGTTTTGGATTTCCTCCCTTTCTTGGATCTAGATCTTTTGTCTTTCCTTTGCCTTTGGATTGCTAATTTGGTTTCGAGTTGGACTTTCCTTTTCCATGCATGGAATTAGCATGTGCATTTGAAGACTTTAATGAACCCATCTTTATGAGTTTATCCTGCTTATGGATGAGAGACTTAACAAATGCATCAAGTTTGGGAATTTTCCATTTATTTCCAATTGCAAGTCTAACCATATGAAATGTAGAAACAAAAACAACATATTCAAGAGCTAATTTAGACAAAATAGAAAGGATCAATTGACTTTCCTATTTGGATCTATCGATCCTATAATCTTCTAATTGAAGAAGCAATGATTTGAATTTCGTAAATAAATCCTAAAGGTTATCAAAATTTCTCAGATATAAGGAATTTAGCTCATTTTCAAGAATATTATTGTACATCTCATCCTGCTTTCCAAATAAATTCTCCAAGGTTATCCAGATTTGATTCTATGTGGTACATTTGTCTACATGGAAACACAATGCTAGAGATATTGTCAACAATATAAGACCAAAGGCCTCATCCATCATGTTGAAGCATTTTGAATTTTCAATGGTAGAATTGGGTTTAGTTTCTGTATCTATAAATCTCTAATACAAGCATTTTCCTCTGAGATGAAGAAATAACTAGCTTCCATTGGAAGCAGTTATACAAAATCAAAATAGCTAAAGATGGAAACTCCATTCTTTCACCTTTCAGATGTTACGGAAATTCTCTAATATTATTATGTTGATACGGATTGGATCATTATATTTTCATCTCTGTGCTTTCTATGTGGAAAAGGTGGAGGAATTAGCTTTTAGGACCATATTTACCAGCAGGACCTAGTTTGGAAAATTCGGGTCTAAAACCTTCCGAGATCATTTTGAGGCATCAATTAACGTTTTTTGGGGGTAAAACTTTATCAATTTTTTAAAGCACTTTTTTTTCCTATTCTACACTCAGATACCTTTCCAAATATTTACAAAACACATCAGTCATAATCCATGTGTGAAATTTATGCCACTCAGAAGTTGACCTTCTTGTTTTAACTACCATAATTCGAGATCATGCCACGTCAACCTTCATTATTGATGAAAAATGGGTTAACCACGTGACGATGATGTATAAGACTCTAGAAGAGTCTATATTGTAACTTTAGTTAAGATTTGAGGTAGTCAAACCTAACCATTAGTAGGGTATCAATTGTATTATAATCGAGCCACTAGGAGGAAAATGGTTCATTTCTTTCGAGTGTGTTTGTTCCATAACTAAGGAAAAAATAGCCAAGAGGGAAAGGAGGTATACACTTCCCATATGTACTCCTCAATTATTTGGGGGGTATACACTTCCATCTGTGAGAGTAAGCGATGTTGTTCAAGCCCAAATTGGTTGATGAGGCTTGTGTATAAGCACATACTTGGAGAACATGAGCCTGAAGAAAGCACAATCAAGTGGATTTAAGCAGAAGGAGAAACATCACTGAGTCTAATGAGGGGAAGAAGAATAAAAAAGGAGGGAAATATAAAAAGACAAAATCCACAGCTAAACAATGCAAAGATTCCAGCAACCACTATAGCCAACCAATGAATAACCAAGTCCTAAGTATGGTTCTCATTAAGAGAGTTGTATTCCTCATCCATAGTTATTTCCCATGTAGGATTCCCAAGTGCTTCCACTAGAGCAAAAGTATCATCATAGTCAACACCATGTACTTGTCAAAAACCTTCGACCACTAATGGTGCTTTACATCAACTAACTCGACCATCTGTTCTTTTCTTGGTCTGGTAAACCCACTTGCACCTGACAAGTTTATGATTGGGAGGTAGTGAAACCAAGTCCTAAGTATGGTTCTCATTAAGAGAGTTGTATTCCTCATCCGTAGTTGTTTCCCATGTAGGATTCCCAAGTGCTTCTACATAAATTTTTGGATCAGATGAATGCATCGTATAAGAATGCATGGGAATTCATGGCTCCATATATGAGAGTGCTTCTGGAACTTCCTCGAACTGAGGTCTAGTGGTAAGATCATCTAAGAGATCATTCATGTTATGTCATTTTTATGTTGAATGTGGTCGATAATATTTGAAACTGCATGAGAAAGTATTATCTTGATGTTCAAAACTAGTGATCCAATAGGTATCGCATGAAAAGGCTCATCTAGATCATAAATCGAACCTGAAGTATCATTTTCATACTCATCAACTGGTGGTGACAAAAAATTTGTAACAAGTTCATCTAGTGGTGCATGCAAAGCATCTTCAAACTTTACACTCCTTTCGCTAAAGAGCTCTTCAGTGTTGATATCAAGAAATTTGTACCCTTTAACTTCAATGGAATATCTAAAAAGAATTCATTCCTTGCTCTGAAGATCCAAATCCTTTCTCTTCTCTGTAGGAATCCAGGCCCATGCTCAAGATTCAAAAATGTAGAAATCACTTACTTCATGTTGCATGTCATTCCAAGCCTCAAAAGGTGTTTCTCCAGTAACAAATTTAAGAGGAGATCTATTATGGATGTATGAACCATAGTTGATATATTCAACCCACAATTTTGATGGAAGAGATCTTGCGTGCAACACGTAACAGGTCATCTCTATCAAAGATCTGTTTTTCCTCTCAGACACCCCATTTTTCTATGTAGTGTAAGGAACCATGTGTTGAAACTGTATGACTACTTCATTACAAATATTTTGGATATCTTTGCTGAAATATTCCTTCCCATTATTTGTGAGGATCTTGAAGCATTTTCCAAACTGATTTTCCACTTGCACTTTGAAAATATTTATATATTAGAAAACTTTAGACTTGAGTTTCAAGAAGTAAACCCAAGTGAATCTCATGTAATCATCTATAAATGAAAACACATATCTTGCTTTTCTCATTGAATTTTCTAGAAATGGGCCCATGAGGTCACTGTGTATAAACTCTGAAGGTGAATAGGCCCTCCACGCATTCCCCTTCTCGAACTTGTCTTGTGGATTATTTCCAAGAGCACATCCTTTGAAAATTCAATGGTTGATAGTACTTTAACCATCCATCGCTTGTTAAGCTACTACATATATCTGAAATTCAAGTGTCCAAATATTTTGTGCCAACACCTATTTTCTTTATTTTCATGCGTCAATAGAAAAATGGAATCTGAGTGTGGAACAAAATCAAAAAAGGTATACAGACGGGACTGGTCATTTACATTACCAAATGCAATCTTCGAGGTGGTTTGCATATCATAAATGCTCACAGAATTCGAGGTAAATTCCACTTTCCTTCTGGTTCATGTGTGTGTCATCTAACACACTTAAATAAGATTCACAAAAAGCCTTAGAATATGCAAGAAATTCTAAAAAATTCCATCTTTGAACTACATTCTTCCTTTTCCAGTTGCTTCAATTACAGAATTGTCTCCCAAGAGAATAGGAGGTCCCGAGTATGGTTGTAGAGAATAAATAAATTCCTTTGAAGAATCCATATGATGCAAATATCTTGAATTGATGATCCATTCTTGCACTGTAGAATGAAGGGAAATCAAATCTTGACCATTACCCCTTATTTTCGATGGTTTTTCTTGCATCTTCTTCTTAACACTTTTTGGAATGTGTGATTAAGATTATTTTGTTGAAGATTATTTTCCATCAGATAAATGACTTTCTGCATGCAAGAGGATTCAGGACAATAGCCTTTGTTACAATAAGGACACTTGTAGTTCCCTTTATTTCCCTCATTACCCTTGGAGTTAGAAGAGTCATCTGGAGGTTTTGGATTTCCTCCCTTTCTTGGATCTAGACCTTTTGTCTTTCCTTTGCCTTTGGATTGCTAATTTGGTTTTGAGTTGGACTTTCCTTTTCCATGCATGGAATTAGCATGTGCATTTGAAGACTTTAATGAACCCATATTTATGAGTTTATCCTGCTTATGGATGAGAGACTTAACAAATGCATCAAGTTTGGGAATTTTCCATTTATTTCCAATTGCAAGTCTAACCATATGAAATGTAGAAACAAAAAAAACATATTCAAGAGCTAATTTAGACAAAATAGAAAGGGTCAATTGACTTTCCTATTTGGATCTATCGATCCTATAATCTTCTAATTGAAGAAGCAATGATTTGAATTTCGTAAATAAATCCTAAATGTTATCAAAATTTCTCAGATATAAGGAATTTAGCTCATTTTCAAGAATATTATCGTACATCTCATCCTGCTTTCCAAACAAATTCTCCAAGGTTATCCAGATTTGATTCTATGTGGTACATTTGTCTACATGGAAACACAATGCTAGAGATATTGTCAACAATATAATACCAAAGGCCTCATCCATCATGTTGAAGTATTTGGAATTTTCAATGGCAGAATTGGGTTTAGTTTCTGTATCTATAAATCTCTAATACAAGGATTTTCCTTTGAGATGAAGAAATAACTAGCTTCCATTGGAAGCAGTTATACAAAATCAAAATAGTTAAAGATGGAAACTCCATTCTTTCACCTTTCAGATGTTGCGGAAATTCTCCAATATTATTATGTTGATACGGATTGGATCATTATATTTTTTTCTTCCATCTCCGTGCTTTCTATGTGGAAAAGGTGGAGGAATTAGCTTTTAGGACCATATTTACTAGCAGGACCTAGTTTGGAAAATTTGGGTCTAAAACCTTCCGAGATCGTTTTGAGGAATCAATTAAATTTTTTGGGGGGTAAAACCCTATCACTTTTTTAAAGCACTTTTTTTTCCTATTCTACACTCAGATACCTTTCCAAATATGTACAAAACACATCAGTCATAATCCATATGTGAAATTTATGCCACTTAGAAGTTGACCTTCTTGTTTTAACTACCATAATTCAAGATGATGCCACGTCAACCTCCATTATTGATGAAAAAGGGGTTAACCATGTGATGATGATGTATAAGACTCTAGAAGAGTCTATATTGTAACTTTAGTTAAGAGTTGAGGTATTCAAACCTAACCAATAGTAGGGTATCAATTGTATTATAATCAAGCCACTAGGAGGAAAATGGTTCATTTCTTTCGAGTGTGTTTGTTCCATAACTAAGGAAAAAATAGCGAAGAGGGAAAGGAGGTATACACTTCCCATATGTACTCCTCAATTATTTGGGGGGTATACACTTCCATCTGTGAGAGTAAGCAATGTTGTTCAAGCCCAAATTGGTTGATGAGGCTTGTGTATAAGCACATACCTGGAGAACATGAGCCTGAAGAAAGCACAATCAAGTGGATTGAAGCAGAAGGAGAAAAATCACGGAGTCTAATGAGGGGAAGAAGAGGAAAAAAGGGGGGAAATATAAAAAGACAAAATCCACAGTTAAACAGTGCAAAGATTCCAGCAACCACTATAGCCAATGGAACATTGATAGCCATACAGAGGAGAAGTGTTGGAAGTTGAATCCAGAGCTTAACCCAAAGAACAAAAATAAATTCTATAAGAAGAAGAATTTCATGGCCACTGATTCGATAAACCAAGTTGAAAAAAACTAAGATGTGGGTGAGAATATCATATGTACATAAGTGCAGAAGTAGGTGAATCTGAGTACCCTTTAGCAATAGGAAGAGAAAGAAATGACCAAATTCTTCCATATAAAGATACAAGTCAAGAAGACCAAGATTGATGCTTTGTGTGACTTAGGATTGCAGGACAATCTCATTACACCAGAGCTGGTCAAGAAATTGATTGGAAGTTTGTGATAATCCAAGCCCATATCCACTAGGATGGGTAAATAATGATGTAGAGCTGAAGGTAACAAAATAGAGCAAAATTAGATTTCCCATCAGTGTTGATTTTATTGATGAAGTAGAACTAGATGTGGTTCCTATTGATGTATGTGGAGCCATGTTTATGAGTCCCTACATGTACATGCAAGATGCAATATTCATGTAGAGATCCCAACAGTATCATCTTGTAAAATATGGAAAATAATTCACCATCAATGTGTGCAAGGGAAAGTCGAAAATATCACTAGTAAGTTCCAACCAAACTAAGAAATTGATTAGTTCCAGCCAGAAGTGCGTTTAATTATTTTTAAGAGAAAATCAAACTGTAGAAGAGTCAATAAGAGGAAATTCATACCTAGAGGGGTGTACTAAGAAACAGAAACAACAACTGGAAGAGTTTCTACAGGCATATAGGGATGTGTTCTGAGAGACTAAAGGGTTACCACCTAAGAGGGATGTGGAGCACCAGATCCAACTATTTTTGAACTCCCCATTGCCAAACATTGGGCTATATAGGTAGTTTGTTATAGAAGCAAGTGAGGTGAATCAAAAGTTGTAGCAACCACTGGAACATGGTGTCATTCAACCAAGTACATTACCATGTGGTTCACCCATCATCATTGAGCCAAAGAAGGATGGGACTTGGTAGATGTGTATAGATTACAGGGAGTTGAACAAAATTACGATCAAGAATGGGTACCCTTTTCCCAAGATAGGTTATCTGTTGGATCAGTTGCAACAAGAAAAATACTTCACCAAGATGGAATTAAAGTCTCGATATCACAAAATTTGAGGCAAAGAAGAAGATACCTATAAGATCACCTTCAAAACCAGGCAAGGTTTCTCTAAGTGTTCAGTCATGCCATTTGGCCTATGTAATGCACCAACTACATTTATGATATTAATGAATGATGTACTACACCATTTTATAGGTTCATTTGTTATTCTCTATTCGGATGATATATTGGTATACAATGCTACCTAGGAGGAGCACATCTCACATTTGACACAGGTGTTGGAGACATTAAAGAAGCACTAACTACTATGAAATCTCAAGAAGTGTGAGTTTGTACAAAAATGTTTGGTCTATCTGGGGTATGTGATAGGTGGAGGAGAGTTGAAGATAAATCCCACCAAGATGGAGGCCATGATGAAATGGTCAGTTACTACTAATTTTTATGAGGTTAGGAGTTTCAATGGAGCAACAAAGTACTTGGGAAAATTCATAGCCCCATTTTCAGTGGTAGCAGCACCGCTCCACGCCATAACAACAAGTGGGAAGGGTTTCCTATGGGGAAAGGGTCAACATAATTCTTTTGAAGACCTAATGAAGAAGATCATTCAAGCACCATTTCTAGCATTACTGAACTTGCAGAAATCCTTGGAAGTTGAGACAAACTATAGTGGGTATGTTATGGGAGCGGTCTTGATGTTGGGAGGAAGGCCCATATGCTACCATTTTGAAGTATTTCATGTGGAAGTTCTTAACTACTCTACCTATGACAAGGAGCTATATTCCCTGGTGAAAGTTTTCAAGAAGTGGAAACATTATATGATGGGAAAGGAGATTTTAATCCACACAAATCACCAGTGACTATAATATTTGCAGGCCCAAAGTAAGCTACAACAGACTAGGAAATACCAATGGATGGGGTTTCTACAACAATTTTATTTTGTGATCAAGTACAAGAAGGGAAGAAAAAACAAGTTAGCCAAAATTCTCTCAAGGCCACCCACATCAAATATCACAACTTTGTGGACTCTTATGCACATGGATCCATTCACCCATGATGCATACACAGAGGCATTTTCAGAGTATGGGGACTTCAAGGAGGTGTTTCAGCATTTGCAGAGTTAGATTCATGTGCATGATTGCAACAACATTGTTGACTAACATCTCCAAGATGAGTAACTCTACAGGATAGATAAGTTGTGTGCTCCTAAGGATGAGAAATTGCTACTAATTAGAGAGGCTCACACCTCTAAGCTTGTAAGGAAATTTGGTGTAGGAAATACCATGGCCAACTTGCAGAGGTATGTGTATTGTCTTAGATGCAAGAGAAGGTAGCTAGGTTCATAAGAGGATGCATGCTTTGTTGTACCAACAAGCCTAGACCAACATGAAACATGGTCTACATCATCCCTTACCTATACTCACTCGTCCATAGGAAAGAATTTACATGGAATTTATGGGAGATTTATTAACAACCAAGAAGGGACATGACTACTTATTTTTGGTAGTTAACAGGTTTAGCAAGATGTGTGTTCTAATGCCCTATAAAATACCATCACTAAGAAAGAAGCACCAACCTTTTTCCTTGGACAAGCTTGGGTGCACTTTTGGATACCAAAGAGCACCATTTCAGATAGGGACACAAGATTCCTCAATACATTCAGGATTGTATTTGGGAGAATATGGACACAGATAGATGGGTAGACAAAAGTAATCAACATGAATTTAGTGCAGATTCTAAGGGGATACAACCAAAACCATCCAAAGAACTAGGATGAAAATATGGTATATATACAACATTCTTACAACAGATAAGTCCACATGTTTATAGGAAAGTCCCCATTTGAAACCTGTTTTGGATATTTGTTGCCTTCACCCTTGGACATTGCATATGGAAAACAAGGAGGAGTGAGGGAAGATTTTACAGGAGACGCCTTAAGGGCTAAAAAATTTATAGAGAAGATCAAGTATATCCTTATTGTTAGAAAATTATATATTACGGAGCAATGGAACACATAAAATATTGCAGAAATATAAACACAGAAAACACACAAAACAAGAGAGACATAGATATACGTGGTTCACCCAGTTTGGGCTACGTCCACCCTAAACAGCTAGTCCTTCCTTTCTATTATCCAGCAAAATGAAGAGACACAACCTACAGCAAATCCGCTGTAATATCCTTTGTTTTCTCTCACAGTCTCACCTCTCTGTTTCTCGCTCACACAATACACATCTATTACACAGCCTCAAATACAATGCCCTCATACAAAGAGAGGGCTTGCCTTCTAGGGCAAAAAACCCTAAATTAAACATAAGTTCTACCGTCAGATCATCCGCCTAATGAACGGCCCAGATTGACTAGAAATTACTATACTTTTACAAGGCAATTTTACAGCTATTTTTAGCTTCGGGGGCGCTACCCCCGAAACCCCCTGCCGGGGAGGCTCCCAAAGGTCACAGCCGCCCCCCCTGGACCCCCCCTGCAGCGAATATTTTATGGGCAGCGTTGCCGCCCCCATTTTGAACTGGGGTCTAATGTGGCGATACATTTGAATATAGAAGATAATCAGGCTCCACACCCAACAATCTCCCACTTGGAGACTGATTGTAGCAACTCCACCGCTGCTCCATTTGCTGGACAATGACTCCTCTTTGGACCTGGTTGTTTCTCATCTTCATCGTCATCCTTGAAGACCAATTGAAACTGAGCATATTCTGAGTTTCTCCCTGCTTACAACTTTTGTTAGCATATCTGCAAGATTCTGGCTAGTGTGTATCTTTTCTAACTTCAACTCTCCATCTTCCAACACTGATCGTATGAAATGGTACTTCAGCTGTATGTGTTTAGTCCTGGAATGAAATGTTGAGTTCTTTGCAAGATGAATGGCACTTTGGCTATCACTGTATAACGTGCCCTTATCATGCTCCTTACCCAATTCACCCATAAACCTTTGTAACCAAATCATTTCTTTACTAGCCTCTATAGCAGCAACATACTCTACTTCTATTGTTGAAAGTGCAACAACACTTTGGATTTTCTAAACCCAACTGACAGTTGTTCCTCCAATAGTAAATACATATCCTGTAGTGCTCCTCCTGTTATCTCTGTCACCTGCCATATCTGCATCAACATATCCCTGTAGGGAAATGTTTGAACCACCAAAGCATAATGCTTGATTTGTGGTACCTTTCAAATATCTGAGAATCCATTTAAATGCCATCCAATGTTCCTTTCCTGGATTGTTCATGTACCTGCTTACAACTCCCACTGCATGTGCAATATTAGGCCTTGTGCAGACCATTGCATACATTAAGCTTCCAACTGCTGATGCATATGGAACTTTAGACATATAATCCATGTCTTCTTGGGTCTTTGGGCACATTTCCTTGCTAAGTTTGAAATGGCTAGCAAAAGGTGTACTAACTGGTTTTGCATTGTGCATGTTAAATCTTTTCAACACCTTTTGTATGTACTCATTCTGAGACAATGTTAATTTACGATTTTTGCTGTCTCTATTTATTCTCATACCAAGGATTTGTTTTGCAGCTCCCAAATCCTTCATTGCAAATGTATTTGCCAATTTTCTTTTGAGCACATTTATTCCCTGCATGTTAGATCCTACAACAAGCATGTCATCTACATACAATAACAATATAATATAGCTGCCATCATTTTGCTTTTTTAGATAAACACAATGATCAGAGTGACATCTAGCATAACCTTGTTCAGACATAAACTTGTCAAATTTTAGATACCACTACCTTGGAGCTTGTTTTAAGCCATACAAGCTCTTCTTAAACCTGCACACTAGTTTCTCCTTCCCTTTCACTTCATATCCTTGTGGCTGTTGCATATATATCTCTTCCTCCAAATCCCCATGGAGAAAGGTTGTCTTTACATCTAACTGCTCAAGATGCAAATCTTCAACTGCCACTAGACTTAAAATAGTTCTGATTGAAGTAATTTTAACAACAGGAGAAAATATTTCATCAAAATCAATACCTTTTTTCTGTGCAAACCCCTTCACCACAAGTCTAGCTTTGTACCTCTGTTTTTCTCCATCTTCTTCCTTTAGCCTGTAAACCCATTTATCTTCAATGTAGTTTTTCCTGCAGGCAACCTGACTAAGTCCCAAGTCTGGTTATGCATTAAGGAGTCCATCTCTTCCTCCATGGCTACCTCCCACTTCTTCCTACTTTCAACCTGCATTGATTCTTCATAACATTCGGGTTCACCAGAATCAGTCAACAATAAATAATATAATGAAGGAGAGTATCGTTCAGGGGGTCTACTTATCCTGGTATATCTTCTAACACCACTTTCAGGTGTTTGGGGTGCCTGTTGTTGTTGTGGTGGTTGCTGTTTTTGTGGTTGTTGATTATTATTATTTTCAGGCACCTTTACTTTTTCAGTGATTTCATCAAGAACTGTGTATTCCTTGTTTTCCTTTTCCTGTTTCTTTTCCTGCAACTGGTTCTTATACAAGAACTTTTCATTGAATATTACATCTCTGCTCCTAATGATTTTGTGATTTTCGTAATCATATAAGCGATAACCAAAATCATTAACACCATATCCAATAAAGGTACATTTCTTTGACTTTGCCTCAAGCTTTGTTCTATTTTCTTTATCAATATGGACAAAGGCCTCACAACCAAAAGGCTTTAAAATAGAGTAGTTTACCTTTTTACCTGTCCATGCTTCCTCTGGAACACCACCATCCAAGGAACTTGAAGGCCCTCTGTTTATTAGATAAATAGCGGTATCTACAGCATCTGCCCAAAACTGTAAAGGCAATCCTGCATGCAATCTCATGCACCTTGCACACTCCATGATTGTTCTGTTCATCCTTTCTGACACACCATTTTCTTGTGGTGTTCTTGGAACTGTCTTTTCTCTGGGAATTCCATGCTCTGAACAGTACCTATCAAACTCTTTGCTGCAATATTCACCTCCATTGTCTGATCTAAGACACTTCAATTTCTTTCCTGTCTCAATCTCAACTAAAGCTTTCCATTTCTTGAAAGTATCAAATACATCAGATTTATTCTTAATACAATAAATCCATGTTTTCCTAGTTGCATCATCAATAAAAGTAACATAATAACGAGAGCCACCGAGAGATGATACCTGAGCAGGTCCCCATACATCTGTATGCACAAGCTCTAATTTTTCGCTCTTCTTTTCTTTCCCAACTCTGAGAAACCTGACTCTCTTCTGTTTTCCATAAATGCAGTTCTCCCAGAAGTCAAAATCAACATTCTTCAAGCCTGGCAACAAATTCCTTGAGTGAAGAATCTTCATCCCCTTTTCACTCATGTGTCCAAGCCTATGATGCCATAACACTGCATCTTCTCGTTTGGAAGTTAAAGCATTAACAGAGTTAGAAATGCCATTGCATAAATACAATGTACCAACCTTTTCTCCTTTTGCTGTTACCAGGTCTCCTTTGGTGACCTTCCAAGCTTTATCTATGAAAGTTGTCACACAACCTTCATCGCCTAACTGCCCTGTTGAAATCAGATTTTTCCTTAGATCTGGAACATGCCTTACCTCCTTTAGTAGCCATTGGTTTCCATTCTGCTATTTTACAAGAACCTTATCCATTCCAACAATTTTACAGGGTTTATCATCACCCAAACGAACTTGTCCAAAAACTCCCTTAACATAGTCATGAAAGTATTTCTTATCAGGTGTGGCATGCAATGAGGCCCCTGAATCTACCACCCAGGAATCAGTAATATTTTTGAAAGAAAGAATCAAAGCATCTTGTAACACCTCACCTGTCACATTTGCTTCGTGATTGTTTCTTGTTGTGCATCTCCTTCTTTTCCCTTCCGAGATCTACAGTGTTTCTTTAGGTGTCCTTTCTTTCCACATTTCCAACACACTATCCCCGATCTGGACTTGGATCTGCCTTTCCTTGATTTACTGCGATATCCTGAGCTCTTTCCTCTTTCCATTTTTCTTCCCCTAGACTCTGCACTCAAAGCATTACCCGATGTCTCACCGGATCTTTTCCGTCACATTTCCTCACTAAGGAGAGCACCGACAACATCATCAAACTTTAAAGTACTAGATCCAGACACAGAGTTACTAATGGCCATTACTAAACCATTCCAACTTTCTGGTAATGAGCATAAGAATAACAGAGCTCTAACTTCATCATCAAAGTTTACCCCTACAGAACATAACTGACTTGTAATAGTATTAAAATCATTTAAATGGTCTGCAATAGATCCACCTTCCGACATCTTCATATTAAATAATAATTTCATGAGAAATACCTTGTTTGAGGCCGAGGGTTTTTCATATAGTTTCGACAACGCCTGAATCAAACCCTTTGTCATTGTTTCCTTCGAAATGTTGAAGGCGACTGATGCAGCGAGGCACAACCGTATTGTTCCGAGTACCTTTCTATCGAGAAGGTTCCATTCTTCATCTGTCATACCCGTCGGAATCTTTGTTTTTCCGCCCAATGGTAGGTACAGATATTTCTGATACAGATAATCTTCCATATGCATCTTCCACGGCGAGAAGTTTTGGCCGTTAAATTTCTCGACCCTAAACTTACCATCTTCTGCCATTGCTCCCACTCAAACGAGGAACCCTTCTTTCCTATGAGTTTATCAGCCAAATAGACCTTCGGGTCTGATACCAGTTGTTAGAAAATTATATATTACGGAGCAATGGAACACATAAAATATTGCAGAAATATAAACACAGAAAACGCACAAAACAAGAGAGACACAGATATACATGGTTCACCTAGTTTGGGCTACGTCCACCCCGAACAGCCAGTCCTTCCTTTCTATTATCCAGCAAAATGAAGAGACACAACCTACAGCAAATCCGCTGTAATATCCTCTGTTTTCTCTCACAGTCTCACCTCTCTGTTTCTTGCTCACAGAATACACATCTATTACACAGCCTCAAATACAATGCCCTCATACAAAGAGAGGGGTTGCCTTCTAGGGCAAAAAACCCTAAACTAAACATAAGTTCTACCGTCAGATCATCCGCCTAATGGACAACCCAGATTGACTAGAAACTACTATACTTTTACAAGGCAATTTTACAGCTGTTTTTATCTTTGGGGGCGCTGCCCTCGAAACCCCCCACTAGGGGGGGGCTCCCAAAGGTCGCAGCCACCCCCCTGGACCCCCCTTGCAGCGAATATTTTATGGGCGGTGTTGCCGCCCCCATTTCGAACTGGGGTCCAATGTAGCGATACATTTGAATATAGAAGATAATCAGGCTCCACACCCAACACTTATACATTTACAAGAGATACTACAAAAATCACAGGAGAAATATCAAGTGAGGAAAAATCAACATTGAACAAAGAAATCATTCAAGGTTGGAGACAATGTATGACTATAATTGAACAAGGAGATGCTAGAGGGGTCTGGTAAGAAAATGAAGGCTCTGAGGTATGGTCCCTTCGAGATACTAGAAAAGATGGGTGGTAATGCCTATTGACTTAGTCTAACACCATATATGTGCATTTAAATAGTTGTGAATGTAGAGAATATGAAACTCTATGAATCTTCCATGCTAGATCAGGAAGAGGAACACATCCTACCTTATGTAGAGGATTTCACACTAGATGCTCTGGCAAAGTTGATAAAAGATACATTCTTGTAGAAGATATATATAACTATAAGATACGGGCAGCATGACCATTGAGAGATTGGGTTGAAAGGACAACTTCTAGATAAAGCTAAATGGTACACTAGAGAGAAGGTCAAGGAAACATTTCCTCACCTTTTTCAGTAGAAACTTTTGGGGACCAAAAGCCTACCAAATGGGAGGTATTATCCACATTGGATCATTATATTGTTTTTCATCCATATAAATATTTTTCTAAGTGAAAAAAGTAGAGGAATCAGTGCCCATGACCATTTTTACCAGCAAGACCCAATTTGGAAAATTGGGATATGAAACCTTCCAAGAGCGCTTTTGAGGCAAAAATGATGTTTTTCGGGGGTAAAAATTGATCGCTAAGTGCACACCACATGTTAACTGAAACTAGGTGCACACCACATGTAAGAACCAAATATAACTAAAGTTAAGTTCACACCACATGCAAGCACTAAAGCTAAGTAAAGCTAACTAATGTGCATGTGCACCAACACAAGAAAGTATAAGTTTGGTAGAAAAATCAGAATCCCTTTATTCTTATAATTATTTTGATGAAAAGTTGAAGATGTTTGAGTTTGTATCATAAATTCACACTGCAACAATCTCAAGAGTGGGTTGTACTATTGGAAAAAGAAAGCCAATGGAGTGAATAGAGGGTTGAATTTCATGAGTCCAATTCCTTCCTACCAGCCCAACATCAAGCAAATGAGAGAGGCCATATATATTATTATGTATAAATGTGAAATGGAATCGAATTGAGTACTGGAATTCTCATTTTATTATGCATAATTATATGGGAATGGCACGTGAATCATGTACAAACTATTTTATGTGCTATATGGCCTACCATGGAAAATTGTGATTGAATTTAGTTAATAAATATATGAAGACTGCAACACAAATTGCACTGTGGTGGGAATTTTATTGAGCCCTCTCAGAACATCAGGGATTTCAATGTGAAGCTAAATTGAGCCCTTGTTCATGGCATGCTAGAGCAAAAGAAGGTTATTGGTTTAGACAATTGTGACAACTTCTTCAATGGTTGTGAGAATGATAAAAGATGTAGGTGCCAAGGAGGTCCACATGAGAATAAAAGCCATCCAATAATTGACTCTAGCTATAATATAATGGACACTCCAAGCAAAGAGAAACAGATATCCAATAGGGTGATCCACAAGGATACCTTCAAATATATCGGCGTTGATTCCCTCACTTTCTTTCCTCTGCATAGGTTGTGGGAGATATTGGGGGAATAGGCACCATATTTATACTATGCCTATGTTTACGAAGTTCGATGTCACCAACAATTAATGTGTCTCCCTGATATTAAGTCCCAACTAGACCTCACACCATTTGGTGTAGGAGCCCCATTTGGGAAATAGGTCCAGTTGCATAAATCTTAAATATTTTCATTGGTTGCAACAAACAACACAAGAGAAATGCATATACTTTTGAGAAAAACAAGTAATTTAGCCTTGTGGTGTATTCAATTGCAAAGTGTATAATGGTTCTTTCATGAAAAGGAAGAGAAAGTGCATCTTTAAGAGAAAAGTAATAGTGTTATCCTAATAAAGACACACGCATATATATGAAATAATCGTTAGTGACCTTGCGAGTTAGCTCACAAGTAAATAATGATCATGAAAAACAAGAGACAGACAATTCAAAGATGCATACTATAGCCAACGAAATAGTTCATTTTCATTATTATGTAGAAACATAAACATACACCACAAAACAATGAAAGAATATTCTTACAATTATTCATGACATATGCATAAAAGTGTGTTGTCTCCGAGAGCTTTGAATTATAAAGCGGAAGTCCCAAGATACACCATTACAATGATAGAACACTAGATCCATTAGTGGAACATTAAGCAACTACTTTCTTCTCAAAAGACTAATCTTCTCTCCCATGCCTAGCTTGAGAAGCCAAGGTGAAAAGTTCGTTGCTTAAGTTATGAGAGTGTATATATATCAAATGAGGTGACTTTCCACCACCCATGTGACTCTTGAGCTTCCCTCATGACTCTTGACCTCCCTTGTCACTTTTCAAATTCATATGAGACCCTTAAGCTTCTACATGACTCTTCATATTCTATGTGTGACCCTTGGGATTCCACACATTTTACATTTTCTCATTTAAAAAAAAAAAATATTAAGTTTCCACAAATTATGTGGCAAGATATAATGACACATAAGACTCTTACAGTGATACTTGGATAAACCATGACTTAGCGATGGTGACATGGAACTTCATTGTAGAGTAGTAATTTCAAGATTTTCTCCTTGCTGCTATCTTTGCATCTTCATGACAAATCTTGCATTTACTTTATCTTCATCCTTCAAGAGTTTGGGATCATATAGAGTATTCCATGTGATCTTGATCTTCATTCTTCTATTGCAATCAAGTTTTCATTCATCTCTTTTCTTGATGATCTCTTTTTGTTTTCAGTTTCACAAGTGCATTCTTACATCAACTCCTTGGTATCCTCCTTGAGCATCATCTTGTCATTTCAAGATAGTAACACCTACAAATAGGATTCACTCATGATAAGACAACATCAGTCCCAAAATGTCCTAGTCTAGCATATTTCTTATGCAACATTCTGAGAAGGAGGAGCTAGGACAATGTGCAATATTGAGGAGGAGGCCTTAGTATTGCACAGTGCACAGGAGTAGGAGGCAGTTACTAAGGGATAAGGAGGCTTGAATGTGTAATTAAGGGAGTCAAGGTAGTAGGGACTCGATAGGCTAGCTCACTATGATTATGCGGTTCGCAGTTCTAGAAGGAGAGGGGCCATGTGTTACATAGTTGAGGGAGTTAGGGACTAAGACATGGCCCAACTACTAAATAAAAGTGCGCATTTCATAGTGGAGGAAATTTTGTGCAAGGAAAGTCTACAGTGACTAAGCAGTAAGATTGTGTGATGCACAGTTCTAGGAAGTTGATCTTTGTGACTACGTAATGTGTAGTTCCCAAAGGTGTAGGATGGTTGACTGGGGCTTGTGACCGTGCAGTGCATAGTTTAAGGAGATAAGAGGATGGGTGCTTGGTTGGGAAATTTTCAAAGATAATAAAACTCCAAAATTGACTAAGTGTGGGATCAGTAGGGTAGAAGGATAAGACTAGACCCTGTGACAAGACATGAGCATGATCACACACTCAAAAATGACATACACATCAAAATGAAACAATCAACAAACTAAATCAACATGCATCCATTTAAACGACAACAAAACGACACTTATCTCCAAGAGGGACACGTAAGATACACTTTGTGACACAAGCATCAACTATAATAAGAAGGTGTGCAGTACTTTAAGAATGAATCCAATGCATATCCCTATGATAGATAGAATCCATTAGTACAAGAGAAATCACTATATCTCCCTCTTAAAAGTGTGCCATGACTCCCTTTTTCAAAGAGCCACACTGCCCTTAACAAAAGATGACACTTGGAAATACTTTTAAAAAGGGACTTAGAAACTTAGAATGCAAACATGGGATAACTCAAATAACTAGAAACAAAATTTCACATAATCAAAGGGAGGCTCCAAATATTGAATATAGGGTAAAAATTGGAGGGTGTTGTAGTAATGAAAACACTTGGTGATTCACTGGAAGAACCCCAACTTCTTTGTTCAGATCTAGTTTTATGCATAGGATCTAGTCTTTTAGGAGTGTTGATTCACCATGTACACTACCTCAACTTCCCCATTTATCCTAGTTATGGATGTAGTCTCTCCCATTCTAATTCTTGGATAAACACATTTACAAATTTTACCCTATCACAATTTTTCAATATGGGAAAAGGGTAATATGTAGTCACAAGTTTAAAATGATCAGAGTTTTAGTTCCATCTCTGGTGTTTCTCTGCCACGAACAAGCACATTCGATACCCCAATGAAATCACTAAAGGAATACAACCATTGCTTCACTTCCAATGAGCATGTTCAATACCATGGTGAAGTTACTTGCTTCACCCCTTATTTCATTTTCAATATGCTCATTGGCATTTTATCGATGCTTATATCACCAGGGTGGAAGAGGGATCCTGACTTATAGATAGAAAGATAGTTTATTCATTCAAAGACTGTTATATACCTCTGAAATTAGTATGCTTGTCTTTATTTTTCCCCTTTCCATTCTCTACTTAATTGGATCAGCATGCAAAAAACCATTCAATTATAATACTGAGTCAAGGAATGAAGATCCTAAAATAAATATGGGTATCATGGTTCTTCTTGAAGTTTTTCACTCAAATGGATCAAATTTTCCATTCATACATTATTTACCTTAAATATATAAGACTCATGCAAAGAAGAGGAACCAAAAGTTAGCCGAATCTTGATGGATGTCACATAACCCTTTAAAAATTTCACCATATTGGTTAGAAATAAACAAAAAATCTTTCACAAGTGGTTTTATTCATAAGAATGACAAAAAAAAAGATGATGGAAAGGACGAAACATGAAAAAACTTGACAAAACAAACAAAATGAGCAAGGAAAGAAATACGTACATAGGTAGAAACACAACCCTAGGATGTTATTGAAAATAACGCTTTACATCTTGACCATTGATAGGAAGAGAAGCCATCTTCTCATCCAAATATTGGATACAATAAGTATGGTGGCCAAGCTTATTATGCAGAACAAATGGTTTGATCCATAGCGATTGAAATTTGGTGTGTTTACCTTTCTCTTCATGAGCTTTGTCCCATTTCAATACTAGGTCTCCCACACCGATTCTAATGCATAGTAAAACATTTCTTTTTTTATTCCACTTTTCTTCCTCTAACTTAAGTAGGGTGTCTATCCTACTTTGAACAACAAGACATGGCTTACCTTGCGATTCTTGAGAAATTTGAAGGGTCGGGAGTTATAAGTTCGACAGAAGGATAACTTAAATTCCATACATGCGGAAGTGAGGGGAAGTCTATATAGCGAGTTTTGGTGTGACACAGTCATCCCACAATGCATTCGTCAATTCATTATGCCAATTCCTTTTCTCAGAGTAAATGATTTTCTTGGTGATTTGAATTAAATTCTTATTAGTAGAATTAACTAAACTATTTCCCTGAGGGCATTAATTAGATGAGTGCTTTAAAACAATACCATTCTCTAACGCAAAATCATAAATTTTTAGCAATGAAAATTAAGTTGCATTATCGAAAAAAAGTGGCATGAGAACGTTGAACCTGG